>VZSE01011320.1:667102-737102 GCA_013398275.1 Promerops cafer
TTTTTTTTTAGTTTTCTGGTAAAATTGGCCTTCACTGAAAGAATACTATATGTGCAAGATACTGCCTTTCCAGAGGCAGCATATTCCTTGACTGAAGAAGCAGGATTTCCAAGCGGTGTCAGATGCTGTTTGGGAGCAGAATCCTGGCTCTCTCTGCTCTATCTCCCATATGTTAGCTGCTAATGTTGTAGGACACCAATGAACTCTAATAGACCTTAATAATAAGGAAGTTCTGCTCAAACCAAAGGTATACACAGGACAGCACCACTTCTCTGCACAGCAGGACAACGATCAGAAGTTATGTGCAAATGGCCACTGGCAGATGCTTGTAAGAGACTGATGACTTTTCTTTTTCTTTTTGTTCTTTTTTTTTTTTTTTTTTTTTTCTTTTTTTTCCTTTTCTTATATTTTTATGCCTTTTTTCTTTTTTTCCCTAGCAGTCCTTGGTGGCTTCCTAATTTAGATGACAAAATGTAAACAGAAAATAAGTCCTTAATTGTAGGGTTGCACATCCACGATCCTCACTTTTAAAGAACAGCGCATGGCCAGTGTCTCTGAATATTAAGAAGGTTTTATTTACACATCTCTTTTTGGGAAGCTGTAAGAGTGTTATCTGATTTACCATGATCTGTGAAATTGTACCCAGGAATTGCCTAAACTTTTTTTTTTTCTCCCTCCACGACTGTATATGTATTATTTAACTGCTGTGGAGCATTTGGTCAACTAGTAAGATCATATTTACACTCCAGCAGTGATATGTGGCCTCAGTCAAAGATCAAAGCTACATCATGGGCTTTCTCGCAAGTTGCTTTGGTTTTGCTCAACTAATAGAAAAAGAGATTATTCTGACCCAGCAAGTTTACAAAGTCTACATCAGGATACAACAAGGTGCTGAGACAGATGAATAAGCAGTAAATGTGTCAAGCGGAAAATGAGGAGGAGGAGAAAAGCATATTTTTTCCCATAAGAAATAGTAATTTCCACTCTTTACCTGTTTGGTCACTACTTCTTCTGGGATATAGATTCCAGGACAGATTATTTGCAAGTGAATGAGTCCTCCATCCTGCAAAAACCTGTACAGGTGACTAAATCCATACATTTGCTTTAGAGGATTGAGGCTTCAGGGTTTTACACTTTAGCAACTTCAGCCTCATGTTTGATTCTGTCTTTTGATTACCTCCTTGTCTAATGTCATAATGACAAAATGGCAATCAGGCACTTCTGCTTTTATATTTACAGTAACTTTGAGTGATCATATGGGGACTCACACAGGAAAGCATAACTTACTTTGAACCTCCTACCCTTTCCCCATGCATGGCTTAAAATAAGTAGGCACAGTTATCAGACTCTTGTCAGGACTTGTAACTTGTCTGCAATAACAAGGTTAACCAGCAATAGCTGTCTGTGCTCTGTGGTTGCATGCCAGTAAAACACTGACAAATTGAAAACTGTAATGAGAATAAACACATTATGAATATACCGAGCACATTGACACTTTTACACTAGAAACTGCGGTCATGGTAAGTTGCCTTGTCCTAACCAACCCCTGCTGTTTGAAATAGGGCTCCATTTTAAACTTATCATGTGCTTTAAAACAGTGGTAATAAACGTGTCCCGTGTGCCATAACCCTAGGTTTTCAAGACGTGGTTTAAAATGATTTGCCTGCTTGGTGTATTCCTACTTCCCTCAGTAAACAAGATTGAAAGTTAATAACAAGAATGGTTTCATAAATGAAAACATAAATTGTCACAGAGCTGAATAGACTTATAATTTATAGGCAATCAGAATTTTCAAGCAATGATTGTTCTATTATTTTTGTTTGGGCTTCTTTTAGAATTTTCTTTTTCCCCTGCAGATATGATTTGGCACGTGTAAACTAATAAAAGATTGACTTAAAATCATTTTTCAGACTGAAATCTCTTAAAATATGCTCAGTGATGTTCTGTAAATCACGCAGAGGATTGTATGACAGAAAAGTGTGACTTCCTGGCTTGGTATATGGCACATATACAGGCGGTAAGGATGCAAAGGATATATTACTACATCAGGACTGAGAGCTGTAGGCCTGAATTTGGCTCTCTGCATTTAAAAGTGGAGCGAAGGGGGTGGTTTGGCTCCCCTCGGCCGTGTGCATTGCTCGGGAGTGCGGCGCAGTCGCCGGCAGTCCGCGGTGCGGTGCGGTGCGGAGCGGAGCGGAGCGGTGGGCAGCCCTGGCACGGGCAGCACATCTCTCAGCAAGCAGGTGTGTCGCAGTCAGGAGCGAGCTACGCTGGCAGTGCTGTGCGGGGAAGTTTGTGCCGTGGTTGCCAGCGCTGGCTGGAGCAGTCATTATCCTTCCGCTTTATGTGAGCCTTCTCAATGACTGTTTAATTTCAGCCCGCTTCCTGCCCCTCTAACAGGTGAGGTTTGGCCAGTAGGGAACATGTGATGCAGGAGCCGAATGGCAGGGCAGGAAGGAAACTCTGGACCCTGGAGTAATTCACGTAACCCAGGGTGATGCTGCCAGTGGCTGGAAAAGAAAGGAAGGGCTTTTGAGACTCCAAAGCTGTTTGTGTTGTGGAGGGCTTGCTCCCAGTTGAGCCTTGGCATCCATGCAGGACCTGACAGGCTGCCTTGTGGGTGTCCTAGGCAGCCCAAGAACTACAGTAGCCTTTGTTGTCACTCAGATTTGGGGAGCAGGATGTCAAAAAGGCAAAGGAAGGAGGTGGGGCTGTAGACCTATTATCCCTCTTTATCAGCCTGTGGAGCTGGGCCAGTACCTGAGGGAACAACGTGGCGTGTGATTGCTCACCTCCCATGAAGAGAGAGTGCATGCCTTGAGACTGTAGCTGGGTGGTTTTACAATCCTGCCAAAAATTCAGAAATTTCCCTCTTTGTGTCAGGATGAAACAAGTGTTCCAAGGCAACTCTGGAGGAGCCAGTAATGTATAGCATATTAGGACACTCACATGGAAGATGCTAGTGTCCCATGCTTCAAGCCCTGATTTTGCTTCATTCTAATCGAACATTTGAACCTGCCAAAGGCCATGTACAAAACATTCCCCCTTTCACCATCCTAGCATTTTTTCAAGGGTGGGATTTTCCCCACCTCTCTGCACAAATATCACCTCCACCCTGTGTGAATTTAAATTAAGTGCAATTCACAGTCAAACAGAGGCCAAGCAGAAGAGGTGGGATACAGCAGCCTGGATTAAGATGGAAGCTGCAGGCTTCAGCATCAGGCAGAATTTTACCATTGCCTCAGTTCAATGAAGTTCCCTCCTGGAGAAGGACAGGAGTCAGCAGAGGGAAAAGGACTCCAGCATTCCACGACAGTAGACTCAATCTCATCTTAGTCTTGGTGGCAGGAGTGAAAGGTCACTAGCACTGAGGAGTGGATGTGTATTTCCAAGGGTAAACGGACAAGGCCACCTGTCTGTGTAAATACTTTCTGAGGGCTGTAATTAAGTTCTCTAACTTCAGCACCCTGAATGAACTGATGCAGGTGCCTACATATTCCTGGGGGTTACAAAGAGAAATTAGACTCTCAGATCAGTTTCCTGAAGGCAGGAGATACCTGCCTGGCCTGCAGTTGCTGCAGCAGAACGGCACCGCTCTCCTATAGAGTCTGTGTTACACCTGTCAACCTTGGGCTGATATCTTGGCTACCCTAACTTATTCCATGAACTTGATGCCTAGTTTGGAAGAAAGCAATTGAATCCTGGGCTCCTACTTTTAATTAACTTGAATTTCAACAGGTCTAGGTATCTGAAGTACAGCATGCCTATATATGACAATCTCCTCCCTCACTGGTGTCTGTGCAGATCAGCTGGGAGCCCTAATCTTGCAGTCCTGACACCCTTGAGAAGAGTACAAACTTGGTCTGGAAAACTCACACAGGTGCTCTCATCAACATTGGGCTCTGCTGGCAGAGGTCAGATGGCAGGACTTATACCATGTTTCCATTCAACCTCTTCTTACTCTCCTGTTCCTTTTCTCATCTCTCCCTGATGACTGATGACTAGACTCATCTGTGATTCCAGGCAAAAGCTTACATTAATGCAGTTTCTCAGATCACCTTCATATTTGGCTTCTTCAATAGAAACATTCTATTTGCTTTTATCCCCAGTCGACAGACTTAAATGCTTTTCACTTCTGTAATTTACAGATTCAGATGGCCTTGAACTGTCTCTTGGAAAATACTAAATGAAGTAGATAAAAGTGCTGAAGCAACAGTATTCATTTACTCATTTTTCCATCCTAAGGTGTTAACTACAGAAATGATGCTCTAGAATAATTTTCTTTTGAGTGAGCTTAGGTTTGAGCTTTTACCCCAGGAACAACATTCCTAAGAAGACTAAATTGTTTTAACGACCGGTTCTGTCGGGTCGTCTGCCATATTGATGTGTTTGGCACACATGTAATCTTTGCTGATGCTAAAGAAAGCCTTTCCAGCGATTCTCTGCTTTTCTACAGCACTGCCTTTGGCTACTCTTAGTAGCCAAGCTAAGGGTAAACCTGTGCTGCAGACACCAGCATCGCATGGAGCTGTGCAATAATGCAGAGCTTCATGGAGGTTAATCTACTCTGCCAAATAGACTTTGGCTGAACTAGCCAATAGCCACCGTCTCCTATTCAATTTTATATGATTTAGTCCAAAACCAACTGTCAGTCACAGTAGGGGTTGTGTTGCTAAACTATCAGTGCACTCTCAAGGAAAAAATGCTTCAGGTGCATGGCAAAGTGGTACCCACTCAGTGCTTTGCTATAATTACATGGATGTAACTAATGAGGGAAAAGGTGTTGTAAATCTTTTTCATCCAGTCTTTTGTTGTTCTCTTGTCTTTCTCCAAACAATGCTCACAAAAGGCCTGGAACCTAGATAAAAATAACAAGTGTTAAAATTCAATATTTAGAAGAAAAAAACACCAGTAAACTGAAATGAAAATTGACCCTTTTAAACTGCCCCTTTAACTGATGTTTTCTTCCCAACATTTAGGATTATATTAGCATTTTGAAAAGATTTTTGATAAATATGGATGTGGGAAAGAAATACTGCAAAGGTATCTACCACATATAGCTTAGTATAACCATGTGCGTATTCATGTCAGAAGGAGAAATATATTACCTGGCACCAAGGCAAAGAGCTTACAGAAGATATGAGTGCTCTAATCTGAGTTCAAATTTTTTTTTGATTTAAATATTGTTTTGTTCATGTTAGATTAGGTCTTAGAAGTTATGGCTGAGAACAAGACCCTAATGAATATGCAGAGAATAAAATGACACTCTAAAGAAAAAAATATTATTAGAGCTAAGCAATAAATGATTTTGAAATGGCACTAACATTCAAAAGTTATATCTCTGTTCCAGAAAAGGCTGAACTGTCATAATCTGAAGCATCTAAAGCATCTCATTACTATATTGCATTGTAGATAAGCCCTTTTCTGCTACTCCTTTACTCAAAGCTGTCGCAACCTTATAAAATTTTGTGCAATATAATGTTGTTCAGTAAATCTGGGTTTATTTTCTATTTAGTAAAATACAGAGAATCTTTCACTCTCTCCTAAAATTTGTCTAGAAAATAATGGATGTTTTCCCATCACTATTTTTTTGTAGCCAAACAAGTCCCAGCTACCTACCGTGTGGGAGGAGAGAATCTAAAATGTAAACAGGTTAATACTACACCATGCCATCTGGTAGTGATGAAGCTGAAAGAAAAGATGGTTGGAACAATGCTGATGAAAGGTTGCTTCAACTCAAGCAGAGGAGAGAAAGTTGTTCAAGTGAGTGAGTGAAATGGAGAAACAGATGAGAAAATTATGCTGCAGGCTAAGCTGCAGGAATCAAAATGAAATTTCCTTGAATAAGTGTTTTGTAACTGTGCTCTCTAGTCCAGGAAGCAGACTGAAAACAGAAAGTTGCAGCATTCAGGTAAAGGGCCAAAACCCCCTTTTGAGACTACTCTTTCAATCAGGGCACTTTTAATGGTTTTTTTCTGATCACCTTGTCTTTCACAGACAATTCTCTAAGTGTTATAGCATAAACAGCATAATTTTCACATGTATTTTGTGAAAGTAACAGAACTACAATACAGTGCAAGTTATACAAAACGTTAGGAACCGAAATGCCACTGCCATATTATTGAAGGACCTGTGACATTACCTATCATCTCTTCTCTTTTGCATGACTTTGAGCACTGGTTTTAAAAGTTATCCCTGCCAACCATTGATTATTAGGCAATCTGCTTATTCTTGTTTGCTGCTTCACTTGTATTAAATGCACACTTTTCCATTTCTATTATTTAGCATTTTTTCATCAATCTTTTTTAACTAGGCAGAGACAGCTTTAGCAAGCAGCAGTAATATGTAAGTGGGATAAATTTATCTTTCAAAAGCTTACACTTAGTCTTGCATGTTTTCTTGTTATTAAGGTTAGATCTCTCTTTCTCATTTTAAAATACTCAGTATTGCATTTTTAGATATCCTGCCAATCTAGTTTTAACTTTAGGGTGTCAATTTTTATTTTTCACTCAAAATTCAATTCATTTGTTCTCCATGAACTTGAAATCATCTTCATAACTCTTAGTCCCTTCTGGCTGTAAAAAAACCCCATAAATCTATGAATTGATAAAAGCATGATGCACTGCTTTATAATGCTTAACAATAGTGTTTTTCTGATAACACAAAATTAATCATTTCTGTCTTATTTATTTTAAATAAAGTAAGCATTAAAATTGGTCTCCAAGAGCTCTGCTAGAATTATACTTCATTTGTAGACTTCTGAAGGGTTATTTTTACTTGGATCATTTCAGGGATCTGGTTTATTTCACAGCCCAGCATCTAGTTGTGTCAGCATGACCAGGGGGAGGCAAACTGAGAAGTGGGGAGTGGGAAGGAGGAAATAGAAAGTTTCTTCCCTACCAACTCATCTGTATCATTTAATGGCAACTTGCATCACTCCCTAAATTTTTCTGCACCTGAACCCTTTAACTCCAAAAGAAGGGTTACTTTTCATAAAATGACCAGCTGAATTAACTAGGCAGGGCAGGTCAGAATCTGGCCTCTACTTGCATTAACCTTTCTGCAGTGAGGATGCAGTCTCTAGCACAAGCATTATGTCTTTCTTCCCAAGCCTCCCCACACATCCACAAGGTCAGATCAAGTTTTCCTGTGGTTACTGGGAAGAAATCACAAGACAGCCAGCTCATCACACTTCAACTAATATTTTCTATATAACTTTTACCCATAAGAACAAGGAGGAAAGAAAAGCCTTCAGTTTTGTGTTGCTCTGCAATGTGGTTCTCAGAAAAGGGAGTTTAATCTGAGTCGTCAGGTATTGGTCATCAAGACTAATTTTGATATGGCCTCAGAATTTCCATCTCTGAAAGACACTGATTTAATCACTGTCTTCCCTTCACAAACATTTGGAGGAGAAATTTTGCAGTAAAACCCCTGAGAGTGGCCTAACCAATGACATACACAGCAACACTGATGAGCATCACAGAAGCCACCTCTGACACAGATTAAAATGTCTGCTTGTGGCTCATACTTTTTGCACATAGTGGACATGAAGAGATGGCTGTTACACTGCCTTTTTTTTCCAGGTTGTTTTTTTTTTTTTAATTGTATACATGACTTTAGTCAAGTATAAGTAAAGTACTCACTGCAACCGTTTATGGGAAGCACAAGAGAAAAAGAACTTTTCAGAAAGAAAGAGCATCAAATTTATGTTCTGTGGAAGAAACTAAAAACTTGTTGGCATTTAAAGAACCTGCAGGATAGCTTTAAATGAAGCTGCAAAACTTGGAGAAACTTTAATTTAATCAAGCACTGATGACACTTGAAACTTCTTGAAGCAACTAGGGAATCACATAAAAATGATGTTGCCTTTGTGTTTCTTAGTGAAAAGAAATGTAAATATGGGCATAGTTCATTACTTTTAAAAGGAAGACTATCAATTATTTTTAACAACTAAGTAGTTCCTCACAAATACAGAAAGTTCAGGTATTTTTTTTTATTTGCTGCAAGTATTTCTATGCTTGCAGTGTTTTAGCCTCTTTAAATTAATGGCGAAGCTGAAAAAACATTTGGTTTTTTGAAAAAAAGAAGGATTTCCTCATGTTGTACAACTACCACACTTTTCATTTAACATCAAATAGTTGTGAATATTTCCTGACTATTACTTCCTTTTTGTTTGACTCCTTCCTTATGTAAATGTTGGTAATTAAATGTTGCAATGGTATTACTGTCCACTGCAATGCTGAGAAATGCTGGTCTACATGACCTAATCCTTTTCCAAACCTAGTGGTTGTGATTCACCTCAAAAATTATTCAAAGAGTTTTCCCATAATGCCTTTCACAAGCTAGCAGCATTATCCTGATAGCAGCAAAACCAGCTAGATCTGTCCTGGCTCCTATTGTTATGGCAAACACGTATGATATATATAGATACACTGTCTGATATTTCCAGCATTGTGTGAAATAAGTGGGTCAGCTGGATCCACGTTCTCCTGGCAGGTGAAGTACATTGTGCTAAATGATCTGCATTGACTAACAACTGACAACACAGGGCTGTGGGCATGGGGCACATCATGGAGAATATTATTCACTTCCTACATGCCCATAAGGAAAAGACGTGTTAGGAACCTTAGTTTCCCAGAGCAGGCTTTTGGGAATGTGAGTTTAACGCCACCAAACACATGTCCAGCCCAAGTCACACAGCAGACAGGTACACATGAGGATACAGATGCAGTGTGGTCGTGGTAAGACCAGGCTGTGACTGAGCTGTTACTGACAGTGCATCACTTCTCTTCCTCATAAAACTGACAAGCTCTTCTCTGATGCATGCTGTTGCAAGCATCTTTTTTATTCCTTGCAGACTAAAATGATGCTGTGTGTCTTTTCCAGTGATTACAGCTCTTCAGCAACTATAACTGAAATTTGATCCTAAACATATACGTGTAAAAATGTGGTTTATAATGATTTTACAGCATGCTTCTATAAAATATGGTATATTAAGGTTGCAGTACTAATGACATTCCTGTTTTTCATTGCCCTTTTTCATTCTTGGATGTCTGAAACTACAGCTTGATCCCTAGACTGTTGAGGTCTGTGAGGGTCTTCCCTTGGCATCAGAAAACTTTGGACCAGTTATGTCAGTTCAAGAGAAAGACCCTATCATTTGAATTTATGAGTACTTAGTAAACAAGGTGAGTTTGCTGGGTCAGGGACAGATGGTTCATGTGAGTTCATAACTGTTCTAAACTACACAGTGGAGACCTTGCTCAAATGGTGGTTCTATGAATACGACAAAATAGTAAGTGAAATTCAAACTCTGAAACCATGCAATTAATCTCTGTTCTGGAGAACTAAGAGACTCCAAAAACAATGAGTTCTCAAGTACTGAGGTGACCAACATTTCTAAAATACACCAGCATGCAAGCTTTTGCTGAGTAAACTATAAACTCCCACACTATTGCAGAATGACTGTCAGTTCCTGCCTCATAACATCTGAACACCATTTTTTTCAAAGAGTTAATCAAAGCACACCACCAAGAATAAGTAATTCCAAGAAGTATCATCAACGAACTCACTTGAACCCAGCCGAGCTGCAGCCCTACAACTTCAAGCAAATGCACCACTTATGCCAAGCACTCTCCCGTTCCTCTGTCTGTCACATCCCTCTTGAGCAACTTGTCACAGGTATAGAAAAGTCTAGAGAAAGATTGACACCAAAAATGTAGTATTCCTTTCTCAACGTGCTAATCTCATTTTTGCTTTTACTAACAGTGGCTGGTATATAATTTGGCAGTTTTGTGTTCCTGGCTTGGGCCATGGCTAAGGGCCATGGATATTACAATGAAATAGTAGTTTTGGTTTGTTTATTTTTAACATGTCCTTTTTTTTTCCTGGACTTTTTTAATTAAATGAAAATCTCTCTGCCTACAGACATGCTGCGGTAACTTTCAATGGGAAAGTAACTTTCTGTCAGTAGTTTTTTGCATTTCTTCTCTTAAAAAAAACATGTTAAGAAAAAAGCTGCAAACCCCACAGTTGCTTGCAAGGAAAAGAAATTGTAATTGATTCCTACAACAGAGAAAAAATTCTTTGATATTTGCACTATTCACAAGGAGTTCATCAGTGAAACAACAGCACATCCTGTGAAGCACACCCCAGCACTGTCAAAGCTTTTTATAGTAAAATAGAGTAAGGGTGAAGGATTCATCTAAGGAGACAAGAATGTAACTCATACATTAATCAGTGATTGTGAATCAAAATTATTCTGGGTAATTAAGTAACTCTGAAGGTGTTTAAGTACACTAAAATAAAAAAAGCTAAAATAGTATAAAATACCTTTGGCCTAAAGAAATCATAGATCACACGAATTCAGCCCAACCACTGCTTAAGATACAGTACTGTGTAAACCTACAAAGCCAGCTACTACAGGCTCTCAGTTTGTTGAATGTTTTAATTAAGGGGATTCTGTCAAAGAATTTCTCACTATTAGGAGAATATTGTATACAAAACAACTAGAGATGGGTGAACTCATTTTACCTCATTACAAGCCCATTCAAAGACCACTTCTAATCATGAAATATTATTAGCTTCTTGTTCTTTTCAGAAGATGATGACATAGAATAATACCTAATGATAAAATAAGGGAAGTAAAGAGAAGAAAGCAGCATGGTAAAAGAAATATCAACATTGTGTGAAGAATGAATTTGATAACATGGCCAGAAGGAAATACTAATAATAGTAAATACTAGTGAAGGAATACTAGTAATACCTTCTATTCATGGTCCAAAGAAATATCTGGCAGATTAAGTAGCTGTGTGAGGTTTTTTACCATTAACCTGCTAAATTATGCTACAGTTCCAATTCCTACATGGGGAAAAGAAAAGGGTTTAAGTTACATCAAAGAAATGTCTGCAAAGTCAAGCTAGCTCTTCAAAACCTGTGGTCCACAAGAATAATGTAAGATGTTCACAGACACTGAGTTTGCTCAAGACTAATGATAATCTCTTGTGAAATGCAAACTGAAATTTGTTTGCCTACCAAAACAAGGCCTTTTTCCTACCCCCCTTTCCATTCACAGATGCCGGCATGTGTTGGCTTGTTATTGTAGTTATGAATGTTGGCCTTTATTTCTGTGAAATAAATGTTATCAACTTCATTTGACAAAATGTAAAATTCTATGTAAAGCTGACAGACTTGGAAAAAGTAATAGAAATTAAAAGGAGATAAACATAGCTTTAGGAATATGTGTTCTCTTGAACAGTTCTTTTACTCTGAAGGGCTACATAATTATACCAAGCCATATGTGTGTCTTTTTTTTTCTTTAATAAATATTCCTGAAACTGGACAAGTGCTAATAGCACCGCTCAGAAGAATGACATCTATCATCCAGAAAGTTCTCATTATAGCTTACTTTATCAGTTCAATGATGAAAAAAAAATTAGCTATAAATCAGAATCTCTAACTAATGTTTTAGCTGAACTTAAAATAATACTCTAAAGTCTGACCATAAAAATGTGGAATTAGGCTACACAGCCACACAAGATGTCACTTCTCCTTTACCTGGAGAACTACATGATGAATTACACTGTTCCCACACAGCACAGGACAGGTGGAATTTGAATGATACATCCCATAGCATATAAATCATATAATATAAAGTAAACACTCAAGCAGTTATGGGTTTTAGTATTCTGGAATCAAGATTTCTTATGCCAGTTGGTAGCTCTTTATGTTCTTCATTGGTCTTTTAATAACAAGCTATTTGATCTTTCTGTCTAATTGCTCTCATGTTAATAATTATGCAGGATTAGGAAAGCTCTAATTCTTAACCGTGCATATGGGAGGATGTATAGTTATGACATCCCTGTAAAATCTTTGTGAGAAAGACATGACCCAGGGCAGTGAGGAAACTCTCCCGGCAGAGCTGACAAGCTGGGCACAGTGCCACGCTGACGTAGCTGCCCTGTGCCAGCTTGCTGTGCCAGCACGGGTGGTCGCCACCCCTCAGAGGAGATATCTGCCCCAGAACCCCTTGCCTGAGGGTGGCAGGGGACTTCCTAGCTCCAGGGCTTTTATGGGTTCCATTTTAACTATATCACAGTATGCCACAGTCTCTTGCCTACTTGCTGTCTCAGGCACGGAAGCTGATTTTGCAGGTGTCAGGCTAAGGCTCCAAGGGGCTTTGCAGGACCTCCTGAGAGTCACTAAGCAGGGACTTGAAGTCCATGTCTTTGTGTGACACACAGAAATTATAGAAACATTTTTCCTGTGACTCTGGTGGTTCAGCAATGGTGGAAACCCACAGACATATCATCTTGGAAAAGCTGGCTGAAGAATGCTGTCTTTCTGCTTACTCCAACAGCTCCATGAGGCAATACAATGGATACAAATCTTTTGAGGACAATCACTCTATTTTCACTTTCAAAGGCTGGGCTACTTCAGCTACTGCTTTACTAAGCAGCTCCACAAAAACTTGCACAAGCATGACGGAGGGGCAGAGACTGATACAGAGGCAGGAACATTTCAGACCCACTTTGTTTCTAGTCATATGTTGGAATAACAAGATCCTGTTGTTCTTGTTTAGCCACACTGGCTATTGCACAGGGCAAGTTGGAAATGGAGGAGGAAGGAGAAACTTAATTTCTCTGCCTTCTCCCTGACTGCATAGGAAGCTGAAGTTCCTGGTAGGAAAATTCTGCTCCTCCCTGAGTCTCATGGCCAGTGGCATGGCTGTACAGCAGGCATGCCTATTAGACATAAAATTTTGTCCCTTGTGTGGAAGACCATGTCTGTTTTAGCTGACTATGGAAGGACAGATCTAAGGACGAAGAAAAGACCAAGATGGACATAAATGTCAAAATAGTTTGGGCAATCAGCTTCTTCAGTCTTGTTCCTGTTTGAAGATAAGGGGTCTGGGGGACTCCTGTGTTAGCCCTGTGTGTGTAGAAAGCCATTTATGTGCTTGAAAAACAGGTCTGACAGGGTACTGGCCTGCAATGCTCTCTGGAAGAGCATGAGGCATGATTTCCCCATTTCCCATTTCCTTATGCTTTTTGATTCACTGAGTAAAAAACAGGGCTGCAAGCACTCCGGTGTACTTGGGAGCGAGTTGGTTTCTGTTTCCTTCCCGTAGGCTGCTCAGGTGTTTGTGTGCTGGCCCCACTGTGAGGGGAGACACACAGCAAGAGTGAGGGAGCTCCAGGTGCTGCCCTTCCTGCCCCATTCCTTGCACCCTCTCCACATACCCACTGGTTAGAAAAAAAAAAAAAAAAAAAAAAAAAAAAAAAAAACACCCCAAAAAAAAAANACACACTCACAAAAAATAAAAACCATCCAGCCCAGTCAAGTCTTTTCAGCAGATTTAAACCCTTTTTGACTGAGCCATTCTTGAGGTGTTGTTTGTACTGCACTCAGTTTTGGGCCCCTCACTTTAAAAAGGACATTGAGGTGCTGGAGTGTGTCCTGAGAAGGGCAATAAGACTCATGAAAGGCCTAGAAAATGTCTTATGAGGAAGAGCTGAGGGTGCTGGGGTTGTTTACCCTGGAGGAGGCTCAGGAGGAACCTCACCACTCTCCACAACTCCCTGAAAGGAGGGTGTAGTGAGCTGGGGGCCAGTCTCCTCTACTGTGACTGCAGTGAGAGGACCAGAGGAAATGGCCCTCAGCTGAGACAGGGGAGACTCCGATTAGATATTACGTCAAATTTTTCACTGTTAAGGTGGTCAGGCACTGTAATAGGTTGTCCTGGAGAGGCTTAAGAGGAATTTGGATCTGGTGCTGGGTGTGGTTTAGGGGTGACAGTGTTAGTGCTGGACTGATTGTTGGACTGGATGACTTTAAAGGTCTCTTCCAACCCTGATGATTCTATGATTCTGTGATTTGTGAGTGTGGTCACTACTAACTCTCCATGCAAAAGACACTGTTTTTTTCATACCTTTGTAGTATTCATCATAAGATGTATTTCACAGAACAATTTTCTTTTCCCCAGAATGGTCTTTCCCAAGCTGATCTTTTCTTCCCTCCCTCCACAGTGGCAGAAAGGGATGGTCTAGGATGGGACTTTTGAGAGCTCTCTCCTGCCTCTCGTCTCAAGCAGGCTGTGACTGTTACCTAATAGGAGCCAAGTACTTCACCTGAGGACAGCCATTACCTTTTTCCACCCCAGCAGGAGATATTTCTGCCACTGTGCTCTGCCTGCCCCTCCGTGTTCCAGCTACAACAGCCAATGTGGGCTTGCACCAGCACCGCTCTTGCCAGAGCCACGGTGAAGCAGAGCCACAGAAGCGTTCGGGCAACGCTCTCGGGCACATGGTGTGATTCTTGGGGGTGTCCCGTGCAGACCTAAGGGTTGGACTCGCTGATGCGAGTGGGTCCCCTCCAGCTCAGGCTGTTCTGTGATCCTGCGCTCATCCGCAGGGTGTGCGCGGAGGGGCGCGGGGCGGGGAAGCCGAGCGGGCCCGGCTGCTGGATCAATCAGCACGTCTCCCCGGGAAGGAGGAGCGCGGGGACGGGAGGGCGGCTGGCTGCCGTTCCCGGCGCGGGCCACGAGGTGGCTCCGCGCGGTGACCCGGCGCCCCAGAGCCCCCGGGGCCGCGCCGGCTGCGAGCACGGAATCCGCGTTTCTCGTTCTGTCACATTTTACAGGCGCTTGCTCATCGCCGGGTCTGCCGGAGGACAGGCACGCCCCTCCGGCAGCCCGGAGAGCTGTGCTTGGGAAAGAAGGAGGCGGCCTGAGCTGCCCGGGGAGGATTCGGGGCTGGGGTGAGGCTGGCGAGCGCCTGGCCCCGGGAGGTCACGGGCGGCTGCCGCCGTCCCCTCCCCTGCCCCGTAAGAGCGGCGAAGCGGGCGGCTGGTTTGCACCATGCGGGTGCCTGCAGCTGATTTGGAAAATAAATATCTACCGATAGGAGATGAGTGGGGTGACTCAGTAGGTAAAGGTGAAAGAGACATTGCAAAGACTTTCAGGGCTTTAAAAGTTGTAATAGAAGTTTTTGGTTTTTTTTGTTTTTTTTTTTTTTTTTCTCCTTTCCCCACTCCTTTGAGGTGGGCTATTTCTATGAAGAAAATTCTGCTCACATTACAAAAGGGGGATGTCAGGGGGTTTGACTGTCATTGAAGTTGAAATGAACTTTGTCACCCTGTTTAAATATTTAAGTCTCCTGACACAGGCAAATACATCACAAAGTGCTAAAAAATATATTTTAAAATACAGCTGCCTTTGAGACGAAGCATTTCTATTCCCACTGTATCAGTTAACTTTGCTCAAGCAACTCTGAGGTACAGAGTATGGCAAGAAACTGTGGACTGGATAGGAAGCTCCATTTTCAGAACCTGTGCATTTGAAGGGGTAACATTTTGTTTTATGCTGTTTTAGACACTCTGTTGATTTAACTTATTTCCAAGACCTTAAACATCTTATCAATATGCACATGTATCAGTTTTCTTTCTGCATCCAGTCATATTATGTCCTATTCCCTTAAGTAGCTGTAGTTTTATTATAGTTTCATACTGTTTTGCATACTGGCAATATTTAGGGGATTTTTTTCTCTTAACAGTCTCACCTTCCCTGCACACATAAAATGTTTCCATTTTCATATCATTACTTTGGTTGTATTAAAAGTGCTAATTTAACTCAGAAGTCAGAAAATGGTCTTCAAACCTTGCTCTGTAGCATGTCTCTGCTTTGAATGCAACACTGAGGAAGGTAATGGATGTACTTTAAAATAAAAGTTGGTTTTTTTTTTTTCAGATTGACTTTCATAAAATAATTGTCATGTGAAAACTGTAACATGGTTCAGGGCAGAAACCAGTTTTATGTTGGTGCACTTTGTCTGAGATTATTTCAAATGGCAATAACTTCCTGGGCAGCTGTGAGTGTGCAAGGCTAAAGCTGGACGTACTTGTGTGAGTGGGAGCCCTCAGTCATAATTTAAAGTGTTGTCTCAAAAGCAAACCATATCACCATGTTGACAGCAGACAGTCTCATTTCATTCCTTCACATGAAGGTGGAGGGACTTATGATCAGCACACTGTTTTCATCTCCTGCGGGCCACAAAAGTAATGCTCTGAGAGGCTGGAAGTGCCGTGAAAAAGACTTGAATGAGCTGAAGGAGACCAGCTCATAGAGAAAATCATACCATAAAGGTAGAAAAGCCCAGCATGAACAAAAAAACCTCCATTTTGCTGATGGTTTCTCCAACTCTGGCCACAGGCCAGTTTTGTTTTGGTGAGCTTAGCTGATAACACAAACATCTTCCAACTTTTAAGTGTGTGAAGGATGCAACCAAATCCTACAGCTGATGAGAAGTGAGGCATTTATACACCCTTATAGGTTGCTTTGTACATTTCTTGAGGACGGAAAAATATTCAAGATAGATTGTTCACAAACATTTTGAGTAAATCCTTCCATATTTAAAGGAGAAGACCACTAAGGTTTTGCCCTATCCTTACAACTTTTCAGTTGTTTTCAGAACAACTGAAAAGTGCAGAGCATATGCAGCACCTGCTGGGATAAATGGGGGCTGAAATGTCTCCTAGGTATTGAAAAAATAATCATTCCAGTTTCCCTACTACAGTTCTTTTTTGTGTCTGAAACTATATAAACTATATATCACATATTGACATTTATGTCCTTCAGCAGTGTGGCATCACTTGTCACTTAATGTAAATTTGTCCAAGTCATACAAAAGTCAAGTGTCTGAAATCTGAGCTCCTAGTCACAAAGAAATATACTCTTACTGACTGACTCATAATTTTTTTGCTCTTATGTTCAAGCTCGTGGAAAATGAATATGCAACCAGGAATTAAGACAGAAGATAAAACCTACATAAGGGGTTTTAAGCAAACTGTGCAAACTCTACAAATCTATGTCCAGATCCCATCTGCTCTCAGTCACAAAAGTATTCAATGTATAAATAAGCCCTTCCAATGAGCACAGTGGGATGGGGATTACTTCAGCGTGACACTGATGTGTTTGACCTGTGGTTGGCCTGCAGACGTGTGCCCCTGTGTGAGTAGTGTGGACACTATCTGCCTGACAAGGTATATGCAGGATTATCTGCCTGACAAGGTGTAGGCAGGATAAACACATTGGACTGGTGTTTTAAGCAATTTAAAGATAAGATTTGGGTATATTTTTTAAAGCTTTAATTTTTGTGAAGAAAACAACTAACATTTTTAGTCTGTCACACTTGCAAAGACATCTCTTTGTCCATCCATCTGGCTTGCTTTGGTTTCAGGCTGTTTTGTTGTGGAAGTTTCTTTAGGGATACACTGTGGGATATATGTTGTGGGGTATGTGGTGGGATATATGTTGTGTTTGAGTTGATGACACTATGGTCCTCCTGTGCATACCAGAAGTGAATTCCTTTCCAATTATGCACATCAGCTGCTGGCCAAGTCCTGTCTCCTGCACTAACACGTTTCTGCATTGGGAAAAACACTTTGTTCACATCTGGAGAGTAGCTGATGCAATGAGTCATGATTGCAGAGGACAAATCCTAAGCATAATTCAGACTAGTTATATTTGAAAGTGGATTTGAAAGTGCAGGCTAAAATCTTAAATATTACCTTGTCTTCCACAGGATGCCAGCAGAGCAAATGAAGTAATGATGTGATGTCTTCTCAGCAAAGGGGCTGTTCTCATGTAAATCAGCTTTCTTGAGATTAGCTGTTGTTAACTTGGATACTTGAATTATACTTGAATTTTGGTCACCCAATATGCATAGATTACTCTAAATCTAACCACAGAGGGAAGAGAGCATTTTTGAAAACAAGGATGAGTTGTGCAAGAAGAGAAGTGTTCAAAGGAAGCCTGAGTCTAGGCCCATTTGTAGTGATCTCGGAGGAGATGTGGGAAAGGGAGATGTTGTGTGGGTGATGGTGATGTCTACAAACTCCTCTGATAAGGAATGTGATCACTTCTATATCTCTGCATAGATGATCAGAATTAAAACAAAATGAACATTTGGGAGAGGGCAGATGTGAGTAGCTCAGTTAAGAGGATAGCGGAAAAAGAACTGGGAAAATATGATGAGTGGTCTTCAGATAGGAAAAGGGTAAAGATAAAAGGTCAAATTATTTTGAATCATGCATGGTTTGTTTGTTTTCTTGTATTCGTTGGAACAAAAAGAAGGTAGAAAAGTAGAAATTCTGTGCTGAGCTCATGTATCCTCATACATAAAACAGCTGCAAGCTGGGAAGGTGTTCTCAAGCCCTAGATTTGCAACTGTGACAGAGGTGCAGACAACATGAAAATCGGTTTTTATTTTCAGCTTTGGTCACTGATGCAGATTAGAGTGAATGTATGTGAACATCTGTGTGTTTGGTGAGTATGTAAGTAAAATAACATACAGTGAATTTACCTCAAGTTTTCATGAGTGTCACCTAGTTTTGCACAGCAAATGTACATGCAAAGAGAGTTAAAAGGGAACAAAAACCTCTTAAGTTGTTTTACTTCATTGTTATTTAAATGTTTTGCACTCAAACAGCATAGAACATTATTTAATGAACTTTGAATATATGGAGGGGGGGTTATGACATATCTTGTTGTAGGTCAGTTGCAGAAATCACAGCTATGGATCTTCCAATTTCTGTCCAATTTTGATTCCAACAATTCACAGTATCATAATATTTTATATTTTTTATTTTAAAAAGGAAAAGGTGAAAAGATTTGACAACACAATTTAAAGAATGTATTTGGACTAAGTTACAGAACGAGAGTATTTGAACCATTGTTTGCACACCACTGGGAACACAGTGCCTCCTTTTAGATTATAGTGATTTTATCCTCAAAAACAAATTATGATGGTGGGACCTGGGTACTGTCGAGTATGATGATATGGAAAAGGGTATCAGATAAGTTATTCCCGTTTTCATTTGATCCTGAGGCATGGGAAATTCAGTCAGTTTGTTCAGTCAGTGACCATGTGGATGTGGTGAGATTTTTGGGGACGAACAGCGTGAGAAGATGTGCACATCTGTATCTGTTTCAGAGTGCCTAAGCAAGTACAGAACGTCCAAGATACCATTGTTACAGAAAAAAAAAGGAAAAACCCCATTCTTAAGAAAACCCAGCAGCAATGGAATCTCTTTGGATTTAGGAAAACTAAGTAAAGAGCATAGGACTGGCTTCCTTCGTAATCTAAGTCAAGATTTTATCAGTGGGATTGTCTGATGAGTGGGAATGCATTTCACATAATGGTCGTGGGAGATCCTGTGTGGCTCCATAGCAATGGAGACTTGGTGGCTTTACTTGGCCCTGAGATCTCTGTCTTGGTAGGAATTTTGCCTTCCACCAGTACGAGATCAATTTCTATAACTGTGCCCCTTTCCTAAGGAAAACTGATTGTGTTCTTTATGTGTCTTTGGAATACATACTGATAGCCAGAATATCTCACAGCACTTTCTACAGGAAAAGTGCATGAAAGTGAGGAAAATGACCCTATTGACTTTGGCTACATGATCTTTTGTCACAAACAAGAAGTTTCACCAGCAAAATCACAAAGCAAAAATATACCAGCCTTTCACAAAATGAAGCCTGTATTTGGGTAAGAAAAGGCAGAAAAATTCCAAAAGTTGTTTGTCTTGATGAAGTCGTGGTTACTACAAGCATAGATGAGGTGTGAGGTTCAGCACTGACTACAGTCAGTGCAAGCAAATCTCACACCACAGGGACTAAGATGAGAAGTAAGCCTAAAAAAGCTCATGTCCTGGTTCAGCATGTTCCAGCTTTGACAGCTTCAGGGGCAGCATTTCACCTCAGGATTCCCACCTTGAAAGTTAGTGTTTCTGCTGGATTTCTGGGTGCTGGGTAAGCAGATGGCCTGTTTTCTTCTTTCCCATCTTCCCTCCTGTCCTTTCCAACATAAAGCAGGCTGTGGTGAGGTTACTCTCCCTTTCTTCTTTGCTGAAACTTGGAAGCAGCTCCACCTCTGCCACCTCTGCCACCTCCTTCCACCCATTCTCACTCTGAGCTGTTAGAGGTATTGCTGCCTGACTTCCTCCAATATGACAGCAGGCTGTAGGGTTTGTGTAGGGGCAGGGGTGTGTATCCTTCTTTCCTCCTCATTCACCTCCATTTCCTTGCAATAATGCACTCACCTGATGGTCTGAGTCAGCCATGCCTTTCTACCTCCCAAAATACTCCCATTCTCTGAGGAAAAGTCAGGCTGACAAATGAGGGTTGTGTACCTCCAGCAGACCAACTCTTGGGTCAGTCTAACCACGTGAACATGATACTTATTAAACATATAAGGGACAGGAATTTGCTAGGAGCCCAAAGTGAGGTATTGAGACATGCTCAGCTCTCAGAATGAGTGTTTTTCCTTGACTTTACAAGATATTCCCTTTTCTTGAAGTTAAGCATATGCTTCTGAGCAGGGTCCTGTCATTAAATGGTTAAATGTGAGAGGTGTGTCACCTCTAGCAATAAGAGGGGAAGATAGTTTTGGTGAAAATGTCATTACTCTTTAATATTGTCTTATGGAATCTAGGTTTGGAGTAATCAGTTTGACATTCTGTACTGTCTGCTTCTTTTGCCCAGACTTCTTGCTTTGTTCACAAAGCTTAAAGGAAGAGAAATATTAATGAAATTTTACATTCACTTTCCAAGGAAGTAAGGTACAGTCTTATCTGAAGTTTTACCTAAATAAAAGGACAATCAAAAGGAATATGCCTTTTTTTTTTTTTTTTTTTTTTTAATATGTTTTATAGCTTTGTCTGTTATTTGAAGCAACTTTCCTGGGATCAATAGGAAGCACTGATCCATCCCTCAGCCTTGCCCAGACTTCTCCCTTGTGGCAGCTCCAGAGCTTTAATACTCCAGGTGGACTGTGTCTGGCTCCAGGTAAAGTTTGTCAATACTTTTCATCTGACACAGTATACATGTTTTTCATATACATTAAAAAGGCAGGTTCAGCAGTATCAAACAGGTCTGAGAATTTGATTTCATTTTATCAAGTTACTTGTCAAAACCAACCACACAAAAAGTAACTTCCCCTAAACTCCTTAAAATAAATTGGAAGACATATTTTGATTTTTTCATTGCAATACTTTAAAATAAATATAATTTTTAAAAAATTTAAATAAAAATAAATATTTTTCTGGTTTGAATATACTATACATGTTCAATTTTCCTTGAAATGTGTTTTTAAAAAGTAAATAAAATCAAAATTAAATGTCCACTTCAGATTAAGTTAAATATTTCATGCAGTTTAAAATGTTGTTTAAAAAAATCTTATATTTGCTCAGTGTTTTTCACTTTTTCTGATTTTCATGTGAATGGAAGCATCAACAACCACATAACCTTAGTTACTGACTCTTTGATTTAACTTTATTCCTGGAAAAAAAGCTGCTTTTCCGTCACTTATAAGTAGGGTTCTACAGCCAGTGTTAGTGCTTATTTTCCAAGATTTTAAGCTGCCAGGTACATGATTTTAAAGGACACATAACAGATTAAACATAGAGAAGGCAGAGTGCAGATGACGTGTAAACCAGGCTTCTTTCAGTTTAGACAAGTCAAAAGACAGAGTCATTCAAAACAAAGAAATATGTACTGCTATTTAGTCTCTTGATTGATTCTACACTTTTGAGTATTCTTTAAGTATTCAGTCAGCCTTTTTTTGTAAACATCTCTTTTTATTCTGATCCTCCTACAATTTCCCACACCAAGTAACTTTTGACTCTTCTGATCAACTCTAGATCAAGATAGCATCAGCGAGTTCATTGCTCTGCAGTCTAGACTAAAAAAAACCTTCTTTTTTGTCTTCCGATGTCCATACTGATCTTACAAGTAAGGCACAGATGCTTAGGATCATTCTTTTTCAAATTAGCCAAAAAAACAGATACATGCTATACCACAAAGCCACCTATACATCATCGTGTCTGAAAAAATCAATCTAGAACTTGAAAACTGTGTGATGGGTTAATCCTGGCTAGCAGCCAACTGTCCAACCAACTGTACTCCACCTCCTCAGATGGGCAGGGGGAGAAAATAAGAAAAAAACAAGAATGAGAAAGCTTGAGGGTTGAGCTAAGGACAGGGAGATCAATCGTCAATTACTGTCGTTGGCAAAACAGGCTCAAGTTTGCAAAATGAATTTAATTTATGGCTAGTTCAAATAGATTTGGGTAGTGGGAAACAAGAGCACAAATAGTAAAACAACTCCTTTGCTTCCCCCTTTCCCAGGCTTAACTTCCCCCCTTTAGTCCTGAGTCCTGCCACGGCCCCACTGACCGTTGTGGGGAGGATGGGGAATGCAGGTACCAGTTAATGCATTAGAGTTTCTCTCTGATGCTCCTTTCTCCTCACACTTTTCCCCTGCTCCAGAGTGGGTGCTCTCCATGGGCTGCAATCCTTCACAATGAAACCTGTTCCAGTGTGGGCTCTTCCTGGGTTGCTGTTCCTTCAAGAATATCTATCTGCTCTGGTATGGTCCTCTCCTTGGGCAGTTGAAGAACCTCCACCTCTGACACTGGTGTTTCCTCTATTGTTTCGCACACTTTTTTCCCCCCCCCCCTCCTCCTCCTCTGGTCGTCCAATGTTTTCTACCCATTCCTAAATATGTTTTTGGAGACAGCCCAAATTCCCTGACGGGCTCAGCTGTGTCCTGTAGTGTGTCTGCTGGGGAGCTCACTGGAGCTGGCCATGTCCAGCATGGGGAAGCCCCCAGCCTTTTCTCACAGAGGTCACCCCTACAACCATCCTGCCACCAAACCCTTGCCAAACACAACCAAATACAGTGGTTCATGTGCGTGTTTGCCAAATAATCCTTTGCTGTTCCTTTCTTTTTCCCCTGGGGAAACTGTAGGAACACTGCAATGAAGGCTGGCAGTGCTTGTGATGACTCCAGCAGCATACAGAGGGAGGAGGGGCAATGAGAGAGGCATTTTGTGTATGTGTCTGAGACTTAAAAGCTCCCCAGATCTGGGAAAGTTGTAAGTTATTGAAATTAGCTCATGCTGAAAAATGCTTGTTCACTAATGGCAATAACAGCTATGTCACGTGCTCACTACAGAGCTGCCCAAGGACACTCACCTGTAGTGTACTAAAAAGGAACAGGCCAGAAATGTATTAGTGCTGTATAGATAAAATATTTAAATGTTTATAGCTAGATGGACTATAGAGATAGTAATCTGATATGTATGCATACACTGTACATTTTTATACTAGAGTTGCAGCATAAATGACCCCATTAAATCCTGTTAATTTCCTAATCCAATAAGCGCTTAATCTCATTGCAAGTGTTGGAAATAATTATTCATTTACAGACTTGTTTTTGCCACACATTTTATGTCAACAAGGAGTGTGCCTTTGACTAATCAGTTAAAACAGCTGGCGGATAAAGGAGTGAACGAGAACTGAGAATGTGCTATTTCTGGGAAGAAGTCTATTGGTAGTTTTTCTTTGGTCTGAGATGTTATTGATTCTACAAGAAATGTTGTATTATACACAAAGAAAATGCTCTACTCAGTGTTAACAATCACCAGGACAAGGGTGAAAAGTAAAAAGCTTTGTATTTCTCAAGCTGCCTCACCCTGCTGTCTTACTTGACCCTAACTCATTGAATTTTACAGCTGTGAAGAGGTAGAAATACTCCACCCTTTTTCAACATTCTGCACTTCTCTTACCTCTCAAGTGTCTGCCATACTGATTTGGGTGAAGAACATTGTATAAAAGACAGATGTGTGGGTTTTTCTGGTTGACAGTTCTTTCCCAAAAGAGAAAATGTTCTTGAAGACCATTGCAAAGATAATCTTGCTCTTTTGTACTCCTGCAGGAGCTGTAGTAGGTAGAGTGATCCTATTCTGGTTACCAAGGACCAGTTTCATGGTCAGGTATTTTTAAGTTTGTTCAGTTCAATGTTCTCCCACTCTTCACTCATCTTGAGAAACACTTCACTCCCCTCTTTAAAAGCAATTCACGTGCATGCCAGGACTTAGGCTGGGCTTACTGTTCCACCCAAGTAGCATTGTAGGGCACTGGGGTGGAAGTGGATGCCATATATCTTGCTGGATGAGGGCCTTTCTCCAGATCAACGTGGTGCCACCTGTGGCAGCTGCAACTTACATGAAGGCAAGGAAGCAAACACCAAATGAATAATGTTGCACTGTGGATTTTTTCATTCCAACTTGCCACACTTCTGTCTGTGTTTATTACAGCTGTAGGTGCAATTATTTGACACTGAAGAGATGTACTAGCCTTTGTCAGAAGAATAGGGAAAAAAGATGATGCTTTTGCTGTCACAGTTGTGGTCTGGAACATAATGCAAGTATTAAAGCATCAGGTAAGAAAGGAAACATTTTAAAGCTTAAGGAATACTTTGGAATAGAAAAGCTTGAATTTATTTTTGACACAGGTGTTTCTGTAATGGTGCTATACTGTATGAGGAAACTTCACTGTTCTCCATGGCACTCACAATAGGTGTAACACCTTTGTAGAATGATTGCTTAGTAACTCTTGCTGTAATGTAATAAAATTAGGAAGACTTGTAAAATCTACTCCTGCTAAATATATTTCCCTTTTCACAGTCTGTGTTTCTCACCTGTTTATTTCAGTATTTGTACTAACAACCTTTCTATAAAAAGGGTAAATTAGATTTGAAATTTTTAGGTTACCTTCTACTTCTCAAGTAGCTCCACTGCAAATGTTAAGAATAGGAAATGAAGGAGATGTACGCATGGAAAAGAACGTGACCCAAGGTGTGTTCATTAAGACAAATTCACTGCGAAGGATCCTACAACTTGCTCATCTGTTCCATCGTTTATAACCAAAAAATCTAAGGAAAGATCCAAACATCGCCTATCTCAAAGTACTAAAGAAATGGCCACGATGGATACACTATTTTAGCTATTTTAGCTTTCAAGGTCAATAATGACACTAGAAGAAGGACAATACTGAGAAACGTTGATGAAAATTTCAGGAAATCTTAGCACAATTCTTACGCCTTTGAGAAAAGTTGTTCTCTTTGAATCTTTATATCGTCCCATCACCTTCAGATCATGTTTTTAGAGTGAGTGCTGGATAAAATTGCAGGTTGTCTTCCTTACCTTTCTCCCTTCTGTCTATTGTAGCAAGGCATCAGAAAAAGGAAAAATCAAATGTTTTCTTTCCTGGAATCCATAACATGTTACAGACATGCTTCCTGAGGATAAGTGGTGTGACAGTATCTCAGATCAAAATCTGATTGCACTGAAATTTAGGGACATCTCTGCCGAATCACATATTCTCTGTGTGCACAAGTATCCACTGCCAGAGCACAGTGGTGTGAACCTTTGAAATTACACTGAAAACTCTTGAAAGACCCTGATCAGACCTTAATATTGGGTAATGCTGGAAAATCTTATTGGTGTTCTTTGTAGATGTAACTGACTGGTTTTCAGCCAGAATAAGCAAATAGAGGACCAGATTTGGGTCTTGGGTCAATGAGATAATTTCTCCAACCTCCTGGCAAATTTAGCTGAATTATGTTATTCATAATGTGGTCTGTGAATGTTTGTTCCTGTTTTAGGATACTTAAATGACAATTTAAAATAATACGGCATTTTGGAGACTTACGGGCAACTATCATGTATCATCTGGCATCCTTGTAGGTCATATTTCTGAAGGGTAGTTCTGTGTATACATATTTAGATCTGGAAAGGTGGAATGCTTGGGTTTGCATCCTAAATTCTTTTTTTTGGGGCACAAATCTACAGATTGCTTCAATCAGGACTTGTCAGTGCAAGTTAAACAATTAAAGAAGTCAATTATTAAATATGTCTATCCTTTTGCAAGTATAAGAGTCAGGAAGCAAATTATGAAAACCTAAATTGCGTGTGAGGAAGAAAAACCCTTGACATTGGCCTATAAAAAGTGATTCCTCTCAGTGGCTTAAGCAAGGCTATTGAGGGACTAGGTGTCAGAGCCCATATTAAAATGGAAAATGGAAAGAGTGTGTGATTGATTGGTTGATCTGCTGAACAACACTGACTCATATTAATAAGGTTAGAACCCTATATGTGGCCTTATAAAACCAAGTCTATGTTTGCAGCTCTGATCTTCCTCTACTGGGTGACCTTGAGCGCATAGCATTGCCCAATGCTTGAGCTTTCCCCTTAAAATAGGGAAATATTGCCTCACCTTTGTAAAAGTCTATGAAAGCAGTTAATAAAAAGCTTTTCTTATGCTTTGGGTATTATTCTTACTGTCGTATTACTGTGGCTATTCTTGTAGGTTACAAGAGAAGAAAATTCCTCTGCCAACATGCAGCCAGGAGAAAACTTGTAGCTACTGAGTGGTTTGAGGTCAGATCAGCAGTAAATATAGATTTTCAGAAGTCTTAAAATCTGCTTCTTGTAGCAGGAAGGGCAATGAGTATCCCAAGGAAAAAAAACAAATGGTGACAAACTTTCGTTGTAATTGGTTTGCATCAGTCAGAATATCTGTGAAACACAAAGGTCAAGCAACTTATTAAAAAAAAACCCTATGTGAATCTAAGATTAATCTTGACATTTTCAAAACCTCAGAAAATTAGGGGAAGGGCTGCAACCCTGAGGATTGTGGTCCCTTAGGCTGACTGGAGGAAAGATTATACTAAACATTTTGAGACCTGAATGATCCATTCTGTATTAGAGAAGATTTACAAGATCCTCAGAGAATGCTTGAAACATCTGACTGAGAGAGAGTCTGTGGACTTTCTGCTTTCTTGGTAGGGATTCTCAAGGGCACCATTAAGGAATCAACTATTGTGATTGATGGAAAAATAAAGAAATCGAAGAAGAAATGAAGACAAACTACAATGTGGACTTTTTCCTGCAGTCCCATGATATCTTCAGCATTAAGTGATTTTGGCAGATAATTTCTACTATGAAGCATGTGTATAGCCAGAAGGCTATTAAGAGAGAATGATGCTGTAATATAAGCATGGAGGATTCTTATAAAGTGTATCTTTCTCTCGTTCAAAGTACATGATGAAAAATGATGTGTCCAGAATGCTAACAAATTATAACAAAGTATAAATTTTCCATGTATATTTTTTTATGTATATATATATGTAGTTCTAAACCACCTTTACTATCATAAGCCAGCATTCTGCCCCCCATCCTGTGCTATTTATTTCCTATTCATAAAAATGATTCTAACTGCATCTTTTAGCTAATCCGAGCTAGCTCCATATGCAGGCTGACAATATGCCTGAGGTGATAATCTGTCTGGTCAGTTAGACCAGTGTGTAGTAGATGTAAAATCCTTAAATGGGAATGCAGGATTCTGATGGAATAAGACCCCATGTTCGCTTTGCACAAATGAAAATGATCTCATCATGTGCAAGATGATAGGGGATAAGGCTCCTCCTTTCTTCCTGGTACAAATTAAATTTGAGTGATGTAATGAATATATAAACATACAGCTAGATGGATTCGCTCTCTCTCCCACCCATCTTTATAGTTTACAGACTCATCTTACTAGTTTGTCTTTCCCTGTTCTATGAATTATTTGTGAACAGATTAATTAATTCAATTACTTTTGTTAATTCACAATTGTGTTTGTGAAACCTTCCTGAAGAATGGTTGTGAGCCTTTGGATTACTACAGGGCTGTGATCACCATAGTGTTACTGGTCACCTCAGCAGCACAGGAGAGCTACCAGTCTCTGTCTGAACAATAGCAACATCATGTACATATAAATCTTCTATTTCTATCTTTAGAGAGGTTTATATGACCAAAACATCTGGATTTTTTTCCACGCTACCATAGGCTTGTTAGAAGGCTTTCCTTCTCCCTGTTAGCTGTGTCGAGTTTCTGTGCTTTGACTGGGATCATTATGAGAATATATCACACCCCAAAGCATGTTCATTTTCCACGTTTTCATTTTGCCCAGGGAAAGAATACAAGAGCAGTTTGCTGAGCTAGATGATACAGAAAAATGCCATTTTGCTGGTGCTTATTTTAAACCTTGTTCTTCCTGGGCCAAATCGGACTGACTTCAGTCTGTACCGAGTTCCTTTCAAGGTGTATCTACTTGCATCTGTGCCAGTACTCTGGGCAGGAGTGGTACTAGCTGCAGTAACCTCAATAGTGGTGCCAATAATTTTATCTGTGTTAAAGCCAATGTTGTGGCCTTGGATTTAAAAAGCAAAAACCAAACACAATTCTTCCTCATGGCAGAAATTATGTCAGGCACAGTACAGAAGTATTTAGAGTGCCATTTCACGAGTTTATTGGTACACATTTTTTCCTATCCCTATTACAGAGCATGTACTGAAGAAATGCATGGATCAACATTCATGAAAAAATGCCCAACACTTATTTGGATGTCCTAAATAGGAATAGTTCTGGATACTAAATAAAGGCATTTCTAAGACCCTATATTTGCAGGTGAAGAGGGAATATGGCTGAAGCCAAGCAAATATTTTTGTGCTGCCTTTGTTTAGATCAACTTTGTTTGCTCTGCTCTGTGTATCTAGGTCTCCAGTCAACTTCAAATACAGTGAACAGACATACGAATCTTGGGGAGAAATGGAAAATATTCTATTTGCTTTCACAGAAGGAAGATGTTAGTGTATGCAGAGTTGGGATATGTTCCTATCGTGACAGAACAAAACTGGCTTTTCAGCTAGTGCCTTACCATGGCAATCTGCTTCAAAGGAACAACTGTCACTTTTGATAAGGATAGTGAGAATTACTGTCATCTGGAGAGATCTCTATGCCTCTGGGTTGTATAGTATATTACAACAGAAAAATTTATTCTTTAAGAGATGAATAATTATTCCACTACGAAATTTTATTGCTGGTTTAGAAAAGACGCCGTTTTTACCCTGCATGATTATAATGTAGCTCTCTTAGCTAGCACTCTTTAAATATAAACTTGTGATATGGTGGTTTTTTTTTAAATATATATATATGGCAGGGAGTCAGGCAGAAAAAGAAGCTAGTTAGTGGAAACCTTCACAGGGCAAGTGGATTTGGGGAGCGTGCATGCACACCACATGCCTCCAAGAGCCAAGAGCCAAAGAAGCAGCTCGCAGTCTCACAGAAGCTGCGCAGCCGAGCGAGTTATTGTGGAGAGCTTCTCTGTGGCTGAGCCAGTAAGAGCTGGGTGCTAAACTTGTTTCCGCTTGAAGTTGCTCTTTGCATACTTGTTAAGGCAGAATGTTCTACCTTTTCACCTCTGCAATACTGGGTGTGAAACATGAGCCTCTAGGTGTTTCCTGGCTGGCAAGAATTCAATGGTAATAAAATTACTAGTAGAATAAATGTTTCAGAGGCAGTTATCCTCTCTCACCTGTTTGTAATTTTTTATTAATTATTACAAATGTGTTTAAGTACTCTACCTGATTTTAATCTGCTGTATTCCCAGGATTTACATATAAAGGTCTTTTTCCCACAGAATAATGAATAATCACATATGTCAGGGTGTGGTGTTAAAATACTGAAGGTTGGTGATACACCTACTAGCAATCGCTCATTTTGTAAAAGGCTGGGTTCTATAAGTAGTTTGCTTTTTATGGCCTTGATCCAAAATTCTGTTGAAATCAGACTCTTATTGAGTTAAAAAGCTACGGATCTGGTCCCAAATGTTCTTTTATGAGAAGTGTTTGTAGTGCCATTGTTAACAATATATGCAGCACTGGGCATGTGAACTGTATAAGTAGAAATTTTACTTTTCCCAAAGCTCCTGCTTACTTTTATGCATTCTTTGCTCAAGCAAACAGCAGGTGGCTTACATGAATAGTGGGGTTAATGAGACTACTTAAGTGAGCAAGAGTGGAAAAAAAAAATTGCAAACTGGTCCTCTATTTCAGAGAATTTGGGACTTGCCAGATAGAGCTGAGAACTGTAAAGGATTAATATTATTATATATTGAAAGAAAAGCTGACCAGGATAGAGGTGGCAGGGGGGAGGAGGGTTTGTTGTTCCAAGAACAGCAGAGCTAATGAGATCTAATGCTTTTGTTTCTTAATCCCTGAACTGAATTAATCTCCCTCCCTTCCCATGTGACATCATCCCCTAGATGCAGGGAAGCCGCAGGGCAAGATGCAATGCTGCCTGATCAGCCAAACAGAGGGTGAGGGAGCCAAACTTAGTAGTGCTTCCCCTTAGCAGAGACACTAACTTTGTCCCCTTTCTCCTTCCACTTTCAATTCTCATGAGTTATATAGAAAAATAGTTCTCTTTGACATTTCATGTTGGATTGAAATAGGACAATGAGCTCAGAAGCTATTTGGGAGGAGAGAAGAAAAGATAATACAATTGTGTAGTCCATTTTCTTACCAACAAAAAAATTTACCCTGAACTCCACTTGGAGAGGGTTGAACTTAACTTGTAGTTCTCCATTCAGATCCCATAATAACATGGCCTTTATGAATTTTTGAACACTTTACTTTCATATGAATAATATGCCTCAAAAATAGTAAACCCTAATGAGATGATAGAGTTATTAGGGACTGGATCACATGGATAATATTTGTGATTTCTCATTATGCCATCTTTATGCCAAACAGCATGTTACCTTTGCTGCCAAACTGGGAAGATGAAGATGAAATACTTTATCCAGTTTTAGGTTTTGTTCTCTTTTTTGATTTTTCTCTTCCATTTCTATATTACTGATTTGACAAGACAGAAACAACAGAAATACCGACATACTGCAAGCAGTAAATTTTACACTGGGTCTATAATATCTGTAAAGGAAACAGTTTGTAAGTAACTGAAGTCTTGATTTGAGAAGAATTTGAGAAGACTGGATTTTTAATGTCGATGGATCTCAAACTGCATCTACACAGCTGGATGCCAGTGTTATCTGGGCAAGTATCAAGTAGGATTTCACAGCATAATGGCTACTCAAAAAAATTCCTAACACTTTTGCCTAGCAGACAAGATTTATAAATATGAATAGTTAGTGTTTGAAAGTTAAGGAAGTCACAAAGACCCAGCAACAAAGCAATCCAACAGAGGAATCTTCTTCCCACTTTTAAACTCAGAAAGTGATTTCTCTCAAGCAAAAGTGACATCAAATGCTTTTTTAGATAAAAGGCAGTACAAATAAGAAAGATCCTCCAGGAGGGGCTTTAAAGTGTCTTTCAAAATTAGCAAGCACAAAAAGCCCATAGGTCAAGAATCAAGTTCTCTCCTGTAATCCGTATTCACTCAGATAGCATTTCAAATTCAAGCTCCTGGAACTGACCTTCAAAAAGTCATTTCTTCGTGAAATGCGTGTTATACTATTGTCACTATTCATCCACCTCTAAACACCTGGCATCAGTCAAAGTTCAAAGGAATCAAACAATGAACTGACCCCTTGAGGGGAAAAAAAAGTAAGAGCAGCACCAGGGCTGGTCAGAATGCTGGAAAATGGACACTGATATGTGGAGCAGTGAGTGTTGAGTGGACATTGAGCTTGGCAATTACTAAGTTTGGAATAAATTGCGCTATAAAAATTAATATACTCATTGTACATATATTATGTGCAAACAAAAGCATTTTCTTGCTGATGGGCCTTGCATGTTGCTTGGAATTAGCTAATATAAGAATTAGTAGAAATTGTATCCTTAACAGTGCCTCCTTCAATTTTGTGCTTGAAAACAATTTCCACAATTTATGAAGTGGAAATACATAATAAAGGTAACTTGTAAAAATTACTGACTCATAAAAGTGAGCAGAGACAAAGAATGATTTCTGAATTTTATATTTTATATCCTTACTATGTGAATTGCTATTTCTTCTTACTGGAGGCTTTCCTGATGCACAGCAATACAAGCCTCAAGTGACTTGAGTCTGGGGAAGTCCTGACACAGTTTTCTGAAAATCTCTTTCTATTTCCCATTAACAATGCTGAAAGCTCTGGTCTTCCCCACAAGATCACGTTTAAGTATTCGGTGGCTATTAATAAAGACTTGATTGGATTCTAGTCACAATAGTTGTCATAAATGCAAGGTTTGGAAGCTTTGGGTTAATATGGATTAAGATGTCAAAGGTCAGGAGACAAACTGAAAACAAAGAAAATTCATCACAGATGTAATTTTTTTTTCCCTTCAACTAAAAACTATAGTACAATTACTGAGATATCAGATTCATGATTCATCAGAATATGTAAAGAATCCCAAATGACCTGAAGGGCAGAAATCAGGCTTTATTTGCTAAGAATCCAAGGATGGGATAATTTTGAGCTTCTGGCTGGGAAGGCTCTGGAGCATTTATCCTTAGGAACACTGATCAGTCAAAACCAGAGGAATGTATGTGCAGCTCTTGAAATGGGCACAAAGATTGCCATTTGTCTCATTGATTTTTAACCTACATTAACTTGGGAGGGCTCAGAAATTTCACTTTACTACCATTGCAACCATAAGCTATGTTGGATTTAGAAGATGTTTGTGACACTTATGGTCTCATAGACCTGCGGACTTACAGACAGTAGATAAGGTCCTGTCTTGAATAGGTCCCCTTTTATGTGCTACCACCATATGAAAACTGACTTCTGTGCTGAAGATTTATTTGCTAGCACAAAGTTGGTGGATATCTCCTGCACTTGCTGCCTTCCATTTTCCAACAGAAAGATTTCACTGTGGATAATAGAGCTGTGTTAGGATGGTAGGACATGATCTTCTCACCAAGATGCTATGGCAGAGCAGAGCTTTGCTGGCAGAGGCCTTGGCAAGCATCTGTGCAAGAAGACAAATTAAAACAGCTGGTTGGCTCCTCTCAGTCTTGAGAGGAGTGAAGACTGAGAAGGATCTTTGACCAGTAGGTCCAAAGACTGGAGGCTCAAATGCTCTCACAGTCTCATTCTCAGCAAGAAAATCTTGAGCTACGGAAGAGAATATAACTTGGAATATTAAAATAAGTTTCTCATTGCCACATCTGTCTTCCTCTAATGATACAGAAACATCTAGAAAATCCTGGAGACATGTCCTTTAAAATCATCAGGCATTAACATTTTCCTTTTTTTGTCTCTGAAAAGTTGTTCATACCTTGGGGGAATTTGATGGGATTTGTGGCATGACCCTGGTTTGTTAATAAGACGAGCACTTTTAGGTTTTCATGAAAAGCTGGTGCTTAGTTATATTCCTCAAGAGAGATTTAAAGGAGAATTTTTTTCAGTGATACAAACAGTATATTGGTGCTTATGTTCCCCACTGAGTCTGGATTCCCTATCATTTAATGAGAAATTAATGGCTCCAAAGAATCAGAGTAGTAAATGTCAAAAGAGATAAAGCTAAATGGAGACTAATATTTTTTATGGACTTCAGGTATCATCAGATTCAGTATGTGCATTAATGCAATTCCATGAGGTGTGGATTAGGTGATTAAGACAAACTGTGAAAAATAAAAAGGAATGTATATAGAAAAATAGCCACAACTGGATTTTTCCATAAAGGTTTAAATGCAGAGTAAAAGTGCTGTGTCCAACAAAGTTGCTGAAGACTCATTTGGGTGTAAGTTGAATTGGAGTCTGTCTCTAAGAGTGACTTAACAGTGACTCAACATGCTGAATTGTTGCTCCAAATAGTAGTTATCAAAGGCATCTTGCCTTTGCGTAAATGACTAATATAATTAGCTTATAACATCACCATAGGCATTGGCAAAAGTAATCATCATTACTATCCATTGTGTTCACAACATCTGAACCATTCATTTCAAAGCCTGTGGAACTGAAACTTCTATCCATCTCAGGAGAACTTTGTTTTCATCCTCCACACGTTTTCTGCAGGGGCCTGTTTTCCATGCCTCCCCATCCTCCTGCCCATTCTTACTGCATACAAAATGTAATTAGCATTGTTCCTGCTTGCTTCATCTTTATTTTTTTTTAAGGAGTAAGGCGGAGATGGGGAAAATTTTTTTACAATAAAATCAAATACAAAAGTCTTTTGTACACAAAACCTTGTCTCGCTTGGTTAGCTCAATTAAACATATGTGGAAAGGCTCACAAAGTTGGCCCTATTTTGTTGTTAGTTTCATCCATACAATACTGAAGTTATATGGGTGTGACCAAGGTCAGAATTTAGTCCATTGTATGCTTAAAAAGAAAAAGAAAGCACTGTGAGATTTTGATGTTTCACTTTTCTAGCAAAATGATGTGCTTCCGTAGCCATGAAATAAGGACATGATTTGAATGAGTTACCATCTCGCTGATACTGAGATAACTAATCTGAGATTGAATGCTGCTCTTTTTCAGGAAAAATGAACATAATGATTAATAGTATCATGGCAGCACTATTATTTGGTATGTAATACTCTCTTTATATTATTAAATGTTTGTGAAATTGCAATTAAAAGCTTGCCTTGTTTGCTAATATGCTCTCTTCTTTAATTAAAGAACTCTAGCTGTGAACTTTGCCTTCTGTGAACATGCTTAGCAGTGGTGTTAAGGAAGGGTTTAATACTTTTAGACAAAGAGAGACCTGTTCACAGGCCCCTAAAATGTTTCATTTCATATAAGACTAGATTGCTCATTACCTTGTAGGATTAAGCATAGGCTTAACCTACCTGTTTCTCGTTTTAGTAACATGTAGCAGAATAACTCAAGTACTAGCTGAAACAGTGCTTCTTCAAATACCCAGGTAGGAATTCAGGTCTATCCACTCTACCAGTGTTGACTGGTGCTCTAGTCCCCTTATCAACTTCATGGCCCTCTACTTGTTCCAACAGTTCCATGTCTTTTTCTGTTGGGGCACCAGACCTGTACACAGCATTCCAGATGGGGTCTCTGCAAGAGCAGAGGGACAGAATTCCCTCCCTCAACCTGCTGGCCACACTCCTTTTGATGCAGCCCAGGATTCCACTGCCTTTCTGAGCTGCGAGCACACACTGCCTGTTCACGCTGAGTTTTTCACCAACCATCACCCCCAAGTACTTCTCTTCAGGGCTGCTCTCTATCACTTCTCTGCTCAGCCTGTAGGTGTGCCTGTGATTGCCCTGACCCAGGTGTAGGACCGTGCACTTGGCTGTGTTGAACTGGTTTAGACTTCAGGTAAGCTGCATGTGTGAAGTAGATCAAGGTTGTCTTCTCTCAGATCTGCTTTTACAGCAGCGCAAGCTCTTACCTACTGTGTACTCTACTTTCCAGTGTCAGTTTTAACTCCCTTCCCTTCTCTTTCACTGTCCTTTGAGCCTTTCCGGAAAGGAAGGTGTGATGGATTTCTGTGCCACAAGAAGCCCACTTGGGATTAGTCTCTTTCCCTACTGATTAATCACGCACAGAAAACTCTTGAGAGCAAACTCTGCATGTAGCTTTCTGTCTTTCAGTAATCTCCATAAGTTAGAAAGAAAACTTTATTTGTTTGAGGGCAGGAGATGTCCTTCTTTCCATTATTTGTAGTACATGTGTTGTGATTAGAGAAACTGCCACTGAGGTGAGGCTTCCTTTATTAATAATGCAAACCCTCTACTTATTGGTTCGCTTGTAATCTGCTAAGATTTTTTTCAAAGGTCAAATAAAAAAGGCAAAAAAAGTTTTGAAAATTTTTGAAAATTCAGAGAAATTACCAACAGATAGGTGCTCAATGGAAAATTAATTTCTACAGAGCTCTCAAGAATCCTTCAATCCTTTGTCCAACCTGCCTATTCTTAAACACCTACACTTTAAAGACTAGGTATTTTAAGCTGTGTTCCTGTGTTATAGGCACCAAAACTAAAGACCTTACACCCAGACTCGCAAAATATTCAAAATCCACTATCTAAATAATTCTGAAAAGAACTCAATAGTCCTTGAAGCATCCCACAAAAACACAAGGATTTTTAAAACTGCATTTTTCTCTATAAACAGAATTGCAGCTTTAGGATGCACAACTTCCTATTTTCTTGGGTATTCGCTTTGCATCCTTGTTTCCTTTAAATAATAAAATAATAATCAAAATATTTGTCATGCAGCCCAGTCCATGGCTGTGATCTGATGGTGGTAAGCCAGCAAAGCCAAGACTGAGGGATCCCACCGGTTCAAGTCCTGCTTGGTGCTGGGAATTGCTGCATCTCTGCTCATGGCCAGCAGCACATCCCTCCATCCCAAGACACCCAGCTGTCTATGTGGGCTGATGACAAGCAACTGAGCTTAGAGCAACCTGAGTTAACGTCACTGGGAGATTGGTTTAGCTCTCAGTTTAAGAGTCGGGAAGTGGCAGTTGAGATCAATATGCATAGAACAGGCATATTTTTTGATCTCTTTTTTTTCTTGAGCTGAATATTTGAATACAAAATCTGATCTTACATATGAGCTCAACTGTGGAAGTGTAATGCAATAGCATTTAAAAATAGTGACTGCCAAGAAGCAAACTAACACAGAGGAAAACTGTTTGGAGGTGTTTGGTGATGGTTTTCACCAGGCAGGCTATGCACATTTTTTATATACAGTAGGTTAGCATTTTCCAAAGGGCAAAGAGAGATGAAGAATAAAGAATAATCTTTTGTCGCTTCCAGGCATGTGATCTTTGTGGATGTTCATTTGCAGTTGGAGAGCCCAAGCAGTGCTATCTTTCAGTCAGGTCTTCCTATACTTTGAGTTTTTCTTGAAGTGTCATGACAGAAAATTGACATTAAGAACATACCTATTTATGTGCTTTTTAAAAAAGAAATAAATTAAAACCCTCTTCCATATCAAGCTTTTGATTTCCATATCAAGCTGTTTATGCCTCTGACAAACAATGCAGATATTTGAAACCTGCCCAGAACATATTTAAGAGCTGTACTGCTGTAGATTAATAGATTTGTAACTTATTTTACTCAGATTTAGCTCTGCTCATATGCAATGATGTATTTTTCCCCAAGAACAATACAGATAAAAGCTGAAGATTACAGTTTGTGTTAGAGTGGGTATGCACAGATAAGGATGTTTCTCTTTGTGGAAGATGAAAAAAGTAGAAGAGCCTAAGAACAACAAAGACGATCTTTCACAGCAGGGAATATATTTGATGACCTACAGTAAATATTATAAATGCCTGAAAGTGCTTTTATATACAAGTATTGCTTTGTAGTAGGCACTTTGTAGTATGTATTTGCTATTCTCTTCCAATACAAATAAATATCAGGCTAGAGGAGAGTTATAGAACCATAAGACTAGGAGGATGATGAAAGCGTAGCACTGTCATTGGTCAAAGACCACAGTGGTCTAGCAAAGGGACACAGACTCCTCATCGATTTGCTTGCTACACTGATGTTTAGGACCAACGTAAGCAAGTAATAGGTAGGTTAATTTGGGCAGCAAGTGTTAATTACTGAGTATATGTTACAGTGGAATAGAACGTCATGGGGCAAATCAGTGTAGCAGTTAAAAAAACAAATGGGAACTCAAATGTGAAAGTCTGAACTGCAGAATGAGTTTCTACTGGGGTCATATAGGAAGTTCAGACTACAAGATCCTACCAATAATTCAGAAATCTGTTAGTGGTCTAGACATCTCTTTCTAGGGACCAGTTTGAAGACATTTCACCTTTGTCTTGAACAAGGGGCAGTTACGATAGCCTTATCGTTTTGGAGCCCTTGGAGAGCAAATTCCCAAAGCAAATTCCTCAGTGGTGTAGGGTAGGCATCTAGATGCTTTTCTTTGCATTTTGGGATATTGTGAATCAATGAAAAGGAGACAGAAAGGAGCCTCTTAGGATCCTCTCCAGCTGTAGGACATCACAACTCTCAGCTTACTTCTCAATTCACTGAATAGATCCTGTTCACTGTCAAGATGCTTCCAGCAATCTAGAAAGAGGGCAGCATTTGAAGACTCATGAGGAGGTGAAGGACTGGATGAATCAGAATCTTAATTAAAAAAAAAATCATCTAGTATGCTTAAGGATTTGAAGCACTGTATTTTTAGGATTCCCAGTTCTGATAACCAGAAAGTCATTATCAGGGCTCAGACCTGGTATCTCTGGATACATGTTGAAATCCCAGAAAATGAGCCCACCGGGGAATTTCATCCTTTCTGTTTGCACGTATCTTTTAAAACTAAATCACCTATGACCTTTTGTCCTGCATTTCAGAGTTTGCTGCTGTACTCATCATATCTGGACATGCTGCAGTGATATGGGACTTTGTGTTCAGAGTTTCAATACCCTCTCCACTTGGCTCCTGGGAAGAAGTTGAGGCTTTCTTTGAGGCTGGTAAGAGATGGCATGGTAACAAATGGGTTACAAACAGTGAGAGAAGGACAGGGTAAAACTGAGGAGTTAGGCATAAATGCCCGTGTCTTTGGGCCATTGGTTCATTTCAATAGCCCATTCTGCTCCTCTGCCCTCTGAAGCAGCAGCAATATTATAGTAGGCTGATCCTGGCTGGATGCCAGGCACACACCAAAGCCTCTCTATCACTCCTCAGCTGGACAGGGAAGAGAAAATATAGCAAAAGGTTCATAGGTTGAGATGGGGACTGGGAGAGATCACTCACCAAATATCATCATGGGCAAAGCAGACTCAACTTAGGGATGTTAATTGAATTTATTACTAACAAAATCAGAGCAGGATAATGAGAAATAAAATAAATCTACCTTCCACCTTGCCCTCATCCTTCCCTCCTTCCCAGCTCTACCTTCTGCCCCCAGCAGTGCAGGGAGACAGGGATTGTGGTCAGTTCATCACTCATTGTTTTCGCCACTGTTCAAGAAGAGGAGTCTTTCCACTGCTTCAGCACGGGGTCCCTCTCACAGGGAGGAGGAAGTTCACCTTCCACAAACTTCTCCCATATGAGTTCATCCCAGGCAACAGTTCTCCGTGGGCTGCTGTAATGTGGGTCATTTTGCCATGGGGCGCAGTCCTTCAGGCACAGGCTGCTCCAGTGTGGGTCACCCAGAGGGTAACAAGTCCTGTCAAGAAACCTGCTCCAGTGTGGGCTCCTCTCTCCATGGGTCCACAGGTCCTTGCCAGGAGTTTGCTCCAGCGTGAGCCCCCCAAGGACTCGCAGCTTCTTTTCAGGCATTCACCTGCTCCGGCATGGGTCTCCTCCATGGGCTGCAGGTGGATCTCTGTATCCTTGCAGTCCTCCCTGGTATTGTCTTCACCATGGCCTGTAGCGAAAGCTCAGCTCCAGTGCCTGGAACACCTTTTCTCCCTCCTTCACTGACCTTGGTGTCTCCGGTGTTGCTCCTCTCATAAATTCTCACTCTTGCAGCTTTTCTCTGGATGCAATTACATCTGCACAGTAACTATTTTTTTCCTTCTTAGATATGTTCCCACCAGGATGGTTGACCCAGCCTTGGCCAGTGGCATGTCCATCCTGGAGCTGGCTGGCATTGGCTCTGTTGGACATGGAGGAATCTTCACCCCTGTAAAACTGCACTACCAAAACCGGGCCATGCAAACCTTTTTGCTTTACCCTTTCCCCAAAATAGGAGGTGAAGCAGCCCCTGGGCAGCCTTTATTGATTATAGTCCTAAAAATCCCCAGCCTACTGGGATGAATACATCTGTAGAGAAATGGAGAAGTGTCTGGGGGACTTTCCCAGTGACAGGAGCAGAACTGAGGTCTCAGTGGAATTTTGGATGTCTCTGTGGAACGTGTCGCTCTGGTATGCCAGACCCTTGGGAGAGGCACCTCCACAGAAGCCTGAAAGCACTGTGAGATTTTGTCTTGTAGGTGTGATTGTATCTTGGCCATGAACATAACAAAGATGTCACAAATTAATCCGTTCTTAGATTTTTTCTGCTTAAATTGGCATTGTATGAGAGAACAGAATACATTATTAGACCTGTAAGAAACATTAAATTCCAGTTTCTCTGTTCATTTTTGTTTAAGTGAATGGCTTTATTCACAGTATAAGAATAACCATGGCTTTTGCTGAAAAAAGCTTGTAATTTATTTTTTTTAAATTTTAATGAAAGCTAAATGGTCACCAGCCAAAAAATCTTCATACTAATAATATTTAGTTTCTGGTTCAAAAGATGTATTTCTTTTTGAGCCAGATCTGATCAATGCACACAATGCCTTTTGCCAAAGATTTTTTAAAATGCTTCACTTAAAATTGTCCAGATTTTTTGATCAAATAATTTGGAAAAATGTATCTGGTTTGTTCTCACATCGGGGAAGGATTTTCTCTGTTTTCTCACTTCTCTGTTTTTCCTGTCTTTTGACAAATCCTGACTCGAGCTCTCCATTTAAAGGCTTTGAGCATCCCAGAGCGTGGGAAGCCTTCTGGGGCTGCCGATACGCAGCAGAGTGCACGACCCTGCGACTGCTCCCTTCTCTTCTCGCCCACAGAGCAGCACAGGCTCCCAGACTTCTCCTGAGAAGTGTTGAGGCCCTGCCAGTTCTAGTCTGGGAGCTGGGTCTGTTTAGTACCTCTGAATACTAACTAGGTTGTTTTTACCCAACAGTAATATGTGACAAATTAAACAATATAAATTTTATCTTGATCTTAATTAAGGCAACAGCAATATTCCCATTAACTTCAGTGGGACCAGAACTATATCAAATATTATTTAAACATTTATAATAGCATTAGATAATGGGGTTAGAATAATTAAGAGTCTATTGAAGAAATTTAGCTTGATGGTGGAAAGGCAAATTATGTCAAATGAACGGGAACTGTCATTTATGGAGGCCTATTGAGATAGTCTTGTTTATTGAGGGAAGAGAACGAAGCTCATAGAAATCTTTCAGGGGCAGAATCTGAAGGTCTTTTTGGGACTGAGAAGGAAGAGTGGGAATATTAAACAGATGTGTGAGGTGGGAACAGTGTTTTTCACCATCACACAGACTTCAGCAGTCAAGAGTACCTGAAAATTAATTTTCGATCGGCAAAATGAGATCCTAGAATCAGTGTAGGCTGTTTCAATTAGGTCTGTGCAGATAGACAAAATTAATGGGTCAAATAAGTAATTAATGGTGTTAATATATCAATCACTTTTCTAATAAAAGTGCCTGAAATGAGTCAGGGGAAAAAAATCTAATAATTAATTTGAAAACTGCTATGATGCTCCAATTGATTTGGGGCTGGGAAAAAAAGGAGAATAATTAGTAAGGATCAAAAAAACAATATCACATTTAGTCCCCCAAATGGAGAGAAAAATTAAACAGAGGTGGGATTGAAATATCATTTTTTATCCTCTTAAGAAGATTGGGATTGTCAACTATAGTAGAATCCTATTCTTTATTCTAAAAGACCTATATATGCCCTGTCCTTCCTCACTTCTACTCATGTGCAAGGTCATTTCGACTCAATGAAGAAAGAAGCAGCTCTGTGTGTGCATGTTCTAGACTTTCTCCTTAACCCAAAACTTTAAATGTTAAGAAGCTCTTTTCTCTGTTTGCTGCTATGGTAAAATGATGAACTATCATAAAAGCCTTAAATGTAATTTTTTTTCCCCCAAAAGGTCATTTCAACACAAAATGAAGGTATTAGCCTAAGTGATCTCTGCTAGACTGTTCACTGGACAGGAAGTGAAATAGAGGGGGCATTTAATGAAAGTGTCTATTAGTAATAAAAATAGGTTGTGTGTGAATTTTTTAATTTTTGGAGGAAATTGTTGAAACTTGTGAGTGTGCTCATTTTTTAAATAAAATACACTTATTGAATACACTAGTGGAGGTGCAAAAAGCATAAGTTCATAAGGGTTAAAAAATATAAAGCCAGGATTTCCACTGGGAAATTTTTTGACTGGCTGCACAGTGCTGCTGAGCTTGGCTTGGTCAACCTCTGTGTTATTGAACAAAAATGTACTGCAATTGTTATGAAAAACAGTTCTTGTTTTACCCTTCCTGCCTCACTGCCAATATGAAAACCAACTAGTAAATGGGCAAGAAACAACCACAATTCTTTCCAACAAAAAATCAAGATTGAACCACCTCTTCCTTGCAAGAAGTTGTCTACCAAAGCAATTCATGGAATTAGACCTGCTTTAGCTGATACCCTAAAGCTGTGAATGAAAGGCAGTAGTTGAAAGTACTTGAAATAAAAGGAAAATCAAAACAACTGCAAGCTAACTCAATGCTTTTGAAAATGGGACTCTTAAATAGAATGTGGACAAGTCTCTTATCTGCCATTACTTTAAAACTGTAACATGGAAGCTGCCTCGTGGGAACCAGAGATGTAAGTATTGGTGTACAAATGCTAAATATCTAGGAAGCATTAGAGGAGTGGGACTGATCAGATGACTGAGAATTCATACTGTGGTTGTTCAACATGTTTCAGGGAATCCAAGTAAACCTAAAAAGCTTTTCAGCTATGAAATTCTCTTTCCTTGCATTAGGAGTAGCTATTCTCTATTTTACCATGAGTTAAACTTACTCACCATACACCTTTCCTCTTCTTGGTAATGTCTGTTTTAATGACACATGCACCAGTGCTGGTGGTTGTGTTCTTTACTATATTAAAGTTTTCATTATATTTATTCCAGGCCACTGCTGCTGGGCAGGATGTGACAAGCATGCTGGTTTGCAAGGCTGTGGTGTACACAGAAGAGTGATTTCATTCAAACAAGAAGTTGTTGCTAGGTAGGCATTTTATTAGCACTCATGCAGAGTAGCAACTTGCTGTAGTCTGCAATTTTTTCATCTTTAAAGTACACTTAAAACTGAACACTGATCCCTGAACAATGGGCCAGTAAGTTGGAAAACACATTTGGACTTCCGAAGAAATGCACTAAGCAAGAAAAAACCTAAACCAAAAATACAAAGGGAAATATTTCAAATAGCACATGGTAATATGGTATTTAATAATTTGTCCTTTTTTACTTTGTCCTTTTTTTATATATTTCTCATATTTAGATTCCTTATTCTCTTTGTTCTTTTTAAATTTACTGGTACACCCTCTCTATCACTTTAGTTGCTCTTCTCTGTGTTGTTTTTTAGGTTGTTTTTTTCTAATTCTAATCTGTCTCCTGCTCTGTTCTGTCTTAAGATGCACAGACCAGAACTGCAAATGCATTTAAAATATGGGTGGAGCAAGGTGTCCATCCCCAGTGGCAAAATTATTTTCTTCGTTTTGTTGTGATTGTCTTTCTTAATGACACCCAGCATTTTATGACGGCAAACTTAACTCAGAATTGCAAAGAGCTGTTATTGATGACTCCATTAGCATTTCCACTAATGGAAACTGTTCTGAATGCAGCATCAGGTGAGCAAAGTTTAGGTTATTCTTTCCTTGATACAGAACTTCACAAGGATCCACATGGAAGCTCACTGGGCCCTGAGTGTTGTGCACACTCCCTGGATTGGCTTTTGGAGTTCCTTATGGTCAGTGTGGCACTGGACTATCTGAAAAAGGTCCTGCTATTATCCATGCATTGCATTCTCTAGATCATTGAGATCTAGAGAAGAGACGTTGGCTAACTCTGGTTCTGACAGTGATCTCAAGGGGTTCCTGAGTTTTATACTGATGTGCCTTGCACATACTTATCTGTGCATTTTATCACAAAACACTTTTAATTATATTAATTATTTATTATGTTTTATTCAATTTTAAGTGTATTTGAGGTGCAAATCCATGGCTCTTGCAGACTTCAAATGCTTTTTCTGTCATTTACTTCTAAAATATTTACAAATAGTTTGGTTTAGTGGTTAACCTTACGAAAGCATTGTCTCCTGAGAAAGGCTGTCCACTTCTCTAGGTCCTAATGCTAGCAGAAAGACTATGGACAGACATAAAACTTGCAAACAAAATTTGACTTTTGTGAAAATTGAAAATGCCAAGAATCTACCTCTCTCTGTCTCAGCCTGGGCATTGTGTGACATGCCCCTATCTGGCAACAGAAGTAATATCAGAGAGAGACTCATTTGATAGTGTCCCTTTTGCCTGGAGTTTGGAAACATCTTTCCAATTTGTTACTTTTTGACTGTCATTTATTCTGCAATTATATAAAATATGCTCTTGGACCTGTTCTTCTTTGGAAAGTGTCTGTCTGTGAATGACATTTCCAGAGCATACCTCAATCCAGTGATTTATTGAGGCAATATATCATCCAAGAAAGGTCCTTTAACCATGTTTTTCCTCACTAGATGATACCATCCAGAGAGAAGAAAATCTGAGTCACTGTTTGGTTGTGTAATAAAGGTATGTCGGGAAGCAAGACGCTTCTGAAACACTAAGCATGTTTGCCTCCAGATATACTGGCATCCTTGCACCTCCTTTCACAATCATGTTAGTGAGCTGAACAGGCCTCCATACCTGGTCGCTAAGGTCTTAGTCTCCTTGACAACTAAACTTTTCAAAGATTACATGAAAAATGTTTTCTTTACCCCTCGAGCTGTTTTAATGCTTTAAAATGTCAAGGAAAAGATTCTTTTGTCCCAAGAGTAAGGAAGAGATGGTAATGGAGAAGGAACAGAATATTTCAAAAACATGTTTACAGAGTAATAGAGTAATATAGCACCACAGGACTGCCCAGACAGAATGCCCTCAAAAGGGATGATCTTAATTTAAACTTATTAATGCAAATACATTGCTTCAGAATAGATTGGGCTTTTGGTTGAAAAATGAAACCTTTCACCTTTCATTTGCCTCACTAAGTTCAGCAAAGGTTGGTAACAGCAGTGACATGCTTTATGGCTGCTAACGCATGATAAAATTCACAGGGAATGAGCTTCAGTGTTGTTTTCTTGGTGTTTTTTTTTGGAAACATGGAGTTGTGTTAGCTGGCAGTCAGAACCACTGTTTGGGTCAGGATTTAGGGTATATTTGCCTCCATGTTGTACTAATGTAGGTATTGGTGAAACAATGGGTTGGTTGAAATAATTACTATTCTGTGTGTTCCATAACAAGCTAATTATCTGTGTGCTCACTGTTTGGCATGAGCATTCACATGCAGGGACAGTCCCTAATAGGGCATTGCCAAACGTGTAGGAGAGAAAAGAGTAAAATGTTAGTGGAAGCAGAGACATCAAGGTGTTTAGGAAGGCCAAAGGTGTTTAGGATGGCGAAAACTGGCATTGTGGAGCCAGCTCTTCTGGGCTGGCTCTTTCTGGGTAGTGGAACCTGCAGCACTCCCCAGCAAGTGAGACCTTCCCAAGGAGTAACTTGGAGGGCTGACAGGGAGAGAAGGGACACTGCTTGTTTTCGTGACTGGGAAACAGAGGAAATGAAAGTGCAGGGGGTCAAAAAAAAGGATGCTGCACTGAGGGACCAACAGGTACCACAACTTTGGGCTTCTTTTCCAGCAGGGCTTGCATACAGTCAAGGGAAGCTAGGGGTAACCTCTTTTTTGTAAGTGGTTGCCAGTGCCTCAAATGGCCTTCATTTGAACCTGTATTTACAGAGGTGATTAAGAAGGTGGTGGTGAGGAAAACGGCTGAAGGGAAATTTTTGCTTGGGGTTCAATATTTGCAAATTTGGAGGAAGCCTCTCTTGTCTGTAACCCACAGGTCCATCTGTGGGAACAGTAGCCTCATCTCACTGTTTATTCTCCATACTGACTTGCCTATTGGTTTATCTCAGATTATCACTGCAACTTTGTGACTTCATTTTTGCTAGTCTTCAAATGCTGAGAGTTCCAAAATAAATTGAATTTTTTCGTAGCTTTTTCAGATTAAGGGCCACGGTCTGAGATCTAGGAACAGGAAGGCAGGTGAAGGGCATAAAGTGCATGAATGGTAGTGAATTTGCTCATCTACATCATGCTGTCTTTTTTGGTTGGTTGGCTGTTTTTCAGTTAAAGTTTGTCTTGTTCTGTGTATGTGATGAAAGCTGGTGTCGTTTCATTGGCAGTTGCAGTCCATTGTCTGAAAGACGACTGCTGTAATTTTTTGACTCCCTAATTTGCTCAAATACCATAATTCAGGTTAGTGGAGTGCCACCCACTGGGTGAACCCTTGTAGATCCTATTGCACAAGATGTGTGATAGACCGATGGCAACTACTTCTGCTATAAGAACTTGTTTTTTTAATCTAAGTAAAGTTTGTTGATGATTCTTTCTTTTGCAAACCTTACTCTGATGAGGCACCTAGACTTGGTTGATGGCTAAATTCAATGTAGAATCATAGAATCGTTAAGGTTGGAAAAGACCTTTAGCCATTAACCCAGTGCTGCCAAGTCCACCACCAAACCATATCCCTAACTTGCAGAGGGTGCACTCATTCCCCTTATCCAGATCATTGATAAAGATATTAACAGGCCTGTCTCCAACCCTGAGCCTGAGGAACGCCTCTTGTGATTGTCTGCCAGCTAGATGTAATTCCATTCACCATCACTCTCTAGGTCTGGCCGTCCAGGAAGTTTTTTACCCAGCAAAGTGTTTGCCTGTCCAAGCTGTGAGAAGCCAGTTCTCCAGGAGAATGATAGGGGAAGTGGTATCAAAGGCTTTGCTAGTCCAGGTAAACAACATCCACAGCCTTTCCCTCATCCACTGTGGGTCACCCTGTAGTAGAAGGAGATCAGGTTAGTCAAGAAGGACCTGCCTTTCACAAACCCATGCTGTCTGGACCTGATCTCCTGGTCGTCCTATGTGTGCTGTGTGATGGCATTCAAGATCTGCTGCATAACCTCCCTGGCACTGATGTCATGCTGGCAGGGGTGTAGCTCCCTGGATCCTCCTTCCTGTACTTCTTGTGGATGGATGTTGATTTGTTAACCTCTAGTCAACTTGGACCTCCCCAGTGAGCCAGGACTGCTGATCAATGATTGAAAGTGCTTGGTGAGCATTTTGGCCAGCTGCCTCAATACACTTCTGAGATCCACCCATCTCCAAAAATGTGTTAGTGTCTAAAAGGTGTAGCAGGTCACCACTGAAGATTCTGGGAGATCCTTTCTGTTCCTTTCCCTGTCTTCCAGCTCAGGAAGGTGGAAGCTGCATACCCAGAGGACAGCAGGTCTTACTATTAAAGACTGAGGCAAAGAAGGCATTAAGTACTTCAGCCTTTTCCTCATCCTTTGTCATTCTGTTTCCCCCTGCATCCAAAGAAGGATAGCTAGGAACTTTTTGAATATAGATTGAATTCTGGATTTCTAAACAGTCTATACTGTGCTTGTTTTCAGTCCAAGTGTGATTCTAGAGTCAACTGATAGCTCTTGGTTCTGCTCATGCCTGTTAATGTTGAGACCTGTATTTCATGATTCACTATTCAAAACCAAAGTAAATCACTTCTGTTTGAATTGATACAATCTGCATATTGCCCCATCATGTTTAGCAATTGTGGGTTCATCCGCTGCTCTTTCCACAGATTCTGGTTCAGTTCAGAGTATTGCTCTTGGATTTCTTTTGATTGGCATATTTGAGAGAGGCTTGGATTCCCTCCTAACAGGATGCAACAAAGTGAAAGTTTTATGTAATCACTGGTGCCCCACACTGGAGCCACAAGCTGAGGAGACTAACAGCCTGTGAGATACTAAAGACTTTGTGGTATGAATATTATCAGAGGGCAGATACCATGCTTCACCTGTTATCTTCTTGTCTGAAGCAGTGATTTTTTGGCTCTAGAAGATATTTACCATCTGAGTCAGAAGCTGGGGATACATAGGACTACCTCACTTAAAGGATTGCCAAGGAATTCCCATTTAGATGCCTTAAGTGGATAACCATGACTTTGTCAAATAAGGTTCTGGCCTCTTGAAGTTTTTTTGTAGGTGACTGAGCCCTGCTCTAACCACAGTTGAGAGTTAATAGCCTCTGCATCTTATTAATTAACTATTTAAAGCTCTTGAACAAACATGCCTTTTCAGGGAGCATAAACTCATCTGACAGGCCGCTGAGAGCAGATCTCTTTCTGCAGTTGGTACAGGTAAATCCTGTCCTATCCCTTGCCATTCTAATGCCCTAGCAACATTCCAGCATTTTATTTACAACTTTGAGAGGAAGATGTTAGACTAGGATGTAGCAGCATGTCTGGATGACACCCACATTTATTTTGGGAACCCAGAAACAACACAGTTGGCATGTTCAACTTGTCCTCAAATGCCTCCACCATAATAACCTGTTTGCCAAGCTGGAAAAATGTAAATGTGATCAGACGGTTGTGGAATTTGTGGGCTATGAAATTGCCCTTGGGGATGAACTGGGGAAGGTTCTTCATGAGATTGCTGCTGTGGTTGGCTGGGCTTTCCTGGGGGATATGTGAAGGATATTGCGTCTGTGGCTCAGAGTCCTCTGACAAATTTCACACACATTTACCCAAAATGCAGAGATCTCAATGGGATGAATCAGAGCCTGGATAGCAGTCTCATTACTCCCTCTGTTTAAGACAGGGCACACTTTTTGTTTAGATAAACTTAACCAAATCTATAAAGAACCAAACAATGTTTTCTGTTGTTCATGGAATCTCTTGCTTTTCCAGTGTTTTCCGTGTTTTCCTCTGTGCTGTAGAAGATCATGACAAAATTTGGGGTGGGGTTTTCAGAGGGAAAATATAAATTAATGTGTAGTAGCAGAGAGGCTGTTATATAATATGCTCTCCTTTATAAGGAGTTGCAGTCTCGACTTCGGTGTTCTGGAACATTGCACAAAGACATCTATAATAATTGACTGTTAGTGAGACTGTGGGACAAGCAAGGGGTAGAGGGCAAAGTGAGAATTATCTTTCCTTATGTTTTCTGCGTTTCCGCACCTAATGCACTGTTTGCTCTGTTGAATATTTTCTCCCGTTCGTATTTCATTTGAAGCCTGTGTGGCTTCAGCAGAGATAAACACACACACCTGTTGCCAGTATCTTGTCTCCTCAGCAGGACTTCACTGAAAAACATTACCATTCACTATTTTCTAGGACATCGCATTGCTCGTAAGCGCCCAGCTTCTTCTCACTCCTCTGCCAGGATTTTCCATCTGTCCAGGAACCATCAGATCGTGCAGTTGGGAGTATGGGAAGAAGAGCGGTATTTTTTTGGGGTTGTTTTGTTGTTGTTGTTGTTGTTGTTTGTTTGTTTTTGTCTTTTCTTTTTTTTGGTAGCTTTGATATTCTGCATGGAAGAAGTTTGAGAACTCCTGAAGGAGGGAAATTGTCATTCTGAATATGGCTGTATTGGGAGTTGCTCACGCTTCACATCAATTTACATCTGGTTTAAAGTCCTCTGAAAGGGTTATGGGGTTTATCTGATAGAGACAGAGGGTAAAAGTCTTCTACATCTGAATTGCTGATTGATTGCATAGAGTAGTGCAACAAATAATTCTTATTATGACTCATAATTCACCTATGGGGTTTCCCACAAGGCTAGAGAGTACATTTATGTGGGTTGCTTGGCTTTCCTTTTCACCTCTGCTTAGGAAGGGGAAAAAATTCCCATCTATATAATTGTTTTCAGAGAGATATTTGTTGTATAGAACTACTATTAAGGCCATGTTTCCAGTTTATAAAAACTGTCTGGTTTATATTGCTGTGACATGGAAAGCTATTACCTCTGTTCTGTGTATCCGTCTTTCTCAATATATTCTGGGCAGCAAGGGACCCTGCCCCAGCTACAGAAAACCTGTAAAACAAGGCATATTACTGCTTATCTACAAGCACTTCATGTCACAAGGAAATTCTCTGTCTGATTAACACCCAAGTATTAACTCCTTCATTGCTACCGACACTGGAAACTGAGCTGGCTGTAGCAATTAAGTACTTTTGTGACGGCCATTCTGCTCCTCAATAAAGACATTGTTCTCCTTGGAATTCTCTTTCATATTAATTTCCTTGATACACCTTAAGCTTTTCATTAATTTAAACATCTTTGTTGCCTTTTGGTGAAGTGATAATAAAATTATAGATGAAGTGGTAACAAAATCATTCAGCTAAAAAGTGATTATTGTTTCTTCTGCCTTTAATCAATAACATTTATCTCTGAAATATAATCATATAATGGACTTTATTAGTAACTAGTGGATGGGCGTGGCTTCTTTTTATGGTTAATGGGTGATCTAAGAGGTGTCAAAGGGAGAATAATACCTGCCAAAGACAGCATCAAAAGCCTGGGAATATAGTTGTGTTCATCTCTTTTTCTCTAATTACCTCACCGATCGTTCACTGTAGATTAGATTGTATCTTGTTGCCTTGTTGGAGGTGCACTGGAGCTGCAACACCAAAAAAACCTCCAGGAGACATTTTCTCTGAGTCCCCACTTCACTGTGAAAACAGACAGAGTAGTGTATTCCTCTTCTGCTGCTGGACAGAACAGCTTAATGGCCTGTAGGAGTAGCCAGCCTACTTTATGCCTTATGTTTTAATTTTCTTGTAAGGACCAAAGGTGAAGGAAACTGTAACTTCTCTTTTCACAACTGGTGCACTAGGACGAAAAAGAAATGGAGAGGTCACTTCCTAATCTCCCCTTATAAATCCTTGTCATCTCTTCCTTATAAACAAAATTTCTTCGTAAAGCTTCAGGGACAGCAACAGGTTTACTCTAAACAAGGGCTGGCTCACAATTTCAGTCTATGTTGGTTTCTGAGTGGGAAGGATGAATCAACTGCACAGGTATAAGAAAAAGCCTACATCACTGAAAAAGTAGATCCTTCTCTATCTCCCCTTATGTCTTCTGAACAGGAAAGCCAGGGAATTGACACTCAGTGTGATTGTGCTACACAGCTCGTTCCTCCACTATCTTTGTGGCTGGTTGGAACATAAAAAACTTTTTCTCCACTCAGTTCTACTGAAGACTTAAAGCAGTACATTGGAGTTTTGTCATCTTTGCCTGAGAGTAAAGGTTTCATTAAAATGCAAGGATTCCTTGACTGAAGTCCACAAGAATTTAGGTGCCTGTAGATCTGTTTTACTATTTTGGTTTTGGGTTAAAGTGATTGTAAGGGATTCAGCCATTGTGAGGTTTGCCTCTTTTGTTCAGCTGTCTCAACAGCCTCTGAGAAGGCATTAACTGCTGGAAAAGATCCATATCTTGTGTCAGAATTCTCCATAAAATACAGCCCACAAAATTTCCTAAGGCTTTTTTTATGTTAATAAAACCTGCAAGTTTTCAAAGGGAAGGTGAAATGGAAAAGGCAATTATTGCTGAAATTCAACAACTACAGAGATCTGTAGTCCCACTCCTGTTAGGTACATGCTCTGTTCACATGAAATTACCAGTTTCTACCTTCAGAGGTCTGCTGAGTCAAAAGACTGTTTTGGAACCTAATTGCAAAAAATGCTCAAACCTGCCTGTGGAGTCATTGCACCAACATATAGTAAACAGAAAGACAATTAACTTTTCATAATTTAAGCATATTTCCCTCCTTGATCTGAGATTACCCCACCAAATGCTTCCTGTTCCCATTAAACAGCAAGAGACACAGAGGCACTACGAGGTAATGCTGGGGAAGTGAGGGGAGTTTGCCATCTCTCTGGTTTTCTTGTTCCAGGTCACATAGTGAGCCAGTAGCTCAAACTTGAAGTTGAACTCTAGGCCCTTGTCCCTTACCTACTTGCTCTAAACAGCAGACAGTGGGAAAATGTCTCCAAATGAATGTAAAGGGAAACAAAACCAGGCAGTTTGTCTGCGCACACAAATGCCTGTACAATACGCAAACTTCGTAACTGGAGGGTGGCCAGTGAAGATTTTTTACCATAAAGTGACTATTAAGATAACAAAGGCATTGCTGTTTTCCCCTGAAGTATAACCAGAAATCATGGCTTCCCTTTGTCTGGTGACTCAGCTACACTTCGAGTTTGTGTGGATAACATGAAAAGTTTACAGAAGCATCCTGCTCTAGCTCCCCCTGCCTCGGATTCTGTCCGCCACTTGCTTCCTGCCTGTTGCTCACCCTTGGCCTGTGCTTTCTAGTAGCTGTCCTCTCTGTGACCCCCATCACACCTCTGACTCCCTATTGCTTCTGCCTCTGTTTTTTTCAAGTTGTCAAATAAAACTTGTTTTCAGCCCTAATCAGACCATAAAACAAGTCCTCAGGTAACTGACTCTTTCTCTAGGATATAGATAATTTCAATGCTTGGTTAGTTCATGAAAATATTGTGTATGCTTTCATAGTGTATGTGTCCATCAGAGAGATTTCTTGCAGGGGAAGTGAGCATTTTCTCTGTCTTAGAAATGTTCCTGGGCAATGCCTAATCTCCATTAGCTTCAATGGACAAAATATAAACCAATGGCAACAGATAAAAATGTAATGCTTTAGCTTTGGCCACAAAGATAACTGTGATCACCTGCCTTGCTTGTGCAGCAGTCAGAGCAGTGAAGAAGTATCCAAAGAGTTGTGCAGAGGGTAGAGAGGACAGATGAACTCCGTGATACCTCCTGAGTGGTGATGCATCCTTTTGCACTAAGTCACACCTCTGTAGGTCAGGGCGAGCAGCCCCATGGGAGGAGGTGCAGGTTATGTCCACAGGGTAATGAAGAGGTTAAAGTGGTTCTTCAAGTTCAGGGTGTGACCCATGAGGTATCATATTAACACGTCTGATACCTGTACATTAGTATGAGCAGAACAAGTAAAAACCTGCTTAAGAGAAATTAAATTAAGCAGTTGAAGGAAACAGTCATTTTAATAAGGAGATTATATATACAAAAACAAAATCCTGATACTTCATTATCTATTTGTTCCTTTCAGTCATTCAATTTTATTTTATCCTTCATAATTGAAAAGGAGACAAAATCAAGTCTTTAAAAATAATCTGATGCCATGGTTTTGTGTAAACAATACTGGTGGAATGTAGGATTGGATGTCTAAATTCCTGGTCTCTAGTAATATTTTAGCTTTCTCTTCATTCAACTCAAAAGTATTTTAACAGTCATGGGGTGATATTGCAGTGGCTTTGCTAAGGTAAATAACAAGCTTTTGTGCAGATTTGTAGGTGTTTCAAAACTTAACATATTGAAATAATGCAAAAGGCCACTATTTCATCAAAACTCTTCCTGTGGTCATGTGTTACTGGACATGTGGTCCCATTTATGTGAGTTGTGCAAGATAAAAGACCCAGAAGCTAAATAGAGCCCTCAGGAAATAGGATCTCATTTTCCACTGCCTTTACTGTCTGTGGGCATCCCCACTACTGCACAGGCAGTGTGCACAGCTCAGGGCTGATGCTGCCTGTATGTAACCATTTTCCAGAGGAGTAATGCTTAGCAGGCTTGAAAAGCAGGGGAAAGTTAGGCCATAAACACTCCTGAAGGTCTCACATCACTTTCTCCAAATCTCCCCTGTGCTTGTTTCAGAGGCTCCACGGTGAGCTGGGCTCTGAAGAGGCACACATCAGGAGAGGATGACTGAGGAGAGATTTTGTGAAGTTTCACCTTCTCTGAACTGGGATAATCATGAAGTTATATCAGTTTGCCATGGCTGAAAGTCTGACCCAGATGAGCAGAAATGCATATTGGACATGAAAACCCAAACTTAGCATACTTGTCTTCATGCATGAAGGAGCACCTGGCAATGGGCTGGAGGGAAAAGTCCTTGCAGCTGGTGAGAATCTTCCTGTCGCTCTGCTGCCTCCTCAGTGGTGCTGCAGCAGAGGCACAGGGCACTTGGCCTTATATTGCTCCAGCTGATTTGTTCAGGAAAAAGATTGTTCTATTTTGCAAAGTTAATATTCATCAAATGTTAATGAAAATACATAACAAATAATTATGACAAACATACCATCTGATTAAGATGAAAGAGGATGACAATTCTTGTGAATTTTTAATCTAAAAAAATAGAGAACATTACATTAATAAGACTTAATTATATCATTAAATATTTAAATTTACTTTCCATAGTAGATTTTATTTTTATTTAACATATTTTGTTTTTAAATATTGCTAACATTTTTATGAGATTTGTTCATAAAACACATAAACAGATATGGTTTTGTGAGGCAAGAGGAATTTTAATGTCATGTATTCATTATATTGATCACAATTTCAATTTTATTTATTTTTTTAAAAAGCTAATAGAATCCTTTCACAATTTATTATAATTCACAATATCTCCAGCTATGGATAAATATTTAATAGCGTTACTAATGCATCATACACACAGTATTTATTAATTAGAAAATATGAATTACTAGTTGTACATTTCAATAATTTGCATTTAAAATTAATGCTACATTTTTCCAGGAAACTGTGATTAACTTTGGGAATCTGACTTCAGCTGTTTGAAGACAGACAACCAAAAGTGTATACTGCAAGCCTAGCTGTGACTCCAGGAGGCTGTGACCAAGGAGTGAAGAGGACTCTGAAGATGAGGAGGATGCCCCAGACAGATGCTAACCTGTACCTTACAACACAGGCTTCAGAGAAAAGGAGAAAAAAAGACAAAGTTTCAGCACTCCCTGGTAAAGCCAAAGAGCAGATTTGACAATGTGGTTCTGCCATGTAGTCCTAGCTATAAAACTCTCTCAGGTATCTTTGTCTATCCAGCAGCTTTAGGGAGCAGACCACTCAGCTTTCAGCAAGAGAGGGGGCTGAGGAAGGCAGGGCTGGGGGACAGAGGTTGGACAGGAGAAGGGGCAGAGCTGGCTGATGAAAAGAGGTTTTGCTGGTGCTCCAGGAAGCCAATGATAAAGATTCAAGTTGGGTTTCTCCTACTGTGTCAAAATTATGGAAGGTATCCTGAGACTTGTTCCTCCAAGATACTTGTTTGATATGTAAGCAAGGTATTTAGGTCAGGACTTAGAATGTAACTTTACCTTCACTTCAAAAGGTCAGTATCTGTCAAATCTCCATTTTCTGTGAAACCAGATTTTTTTTTTTCTCAACTAAACTACTGTTTTTTCTCTTGGTAGATTTATTATTTTCAGCTGAAGTTTCCAGAAAGTCAGAAACTTCCTGATCTGTTAATTAAAAAAAAAAAAAAAAAAATCTGCTTTTTCTAAAAGAAGAAAATTATGGCACCAAGAAGAACTTCTCAGTAAGATGTCTTAAATACAAGTAACCTTCCTGGAACTGTTTATCAGGCAGACATAGACATGACAGACCAACCAGAACCCCTCCTTAGAGGTAGGAATCAGTTAGATTAATCTGCAGTAAGTGTACATTTTATTATATTGTTAAGTAATAACAGATACGAGCTTGCCAGTTAAGGCATGGATTGAATATTTTTGAACTCCAGAGGTGGTTCAGTAAAGGAAGAGAAGTGATACCAATGTTTCACATCTTTTACCAGAAGATTTAAAAAGGCTTTATAAAGTTTGCATTTTTACAGTATTTACAGCCTTTGCCTATCAAACACTGGACTGCATTTGCTGATAAAGCCACTAACAGACCCATGTATATAAAGATTTCTATTTTGCTTTGCTTTTTCCGCGTGTTTATGGAATACTGTTGAATACAGCCTGCCGCAAATAGCTGTCCAACTACACTGAGCTGTTTGCAGCTACCACAGCTGTACCACCAGGCATTTATAAGTATGTGTGCATATTGCTCTGTGTGTGTGTGTGCATACACAGACATACAGATACACTACAACACTAAAATCTGTATGTGCTTGTGTACACTGAGCATTTACAGTCATATGCACTTACGTACGTGGAAAAACCACTAATAAAATTTTGCCGTAAAAATCCTGCATGTGATGGTCAACATACCACTCCCTCCCATAATTTTATAATTACAGTAATAAAAGAGAAAAAAAAAGGCTTACACAGCCAGGAAACAAAAGAGAAAAACCTCAGGTTGGTTAACAGCTCACTTCTGTAGTGACTCTTTGTTCACACATACAAGCACACACATGCAGTTTCTGATAAAATGAGTTGTTTCTCAAAAGACAGTGAAAAAAAGAGAGGGCTGATGAAACCCTCAAGTTGTTCTTGAAATTACACCTATACCTGTTGTCATTTTCAGGAAATCTACTTTGTTTAGTTGGTAAACTTGTTTTGACTTTTCAGTGGAAACGCTTTGCTGGCACTACTTCCTTATCTGTAGGCCAAATTCTGACCTCGGTTTCATGTGACTCCCACTGCAGTTGATATAGGTTGACTGTGTAAGGCATGATAGGGCCTTTATGTCTATAATTGCAAGAGCACTGAAAGGTGTTTTGTTGTTATTACGGCTTGAATTGGTAGAACTGCATGTGCAGATGTCTATTTTAGGCAAGATTCAGCCCACAGATACGGTTAGCCTAAAATTCTCAGAAATATTGAAGTGCATACACAGAAAAACTGAAGAGGAGGAATCAACACAAGGGATTTCATTTTAGCTGAATGCACGATATGGCATCTTGATTTTATGCTGGTGTGTGGAAGCATTGACTTGCAATGATTTTGGTGTAAATCACAGGCTTTGATGTGCAGAAAGGTTATGGAGCATTTTATATGAAGTAATAATATTTAGTAATTCTATTGAACTAATTACCAGTTACTTTGACATTTAATGAAATAAGTAACACTAAATATGATGTGAGGGCAGATTTTATGGACTTAAACTTTAATCAATTGAATGCAAGTCAAAGGTGCCATTTTTGCTGATGGTGGTGAGCAATGGATGATGACAATTGCTAAAGAGTTTCTTGTCTTCATTATTCTAGATTGAATAATTGCTCCTAGGCAAACTGGGAAGAGCTGTTCATGTTCTTAGTGACAGGAGGAAGCTGCAAGATTGTAAAAAACCCCAAATCCTTCTTATTTTTTGTTGTGGCTACTTGTTATTGTGAAGAATATGCCTGTTTTACAGGGTTCTGATTTGGAGCCCTTCTACAGGTAGGACTGCAGTTTGACTTTACATTAACCAGAAGCTGAGAGTCGTACTTGATGCTGAATTATTCTTCCCAGCATCTACTTTTGCCCCCCAATCTGATTTGAGCCAGGAGAGAGGCAGAATCTCACCAGGCGATTCAGGTACAGATTTAGGGCTAGTTTGCCTTAAAGGCAGGATGGGTTCAACTGACTCAAGATTCTTGGCTCTTCAAATGTAAATCCAAAGACAGCACTGATCTATAATATCTTGTTTTTGCTTCTGAAGTAAACAGTTGCTTCAAGGGCTGGCTGATCCATGTAGGACTTTCCTTCTCTCCTTTCCTCTTGAGAGTAGTTGGTACTTTTGTGCAGCGTGTTATTTGTACAATGTGGTTCCAATATCCCATGCTGCACAAAAGTACCACTGATTTTTTTTTACAAATTTAAGTAATGCGATTCTGATTTTATACTCAGGATACACAAACATAGACTAGGGAATTTCTGACAAGAGCCGAAGGTGGAGCATGACCTAAATTTGTAAAAAAAGAAAAATGCTCATAGTGTAGTATGAAAACAAAAATACACCTCATGGAAGAATAAGTAGTTGTGCCAGAGTCAGTCATGACTCTTATCATGTTCCTTATTCACAGGTTGGTGGAATTCAGCCCAGTTACTCACATTTGATCCAGCATTGCTGTATAATTCCTGATGAAGTGGGAGAAAGAAACTGGAAAAAGAGATTTCGACATGAAAAAAGGAATAGATTTTTTTTTCATTGTGGAAAGAGATTAATTTTCACTTACTTGGTTTTATGTTACAGATCACTGGCACAGCAGCATGGAGAAGCTTGTACGAAAGCTGTCTGCACAAGCCCAGCCCAACTCACTGCTAAAAGTTATTAATTCTTTTAGAAATTTTTAGAAAGAAAATTAAAAACTTGCTCAGACATATCCTTTCTGATGTTTTTGGAACATTCTGTGCCACAGATGTGGCCAGGAACAAACTATGACTTCCATCATTTAGGACTATTCCCAAATCAGGTTGGATTGGGCTTTAAATTACATGAATTCCTTCAGCATAAGGCCTCGCCAGACCAGAAGGACATACATTAATAATAGTGATAAGCTCCTTTCTGCAGCCAGTTTGTAAATCTGGGTCCAATGTTGCCAGGCCAATAGTAATGTTGTCAATGAAGTTATTGTGTTGAATCTGTTCATGGAGCATGCTGTTCTTGTGCCATGCCATTTCTCCAGTAGACTCCATCAGCTGCCAGGCAAGAGGAGCTCATGTCTGCAGAGAGTGAGATGCCAACCCTCCCTGACACTGGTTTAGAGATTGTGATAAAAGAGAAGGGAAAATATACCAAATGAGCACATGGGTTAATGGATGCTATTTTAGTCTCTTGGGGACACTGCCAGCTGCCATTAAGTCAAAGTAGCCCTCAGGCTCTACTTGGTTTCATGATGAATAATTTAGGCTTTCCTGGTGCAGAGCCAGGTTGCATTGGCTTTGTATGATAGATTCTACAGATCTCCACTGTGAGCACAGGAGTGTAAATACATGGTGGCACATATGAGTGTGATGGATCAACCTCCTATGTTCTGTCCAACAGCAACAGCAATAACCTTTATGAACTAGAGGTTCTGTGTATCCTTACAGATGTCCTCCTTCAGATCTGGATACTTTGGTTTTGTGGAACTTATTGCCAGCCAAAATCTTCTTTAAAATAAATGGATACTTATTTTAAGGAGTCAACAATGGGACTGGACATTTTTCTACCCACTGAAAAAAAGTAGATCATATCTGAATAAATAACTGTAAATGGCTTCTTACTGTTCAGGAAGTACAATCAATTTGAAATTAGGATTATGGAAACATCTGTGGAAATTCAAGTGTCATCTCAATTTGGGCTCATTCAGATCCTGTATTTTTTCTACTTCACAAGCAGTGCATTTAAAATCTAATCCTAATTAGCACACATAGTTTAATTATAGCCAACAAAATATTCTCCTAAAATTGTGTGTGGTAGCTGGGAGGTCGGGTATGGAGGGAGAAGGCAAGGAGGAAACCAAAAAAATGTTCACTGATTATAAAAATCCTTGTTTCATTAGTAATATATATCTTTAAAGACTTTAAACATACAATGAAATTTTCCTCTCATGAATCAAAGTGACATAAAAAGTGTGAAGCAAGCACAGCACTCATACTCTCTTTTTGTCCTGACACATTTCTTGGTAATTTGAAACAAAGGAACTGCACTGGAATTTGAAACTTTCCTTTTTGAATCGATTTCCTCATAACTTATCACATAAAATATGCAATGCTGCTGCAGGTAGAAACAAATAAATCATGGGTGTCATGGACAGATCTTGGGAAGATTTTGAAATTTGAGAGGAGCACTGGAAAAGCTGGGGTGGTTTGGTACTACAAACTTGGTTGTACATCAGCAGAACTCTTTGGCACTACTGGATGGTTTGGAAGTCCTGTGAGATTTTCAATACTTCTGACTTGTTTTAGCACAACAGGTTTGAAAATGAAAGCATCATATTAGGCTGTTTCAGAATGCTGATATTCCTGCACCAGACCTCAGAATGCAAAGCATCCCAATTTAGGGATACTGTAGCACTTTATGGGCAGCACTCAGCATCTTTGTGCTTGCAGGGTCTGTTTGCCCTGCAGTCAGACTTCTTGCCTGTGCCCTTGAGTGTACTTTGAGCCCATAGTCCAGCTCCCCTGGTTCCCCAACACAGTGTTTCATGTCCACCAGGTCCACCACGATATTTGCACAGCCACTTAGAGTTCTGCTCTGGCCACTGGTAAGATATTTTTACCCAGAGATATTGAGAAAAAGTTTTTGGGATGATATAATGGGAATTAAGAAATTTCAGCCTAATACTTTGTTGAAAACAAAACTGTACCCGATTATTAACTTCCTCTAATTCACACCATTCCTGCTTTGTTCTGCTTTTGTTTGAGGCTCTGTTAACATACTTCATGTCACAGAGAGTTCTCCTTGTCAGATGAATCCTATAAAAACAAATGTCCTCAAACTTCGATCAGCACTATTTCTTGTGCATTTCCAGGCTCTCGCTGTTTTATCATTTACATACATCTTTCTACTGCATATTCTGTGTGAAAAAATTTTCTTTCACAAGGTTGTCCTAGTGGTCATGTAGCAATAAAAGTTGATAGATCTAGACTTCTTATTGATGCCTTTCCAAGAGGTGTCAAGATCAGCATTTTTCCTGTCCTAGCAGTAAACTAAAAGAGAATGCAGCAGCCTTGGCTTGACAAGGTCAGATATTTTTTCACTTGATAAAAAGAAAAAGGAGATTAAAATAAAAAATGGACTTGGTAACATTTTTTAATATGTCCCTTTCTGTCAAACATGACAATGGAAACAATTAATGGCTAAGTTTTTTCCTCTTTTTTGGATCAGATTTGTTTCTGCTTTCAGTAGGAAAAGGTTAATTTCAGGGTCAACAATGGCTGATCTGAATTTTTGATTTTTTTTTGACTTAGGAGATTGGGAGACATAATTTCTCTAAGAATGAGTTAAACTCAGCTCTAAATCCCATCAGTAAAGCTAAGAATATAATGTAGACAAAATTTGGACCAACAAATTAAATTAAAATAGGAGAGTATTATCACAGAAATGGACTTTTTCTTCAGCTGGTTCCCATATGCTTCTTTGCACTGTATCCACTTGACTGAAAGTAAATTTTCCTATGATACTGTGAGCTCTGTGACAGTCATAGAAGACTGATCTGGCATCTCTTTCACCTCATGTTCCACATCTCATTGTTGGAGCAGTTCTAATAGCATTTGCTTTATTACCAGTTCTGATGCAAGAGGCAACAAGAATGTTAAGATTTTCAGATCCCAAATGAATTTTAAAGTATAGACAGTGACTAAAATTATCTTTTGATTTCAGCTGAGCAAGTTTATTCCTGAAAAAATATGGAGATTCACTTTTCCAACATGGGTTTTAATTTTAAAGACTTCATTGATTATGTTTGTATGGATAGAATTTTCTTAATTTAGAGGTCAAACAACATAAGTTTTTTTCCTAAGTACATATTTTATCTTGAATCCAAAGACTAGGTATATAGTAGCAGTGGTAGTTTGCTTCCCTTATCCTTCTGTCCCTACAGTGAATTGTACCAGGTTCTTCTGGCAGTTTGATCATGGGACAACTTGAGACAGAGCTTACAATACTGTTTTCTGAATTCTCCTCTGTTATTTGAAAAAACATTTTCCCTCATCATTTTTGCAGGTGCTGTGTTGAAAGAGAAGTAGGAAGAATGCCTGAAAGGGATCAACCATTGCTTTTGTGAACAAATATCAGCAATTAAGCTAGACATTATTGCATGGAGAGGGAATAAAACTTGTAAATTGTAGTACTTCTGCTTCGTTCCTCTGATTCAAGATTCTGGGGATGGACTGGTATTGAAGGTGACTTAAACTGCACTCAAAGTGCAAAGAGAGATCAATCATGTGCTGTTTTGACTGAATTATGAATACTCCTAGGTGGAAATCATTCCCATGCCTTCTAGAATATCAGTGCTATGTGGTTACTTCATGTCTGTGCAGAGTAAGGTGTGGGGGCAAATGTCACTTGCAATTATGAAATATCTAATCTTAGAAGCTTCTGCCAGCTCAGAGGAGAGCAGCTGGTTTATTTTGTAGGACAGGTGAAAGTACATGATTCTTACCTTCTTGTCTCTGTACAGAAACGTCAGAAACATCAGCAGTTTGGTCTTAGTTTTTTAAATCTTAACATATGGGATTCCGCGATCATAATGAAGGGAACAATTCCATCCTCCCTGATCAGAACTGGTCAGCAGAAGAAAGGGAGACATCCAGCAGCACCTGAGAATCAAGGCAAGGCTGTCACTTTCAGACGTCATGGGGATAGATTCTGGGAAGGAACATGGGTACAAGATGATACTTAATTGCCCATAGCTAGGGAATGTGATTGAAGGACCTGGGACTGTGAACACAACCTTGTTACTCTAAGATCAGAATCATTAAGGGGGCTGTGCAGCGACTGTGCCTTTCTCAAAGCTATCTTAAGAACAGTCTTTCTTCCCTTCACACATAATGAGGTGATTCCCTATAGTGCTTCATCAACTTCTTGGCTCTTAAACCAACCCTTAGCTTTTTGCCCTAGATATTTCTCAGTTTTTCTCAGTTAGTAACTATTCAGATAAAGAATAAAGCCGTAATTATTCTTAACTGTAAATCATAGAGGTGGTATTATATGCCCCAAGAATGACATGGGATAAAAACTGAGCTTGAAATATACTCTGTAGCAAAATTTTGGAAAGCTAACAGAAAATAATAAAATAAATTGCACAGCTACACACATGAGCAGTTAAAATCATGTGAGAGTTATGTATTCAGAACTGCAAATGCTTTTTCAACATACTAAAACACAAGTGGGTTAAATTTATCACCTTCCATTTTAATTTAAAAGATGTAGGAGAACATGTAGCTGAGGATTTTCTAAAAGAAGTAGCGATTTGAGCGTGTTGGGGGTGGTGGTGGAATTGCTTGTAGTTTTATTCATTTAGGCATATCTTATCACTCCTCCTTTTCTTCCTTCTTGGAGGGCAATGAGAGAACCCAGATGCCAAGCTGTGGAACATGTTCTTCTGACACTAGCATCTGGCTCCTTGGCAGAATCCTCCAACTGTCATGCTGACAGCTTTCCTGTTGTGTCCTCGTATATTTTTATGTAAGAAAATTGCAGATGGGTTCTCTTCTCAAACTAATACGCTATTCTGTTGACCCTTATCATGCAGAAATGTGTTGGTTTTATCTGTTTGTGAATGAGACCTTGGCCAAATATACTTCAAAAAGGATACTTCTCTGTTCATCTCTGAATTTGTCTGCAAGCTGTCTGGGAAGATGCCAGAATCCTATTACACACCCTTTTTGTGCCTTTAAGCAGTAAGTCCTTCATTCTCTCTGCTGTACAAATAGATTGCACTTTTTGCAGCAAGCACACTGGTAAAATACAAGCATATTTATTTAATAGTTTTAGTGGGAAAAAAAAAGAAAAGAAAAATCTTGCTTGAAATGGGGAGAAATGCGGTTTTGTTTGCTGTGGGGTTTTTTGTTGTTGTTGTTTTGGTTTGTTTGGGGTTTTTTTGCTACTGGAGGTTTATGTTTGTTTATTTTTAATTTGACATTACCTAGTATGCTGCTGCCTTGAAGGATTTTTTTCCCCCAGACTTGTGTCAGAGATCACCAATCCAGAAGGCTTTATAATGTTACAGCAGTACCACAGTGACTTCATTGAAAAAAAAAAAAAAATTTAAAAACCACAAGGATTTCACCTATTAACATGCTCCAGGACCTCCTGGTATTTTCTAAATGGAGTTTTCATAGTCCCACATCACATTTAGATGCATGCCTAATTTATGTGGATCATCACGAGCATTCCTAGTGACTTTACAGTGAGGCACAATTGTACTTCAGTTTAAGGCTGTGCATAGAGGGAGTTTGATGGATTCTCAACTTTAGGCTTGTCAAGATGACAACAGGAAATACTAAAAGTTCCCATGTAGCTTCCTCTTGCTCTCCATTCCCTTACAGAACTCTTCCTATGTATGTCACAATATATGTATATTTGTCTTTTAAAAAAATTTCAAAGACATGTCCTCTTCCCCCAAATCTCAGGTCTCCTTTAAATACATATCTTTGCTCGTGCAAACAAGATAAAATAAAGATAAGAAAATATTGTAAATGCATAAACCAAAATTAATCTGGGACCCTACTCAGTAGAAATTGCAGCTCCATGATGTTGTCCACAAAGGCTCTTCAGGGCCCTTAAACTGGGACCCATTGAGACTATTTAGCCATGATTCCTAATCCCACTCAGACTCTGACCTTCCACCTCATCTGAGCTCAAGTAGCAGAAACCTGAATCCAAATGACTCTCTGATGGTAGTGTGGAAGATTGCCAGCTCTGATGAAGCCAGGTGGATTCCACTGAGCATGTTCTCTCTGTCCACACTAGGGGAACATCCTTGGACTTTGACTGCTGTAAGCTTCTCTTAATTTATTCTGCTAGCAACAGATATTAAGACTTGATTGACATTGTTTTTTTGTTTGGTGCTTTTGCTATAAATAAAGCCACAATGAGTAGTTTTATTGCTCTCCTACCTCAGTTGTTCAGTTTGCATAGTTATTCCAAGAAAAAACCCCCAAACCCTCAAGTCAGCATTAAAGGAAGAAGAGGTAAGTTTCTACAGGTTCCTTATTCCTATTATCACAAAGAATAATCTTTATAAATTTCCAACAAATGCAAGTACACAGAAGCAAACAGGTTTGTGCATGACTCTTATGCTGATACATTGTCCCATATCATTTTCTCATCTCAAAATTTGTCATAAATGACATTAGAACTATTCAAGAAAGATCATAAATATCAAGAATAAATTTCTGCATTAAGCATTAACTTGGATGGGGCTGGGATTTCAATCCTGTTACCCAGTACAAGTTATTTCCTGCTGTTTTCTTGTTTCTGTTTCAAACATTCTGATTCACTATTGGGTTAATCATCTACTAAATACTGTCTCCAGGTGGTTTGGGTTTGCTGTTGTTATCTCCATGGCCCCAAGGGACTATACCTTCCAAATAAGTGAGGGGAGCCCAAGCACTGATATTATGCAAGAAATAGAAACAGAAATACATCAGCAACTGTATCAGCATGCTTTCATTTGTACACATACTGATCTGAACATACCTGCTTTTTGAAGCACTTGGCGTCCACCCTGAAGTTTCAAGTTGCTTGAGATTACGTAAGCAGGTAAAAATTATATTTGTTAAAGAGGCATTGAGTATCAGGAAAAAAAATTGCCTTGTACTAATGGATGGAGTACAATTAAGAGAAACTGAGTAGGTTAGGATTTAAATTTCATATTTAGGTGACTACTGTTGTGCCCAGTGCATAATTTTGTCCCATATTCAGATTAAATTTGAATGAGAATTGTCATATGTATGATGCTTTCAGGAATGGGGTTTGGGTCTTACTTCAGCCATGGATTCTGTAAGCAAGGCAACTAATTTTACCTTATTGTCTTTCTATAAAACAGGGAAACTATTTTCTTCCTGCAGAGAGGAAACAGAAAATTAAAAGGTAGTTTTACCTGTGGTTGTGAGATGCTTAACTACTACAATAATAAAAGCTGCAATCAAAGCTTGGGATTTTAGAAAGGCAAATTTGGGATACATGGGGAAGTTAGTTAATAGATTGAGAAGTAGGATTCTGGTCTTGAGAATTTGAATCATTATCAGAAACATGATTATTTAAATTAAAAGGGGTGATGATGTTGTTAAGTGCAAAAACTGTAAGGAAGAATATAGAATTATTTGGATTAACCAAGAGTTTACGGTTTGTAAACACTTTACTCTCTAAGATGTTTGTTCATTGTCAAGCTAACAGTCTCTATAGAAATCAAATTAAATTATTCTCAAGTCTTCTGAATTAGCACAGAAAATAAATGTCTCAAGCTTGTTAATCATATAAATAATCATATAAACGTAATCATATAAACTACCTGACTGGAGCTGGTTCTTCTATATGCTGATGGTGTAGTGTCAAGGAAGGAGGTGAGGCTTACCAAGGATTGGATCAAGTATCAAATAAATATATGATCATCAATGAAGGTGATGACTAAAGAGGATAATAATAGATTACTACTCTTCTCTGTGCCTATCCACCACAACCATTCTTTCTTTGCAAATTCAGTCAGAGGTTCTAAGAAAGCTGCTCTTCCTAGATACTTGTCATTTGCTGATTCCTCTGAGGCCATTCAGATCAGGAGGTACTCTGTCACTGTTTTTTCTCTCATAAGTCTCTGTATTATGGTAGACCTGGTTCTAAACGTTAAATTTTGTTTTGACTCCTTGAGCAATGGTTCTGAACTTTTCAAATTTCCCAATGTCTTTCTGCATGAGCAGCATGAAGTTTTTTCATTACTCTCTATATATAAAAACTCAATGATATGTTTCATTTCAAAAGGCTTCTGAAGTTGAAAATTTTCCAGACCTGCATGATTGTTTTGAACAATTTCAATCTAAAAAAACCCAAAAGATATCCAAAGGAAATGAGAGTAGAGCAATAAAAATTATATCTTAGCAAAAGCAAAAATTAGTGTTCTGTACTTCAGAATTGTAGAATTTGGACAATATCCAGTCTTTAAGCTGACAGTCTATAAGCCTTGGACCAAGAATTTTTTAATATGCATATTTACAAGTCCTATGCAAAGATTAGATTAGATTTCATAGACAATGACAATGGGCTGAACTTGATTGTTGATGGTAGTAATTATTTTTTACGGGAGAACTATCAGAAGAATAATAAACTAACTATTACAGGTGTTTTCATGATTGGTCTCTGGAATGATCCTTTTTAACTTATTGGTTAGTGATATAGGAGATACAGGAATGAAAAATCAATGTGTAATTATGAGGTGTACAGTTAACATAAAATGGAGAAGGATCATCTTAACAAAGGATTGGACCATCAGGCAAGGAGAACTAGCTGATATTCTTGATGTGAGTGATGAGATGAGATGAAATTTACCTGCACAGATTGCAAAGCCAGGAACTTAAGGACTTTGGTCTTGAATAGAATATGCATTTATCAGTTGAAGATAGTGGAAAAAAAAAGTGAACATACTATTTTATCTGGATAATGACTATGAGTTGCCATGCAGAGCAACTCTGAAAGTCTATTGCAATTCTATAGTCCATTAGAATTGTAAGATGTGATATCATTTCTGCATTTTCATGCTATTTCATTGTTCATAGCATGGTGTAATTTAATTTATGCAATGCCTTGGTCACTTGTGTTCAAGAAAGATGACCTTAAAATATAAGCAGAGAAAGATTATTGGTATGTTTATGGGAATGGAGAATTAATCTCGTGAAGAGAGATTAAATGAGATGGGTTGTTAAGCCTAGGCAAACAAAGGTTGGGAGGGGATAGGATGATTCTTCAGAATTGCGTTCAGGAGTAAGTGTTAAAGACGAAGAACACTATTTAACTGAAAAGATCTTTGTGGCATAAGAACTATGGTTCTAAAATTGCTGTGAATAAATATAGAGTGGGTATTAGCAGAATATTTCTCACTACGCTTGGAGTTATTTTTCCAGATATAATAGCAGTGTAAAGAACTGAAATTACTTGAATGTGATAAATTTTAAAAGAGTTTGTATGCTTAAACAGGTAAATTTCTGGAACAGGGAAACTGTGATACAAGTTTTTGGATATCCAGTAAGGTGGTATAACCAAGGGTGACTGACCTAAGTCTGAACTGTGCTCTGTGTGCATCTTCCTCATATTGCAGACTGTTTTTCAGAGTTCCTATTGGTTTCTCAGAGGGACCAGGAAGAAAATTCTTTGCTTCCTCCCTTCCTAGGAAGAGCTCATCTTCTCTCCCTTCACTACCTGCATAGTCAGGTTGGCAGGAATATGTTGCCTTTCTCTGAATTTTGGGGGTGATTTTACTTGCTAAGATCACTGGGGTGATTTATTAAATCTCAGCAGTCTGCTATTGGAGAGAACCTCTCCTCTCCTCTCCTCTCCTCTCCTCTTCTTGCAGGACTGAACATCTCTGTAAACTGGCGTTTGGTTACGAGTTTGTTAGGGCATGCAAGGGAGCTTTTGGTGGCTCGTGGAACCTGGTGACATGTGGCACAAGAGTTATATGAAATCTTCCAAATGAAGCCTTGACTGTAAGGTTGTGTCTAGCTGTACTGGATTTTTGCAGTCAGGAGTTGTTGCAGGTTTCATATGCCTGCAAGGATCTTAGTACAGCAATGCTGCTGTTTGGCTGGTACTGGTAGTGCCCTGCTGTGTTGAACTGCTCTCCAGAACAGCTGTATCAACATATCAACAATATGCAGTTGCTTCTCCAGACAGATTCAAACCAGCTACAATAATAGAGAACATGTACTTCTGGAAGGAAAAAAAATCCAGGCTTCAAACCTGTTTGTTAATTTAATATAACCTTTTTCCTTTAGCTTTAAAGGGAAATGGTACGATGTCACTAGCTCTTTTTTATTTTGGTAGTGAAAACCAAAACTAAAGTGATTGGGGTTTCACACATGCTGGAAAGACCACTAAAGGTGAAAACTTTTCATGGTATATTTCTTTTTTGGTCTCCGATTTTCAACATAATTTTTACCTGAAGACACTTAGACTTTCACAACTCAGAACTAGCCATTTTCAGTGTGAATCATTTGTAAATTAGTGGTTTTACAATAGATCTGAGAAAAGTCTAAATTTTAAACTGAATTTTGACTTCTTGCAGACTCAAAAGGAGATTGTTGAACTATGAGAAACGAATCTGCTACACAGATTCACTCATTCACATGTAGGTTGAAACCAGTGGACTTTGCATATCAGTGGTATAAACTCATCGTGATCTGCCTGGTAATATTTAGCAGAAATGTTTGAAATCACTTATTCAAATTGTAAAAAGACTAAGTGTAATCACGCTAAGAGAAAAGGATGTTTTTAGATGGGCTGAAACTCTATTCTGAAGTTGCAGTAATGTGGAATGAATTATTCATACCTACATGACCATGTTAAAGAAGACACAATTCATTTCTGGTCCCTTGCCACTATCACCCTGCCTCATAAATTCTATATCCATGTCTTGTAAGTGTCTTGCCTAATGAAACCCACTGGAAACTTGCAACTCTTACTGGCTTCAGTAGTTCTTTTTTAAGTGTTCCAGTATACCAGTCTTCACAACTTGCACAATGTTTTACTGGTTCTAAATGCTGAAGGTTGTGTTTTGTAATGGCTGGGGCATTATAATATGTAAAGCACACTAGATGCAGATAAATAATTTTCAAACCCCTAGAAACTCCATTTAATATGTCAAATTAACTTGTATCAAGGATAATAGCATTATTTTACATATATGTATGTATGTGTGAGGTGATGAGGAACCAAAACATAAACCTTGTAAGTAAGAAAGCAGTAACAACAAGTCAAATTATCATGCAAGAGGTTAATGAAAGTGGATGTGTTTGGAGGTAAAGTATTTTTTTTCCGGAAAAAACCTTCTAAGATTCATTTAATTTGACCACCTTGAGTCAATAATCATATGCACTCTTTAAAGTGTCTTAACCTGAGGCTATGTCCTAGTAATAAATTACTGAATTCTCTTCTCTTTATTTTTATTGGTGAATACATGGTAGAGACCACTGTGGTAAAAATGAAAATTGGTTTTAAGATGTCCTGTTATATGAAATATTTACCACCAGAAAAATCTTCCAAGAAATGGTTGTACACCCAAGTGCTGTAAAAAGTTTGGTGAAAGAAACCACAAATGTACATTATCAATTATTAAAATGTATATATTATGATATATATTTTTTAAGTCCTAGTTTTGCTTGAATAATAAAGTAGTTGTTGGATTTAAGAATTTTACTCTTTCCCCTGGGCTTTGAATTAGGTCAGACTGCAGAAGCTTGTTTGCAGATGCAATTGTAAATAACTTCAAAAGGGACATTGACTGAGTTTCTTAAAACTTACAGCACAGGTGCTTGTCAACTCTGAAAGTGCCTGGATTTACTGGGTATCTAACTTTGAACTACTGTGTTTATAATTGCACCTAATTTTTATGACATGAGTAAGTGTGTAAATGCTGCTTACTCAGGCCTTTATTTCCAGAAGGTTCAAGGAACCAGACCAGGTAGAATTTCATGGTGTTTTTAGCAGTGCAGCCCAAATCCTTTTCTGTCAGTATTTATTGCAGCAGTTCTGTGCTTAGCTTGTTGTCTTCTGTGAATTCTATTCAGAAGTGCCAAATTTTCTCTATGCAAACAAGACAAGCCAGGCTGCATAACTTTCTAACACAGTGTCTAAAAGTTAAGTATTGGAATATTTGCAACACTTAGCATTTGTCAAATCACTTTGCAGATCTAACCCCAGTTCTGTATGAATTTGCATGGCAATACCTCTTGTTATTGCAGGTTGGATGGACTAAAAATAATAGTGCATGCACTCCTCTGGACCAGTCACTACTAGGTATTGAAATCAATGGGTTTCATGAAGTCACAGATCATCAATTTTAGGCTGGCCCTTTTTTTCAGGAGAGAAAATGAACATTTTTTCAGTAATTTCAGGACATTACGCTGGCTTCAATGAAAATGTTAATCAGTAGTGTGATGGATACTTAAAATTAGACCTAATTAATTATTTGGTAGCACAGATAAGTAAAGTAGAATGAGAGGTGACATTTTGCTACAATGACTTTCTACTCCAAGGCATTCTCAGGAGAAGTAATTGAGTGGATACAGGAACACACAGACAGGGAGCCACCACACAGCACGTCACAGGTAACTCACATTGTCTCACTGAGTGTTTATATAGAAAAAACATATTTTTTCTTAATATGTTTGTGTAGGTGTTTCATAAATCTCAGGTTGCCTCCTGCTTTTATTTGCCCCACTTTACCTGCAAATGTCTTTTTCTGTAGAATTCTTCTTTCCCAGAACAGAGATAGAGTAGGAGCAGCCACACTAATGCAAAAGCTGAGGCAAAATGAATAAGCAGCTGGGGGACTGCAAAAGACATTGGGGAAAGTAGA
>VZSE01011320.1:739602-849657 GCA_013398275.1 Promerops cafer
TTTGCAAAGGGTGATATATCTTATGCAAATAACTTTGAACTATGAAGAAAATGACTGAGTTGTGTTTTAGGTACTATTTCATTTTAGAACTATTAACACCTTATTTCCAGCGCGGAAAAGATTAGAGGAACTGTCATTAATATAAGCCACTACTGAGGTATAGAACACACTCTGCTTCCCTCTAAATAAATTCAGAAATGTTTAAGAACAGCTCAGTAACCTTGCATTTTTCAGCTAATTACTGTCCTTCACTTGAAAAGCAACATTCAGGGTGCAGAAGTTTGCTGGCCTGTTGCTGCAATTTTATTTACAAGTTGATGAGGTTGGCCTGATATATGAATTTTATTTGTCCCCTTACCTCTGGCAAAGCACATTTTGGGAAGAAATTTGTTGCAAAGCAGCAAGTACAGATTTCAAAGTGTTTGCCAGTTGACACTTTTCAGAGCCGTGACCTCCCCTGTGCAGAGTTTACTGTGACCAGTTCCAGCATCAGCCTCTGTTTTTTCTGTGATCTTTTGTCTTTGCTGCCTCACAGCAGTCTGATGGCTGAACAGCCCACTCGGAAAAGGGACCTTTTTACTGACTCTGGAATGACCCCAAGAAGGAACTGTAGGATCCAAAAGCTTTCCACCTTCAATGGTTTCCTTTCAAGGTCACTAGCTTTTCTTTTCCCTGAGGGTACACAGTAAGAATTTAAACATACAAATGTAATCCTAGGAAGAACAAAAAAAAAAAAAAGAGGTAATTAAAAGCAGAATAAAACTAATTAAAAAAAATGCTTCTTGATCTGACTAGATTTACACATAAACTACACAAAACATAAAAAACCCAAACTAAACCAAACCTTGCATGTCCTACCTTCCCCTGCTAATTAATCTCCATGGGAGGAGACATGGGCTTAGTTATTTATTAGTTGCTTGCTCTGCCATTTGTGTGGCTGAAGACAGAAAGATTTTACAATAACTTGTAACTTACCTTTCAGAGGAACATATCTAAGAATGTGCTGCAAGACAAGTCTGAATATGTGCTGTAGCCCACTTCTGCATTGTTGCTTTAAATGGTTCATTTCTGTTGCATTCCACTGTACTTACATACAGAGTTCAACATTAGATTTTCATATCAGAGGGAACCCTGAAGTCTGCAGAATTGCGTTTCAGGATGTTTTGCTTCATGGATGATTTGATATAGCCTTCCAGTCCACAAACAAATCTAGTTCCTGACTATTAACTTCTATTTAGATTTAGGAACTGAAAATCAAGGTTCAATATTTTGGACTGGTGCTTTTAGGTCTGGTGAAATTTTAGATCTGGCGTCACTTTTCTATTAGATAACAACTAGTTGTTTGTAATTTGGCAATTCTACAATAATTTTTAATTTATACTTTCAAAATAGTTTTCAAAGCATTACATTTCAAACAATATTTTCAAATTGTAATAACAAGAGTTTACCTTTTTCAGGTAATATTTCAGACAATATTTCAGACATTGTTTTAAAATTATAATAGCAGGAGTTTACCTGTTTTACACAGGAAATTCAGATATGAAAACTGTTTGCAACTTGTGTCTCAGCATATAAGGTCCATTAAAAGATGAGCTTAGGATCTGGTGGTGCTCACTGACCATTTGGACAAAATAAAACAAACAAGAAAACCCTAATGTCATGAATCCACTAGATATGAGAGAAAGTAAATCACTTTCAAATTCACAACTCACTAACATTATTGAAACAAGACTGAGAGAAACCTTTTTTAATTTAAAAAATTGCATTGAATCAATCACTTCAGTTAAGTTCAATAAGGACCATTCGAGTCTGTATAGGTGGAGGATCAGATCCTGCCTCTTTATATTTACCTGTAATTCAAATGTAATTAGCAACTTATTTGTCTTTTATTTTAGGTTTCCTCAGACGGATTGGGGATGGTAGCAAAAGAGCCTTAGAACTTAGACAACAATTCCGAGATTGTTGCTTTATCAAGGCTCAAAAGAAAGCTTCCAACTCTTCCATTGTGAGATTGGCTAGGACTTGTATTGGAGAAGTATACAAAGCAAAATATATTTTGTCTCTACAAAACCTATGGAAATATATACTACCATAACAGCAGTGACCTCACATTCCCACACCAAGACTGCAGAGGAAGGAACTTGCTGTGCAATTGACCTCATATTCAGAATTTTACTAACAGTGAGGATTACCTGACATTTTCATCTTATGAGGATATTTGGGGAGATAAAGGTCTCCAGGCCTCCACATAAAGGTCTCTAAACTATTATAAGAGACAATAGAATCTTATGGATGTACACATTCCCCTCAATATATATTTACATAACTTTTGCCTGCCATAATCTCCTGCTTCTTATTTATTGTCGGGTTTTTTGGGGCTTTTTTTTTTGTTTGTTTGTGCTTTTTTTTTGGTTTTTGTTTTTTTTCTGTAGTGGAGACTTAATGTAAAGTCACTATATGAGAGAGCAATTGTTTTTCTGTTTATAAAGTCTCCTAGAAAGCAAGTTCTGCTTAAAGCATGTAATTAAAGAACATTATGACTTTACTGCATATTATTTCTGCTTATAAAATTCTGTACTCCAAAGTTTTCTTTCTACTAATCAATCTAAGTATGTAGTAATCATAGAGTCATAGAATGTTTTGGTCTGGAAGGGACCTTAAAGATCATCAAGTTATCCCCTTACTGTCGGCATTGACGCCCTCCATTAGACCACATTGTTCAAAGCCACATCCAGCCTGGCCTTGAACATTTCCAGGGCTGGGGCATCCACAAGTTCTTCAGGCAACCAGTTCCAGTGCCTCACGTATAGAAGTTCTTGTATGTCATGCTTAGCATCAGGTTTACACTCACACACTCATTCAGTTTGCAGATTTCTTATTCTAGGATCTCTTAAAGAAAGAAGGAATTCATTTACTCAGGTATAAACTGGCAAAACAGAGTGATTTCAAGATTTGTAGAAGTATTTAAGCATTATGTGCTGTATCTAGTGTGAAAAGCATTGAGCTCCCTGTTGTCTAGTCCACTGTCCTGATTGGGAATCTGGTAAGATTGCCATGCTGTAACTCACTCAGATCTCCCTCTAGTAGCATGGCCAGAGCTAGTATTTGAAAAGTGCTACTGAATCTGCAGGCACAGTAAAATGGCCAAATGATACTTAAATTCAGGAACATAAATACCTCTAAATCATTAGTCATTCTACCCAACAAATTTTTTTTTGAATTAACATTTTAGTGGTTAAGTGGGGAAATTCCTTTTATTAATCTCTTTAATAAATACTATTTTACTCAATGCCTGCACTAAAGAGCAGTGAGGTATTTTCTAAAAAAAAAAAAAAAAAAAAATCTGCTGAAACAGAAAGGCAGTGAGGAGTTTCAAGCCAACCTGATGATGCATGTTGATATTTTGTTTTAAACTATCCAATAAGATTGCTCAGATTAACAGGTCACTCAGACTTTTCCAGGCTCTCTTTGTACTGGTGGGACAGGCAAATGCACCAGATAGGCTTTTTAAGTAACTGCACAGATAAAGTCTGGACAGTTTTAGTATATATGACTTGCCAGCTCAAGCAGAGAGACTGACAGTGTGGAAACAGCTTGTCAGAGCTCAGGTCATGGTTAAAAACTGCTAATGTTAATGCTGACAGCCTGTAAAGTCCCTGCTATCCATGATACCTTTAGTCAAGTTATAAAACACTCTGGAGGATTCTATTTCTTTCTCCTCCACTATTCTATCCATTTCTGTCATTACTGAAAATATTTAACTAATTCTGTGAATATCCCTGGCTTTATCTGCATTATTCAAGCTGAAGCCTGTCACTGGAGCGCAGCACCGCAGCATCCAGCACCTTTGTAAAGAGGAAGAGGTGATTGCAGGTAGCTGAGAATGGCTATTGCCCACATGACATCCTGCTCCATGAGCCTACCTGGGCTGCATAAGAATGCTTTCTGATTTAGCTGAGATTTGCTACAAATGAGGTCATGGAGAGGGGCAGGCAGGTGATGACCTCAGTGGACCCTAGGAAATAAGCATTATTGCTCAGTTCTGGTGAGAAATTATGAAACTGCAAGAGCTGTATTATCCTCCTGCTGAGCTTCTTTTCACATGGGTCCACAGAAGGCAGTTGTACTCAGAGGCCTGGGTACTGAGGGCACATCTGTTACATGGGATTGTTCCTCCTTGCTGTGAGACATGCTTTATATCCTGCATAAAGTCCAGCACTCTGTCTATGAAATAAACTTCTTATACCAAGTTGTCTTGTTATCCTTTTAATCTAGGATCAAGCCTTTGCTTCCCCTGTGTATTGATCTAATGTGCTCTATTATCACTAAGTAGTCCCTTGCCACTAGAGAACCAATGTTCCCACTCCTGCCATACACCAGATCTAAAATCTGTACATTAGAAAAAGCTGCAATAGGAAAAATCAGTGCAAAATGTCCAGCCTGGTGTTAAATCTTTGCATAGCGTATCTGGGCAATTAAGGAAGACTGGGAACCTTTTTTGCTTTGTTCTACTAGAATTTGAGAAGTTACCTGCACATTTATAGAACATTCTCTTGGCCTAGGACAGGGGAATACAGCATGGGAGGAGTGTTATTTACTACAGAAGTCACAAAGACTAAAAATGGCAGGATACAAATAAGAATGAAGGTAGAAATTGAATACAATAGAAATACAGTTTAGAACAACAGAAATAAAAGGATCAGGACATGGATTTCAAAACCAAGAATCACCCCCATTAATTCTGGGATTTTCCTCTGCCAAGTCAAATGCAGTAGTGCAAATACTACAAAAATAAAAAGCTCGCAAGGTTACTCCATGTTGTCAAAGACATCTGACTATCAAACCCCCCCCCCAAAAAACAGTGTATGTAAGAGCAAAAGTGGAGTTTAGACCATTTAAATTTGAGCTGAACCTTTGCTTGAAACACAGCATACTAAAAAGAAGACAGCTATTCCTTTGAAAAGATCAGAGAATTACAGGATAGTTGAGATTGGAAGAGACTTCCACAGATCATTTAGTCAAGCCTCTCCTGCTCAAAGCTGTCGAGTTTATCTGTTGATAGCTGTGAAAAAAACTGTTTTACAAATATTGGGTGAGTACTGTGTAGAGAGAAGGTCTAAAATATTCTCAGTTCACATACCTGCTTTAAAAAGCTCTCTGAAAATATGTTGCATGGCCAACTGATTCATTAGGGTGCTTAGATTTCAGGACAAAGTATCTTGCTATATAACTTTTCCAAATTAGGATACTTTGTCATTAGTTTTCATCAATGAAAACAAACTAGAACTTACTGCACTGACCTGCTTGCAGCCTTATACTAATATCTCCTGCAGTAGTCAGCTTTGTTTTAGTCTCATAGCATCATTAAACAGACTTTTATGTTCATCATATCTTTTAAAAGAACATTCATTTATGTAGAAATTATCTATTTTAGAAAATGTCTGTATTTTCAAACTTTTTTACTCCTTTTTCCTTGTTTTCCATTATAGGTAAGCTATAGGTAAGTATTAGAAAAAGATGATACTGAAATAATTGTTTACACATGGCAAGTTAAACATTAATTATTAGAGTATTGTCCCATGTTGACTTTCTCATCTAAGCAAATGTCATAAATCACTGGACCTTGTCAAGTACCTTCCTATTCTGGCAAACTTTTAAAACTCTTTTACTTTTAGAATGCTTGGTAACACACATATTTGAATTTGAAAATTCTATTTTTTTTTTCCTTGTTGAGTTTGTCAGTGTGCCTTGCTTCTCTTTTTTTTTACTAGTCTGACATGCGCTCTGTTATTCTAGATAGTGCGCGTTTTTCACTCTGACTTCTAGTGCCTTTCTTTCTAATCCTTTTCTTGGAAAGTTCATAGTTCTCTTCCAACTTCTGAAACTTAAATAGATTTCATAAGATGCAAGATAACTCCTAGTACAGTCACAGCAAAAGAAATTGCTAGGAATCTGACATGTAAGGTAAACAGAAATGAATCTTGTATGAGCCCTGTAAATTTTGGTCTTTGATGAAATATGGTGTGTTATATGTTCTCTTATCATAACTAGATGCAACATTTGGACTGAAGGAGTCCTAACTAACAGCGTTAGTTTTTCTTTAAGTTACTTTGTTTTTAATTGACAAAGTTGCTGTAGCGTCAACTCTGTTTCCTGGTGTAACAAACATCTCTGCTATAGTATGAAAGTGTGGCACATGCAGCACCACTTCCTTGGCTGAAACATGCTAATTCTGTTCCATTGCAGTGGAGCTACACTGATTTATACCACCTGAAAACTTGGTCCACCTTGTATATTAAACCAGACAAGGGGCTTTTACCCTAATGTGAGTAACACTCCTATGATCTTTGAGTAATCCTGACTGCAGGATTTTGCCCTCAGGCAAAACCAATGGGATGAGCACAGCTCGAGAGTTAAGAGCAACATGTTGCCCATGAGTTGAAATACTGTGGCACTCGGAGAAAATAATAGAAGGAAAATTTCCTGACATCATTTCCTTGGATAGCCATGAAGAAGATTCACATGAAAATAAAAGTATGTCTGGCATAAGTTAACATTCTCTTTTGGAGCTAATATGTACACTTATGTGCATTACTAGAGAATTTATCAGAGCGAGTACAAATAAAGTTGTCAAAGTTTGTGGTATCTGACAAGATAAAAGGAACAGTCAAAGTAACAATATGTGTAGGGCCAAATGTTCATGCAATTTATGTATCTAATTTGATTCTATAAGACAGAATCTGGCACTGCAAGCAACTTACTTGCTAAGGAGAGATGACATACTTCCTGTGAAAGGTCTTCATGGTATTATTACTATTTTACTCAATGCTTACTAGAATTTTTTAAAAAAAAATCCTTTCAGTAGGCTTCACATAGTAAAGTCTGTTGCTCTATAGTAAAGTCTATTTCTCTGTATTTAAATCATTTGCATTGCAGTTATGCTTTTTCTTCTTTTTTTTTCCCCCTGGCTTTTTTCTCCTTCTCCTTTCTTTTTCTTCTGTGGATTCTCGGCTGTAGGTGACATTATTGTGATGGCTGCATTTCAAAGACCTCACCTGCTCTGTCATCTCTGAATTTATGTTGCACTTCATGGTATCAGCTCTAACGATCTTATTCTCTCGCTCTCTCTTTCCTTTGCACCTCTACTCACTTCCTGACACTTGACACAATAAAACCCTTTTTCATTTAGAAACTGTATTTAACCCCTTTTCACCAACAGCTTTTTACTCAAAAAAGAAAGAAAAGTATATAAGTGGGACACTACAACTTTGGGGATTCAATTTTCTTTTTATTACAAATAAATATATTTACATACTCTCCTGTTTATACCTAGCCAGCATTTATAAGAGTTACCTGGGCATATCTCTCTTTAAAATTCATAAATGAAATGTGGGCTCCTTTAACTTTTTTTTTCCATCAGTCTTTTATAATCAGGCTTCATTTCCTGGCAGTTAAGACAATGAAAGAAAACAGCCACAACGATAAAAACAAACTTGACTCTTTCATGAAGATCTTTTCAACCAATGAAAATCTTCAGTGTTTATGACATGGCACATTTTATTAAATGCTATGGCTTCATTTACATATACACTAAATGGTTTTGTTGGAAAAAAAATTATTTTAAAGAGTCCTTGCCTTTACCTATACCTTAGAAGCAAAGCAACACAACTTGATAATCAGAAATTCTAATGAATGCGTGAAGAGCTTATTTAAAAAATATAACTTTTCCAAAACGTAACCAGTATCTGCAAGAAAAACATGTATGTAAAAGCACAGTAATAACCATCCAGAAAAGTTGCATAAAATCCTTACCAATTAATTTCATTTCCCTTTTGCTGAAGATGTCATTAGCAAAGTTGTCATTCTTTTAAAGTAGTTAAAATTTCTAAGTATTTAGTGACTATTTTGAATGATCAATATTTAGCCTATTCGTTATTCATCTGCTATTCAATTTAGCTATGTGTAGTTCTTTTTGGTAGAAGAGCAACTCTGAATTGAATTCACATAAATATGTATTTTTTGAATAGGAAAAGATTAGTCAGTACAGATTCAAGCATGTTGGGTTTTGGATTTTTGGTTGTTTTTTTTTTTTCAAAGTGGGTGGTTTATGTTTTTGTTGTACCCAACCTATATTATTTTCTATTTCTTAAATGCACTCATTTCTGTATTTCTGATGGAGAAAGGATCATAAATATATTTAAGTAAGTTAAATACAGGCTTTACAAATATGGGTACAAAGAGATATGTAAAATGCTGTGTCTTCAGTGAACAGATGGACCAAGAAGTTGTTGTAAATCTGGCTAGGAACTATGGTGAATGATATTTCATTAGCCCATATCAGTTACAGATCTGTTGAACAAAATAAGACTCCAGACATTTTCTGAATTACTCTCTTATATAGGTCAAATCACAGTTGTAAGAGCAAATGTTCACAAATGGCCACTGATCTGGGTGGCCCAGATTTTAAAAGCCCAGCTGGAAGCATTTTGGGTCTGGTGGAATTGTAGAGTACTTTTTTTCTGAGACCCAAACCCAAGGATATCTCAAAACTGAGCTTCAGAATAAAAACCATCATGTAGGAAATGCCTGTTACTAAAAGTCCTGTTTCTCCACCATATGCTTTCTTTAGTATCATATGGACATTATGTCCTCTGGAAAGGTGATTCTTTCTTATTTTGCCAGAGAAAGTGAATAAGTGATTGTTTGGTCTGCCACAGACCTCTTTGCAACCTTTAGCAGTTCACTTAACATGCCTTTGTCACCATTCCTCACATATACAATAATAACAGCTAACTCCGTATTGTGCAAAATAAGTGTGGCAGTATTTCACATCAGTCAATTTCATTTTGAGCAAAAAAAACAGATACAAGAACTATGCATATCTATAATCTAGGGCAATATGGCCTGAATCTTGAGTGCTACTGTGATACAAGTAATTAACATTTTCTTCCTGGAATGAAGGCTGTCAACACATTTTTTAATAGATTCCATGAATTAAGTCATGGTTTCAAACAATTTGGTCTGAAGTTGTGCATTAAAACTGTGGTGAGCCATTAAAAAGATGACTTACCAACTGTCAAAAGCAAAATAAGAATTAAGAAGGTGAAGAGGGAGAGTGTTGTGTGACAGCCACCATAGATTTTCCAGACTGAATGCTCAGATGCCTCTCTACATATGGGTCTGCTGGAAACCTTCAATGCAGGTACAGAAGTCACACCTGTGTCTGTAGGAAGAAACCCCGATTTCCTCTTCAGTCTTTTCTTACCACTTAGGTAAAAGATTTGAGCAAAAAGATTCAGCCTGATGTTAGTGCTAATTGCAATTTTGTTATAGGAAACAGTAATGAAATCATATGTTTTTGAAAAACTGAATGCAGTAAGCCTAAATTATTTTGGTGAGTAAAACTATTTTGGTTTTAACTTTCTCTCAGGTAGACGGTTAAATTCCCCTTTCAACCGTAATCTGAAATGTACCACCTTCTAATTTTTTTCATAGAATTAACTCCCACTGCCTGTTTAGTGATTCATAGACACCACCGTATGAAGCTGTCAGACTGTAGATACTGGAGGGTAAGGGAAAAGAATATATTGCCCTTCATATAGAATGAGGGAATTTATCACTGCTTCTTTTTGGAGCTTGGAACAACCTCCTCTGAGCACTACAGGAGCTCCAACAAGCAAGCAGGCACTGCCTTGTGTGAAAATCAATAATGCCTCACATGGGCATTAGAAATGCCTGTAAAGAAAGAGAGGTACTCAGCTCCAAGTACTAAATGCTACTGAAGGAAACCCTCACTTTTCAAAGCTACAGGAAATCATTCTTCTGAAGTGATCATTTTCTCTTACTTGTTTTGTGACTCCTGTTCATCTTTGCCCCCTGTGCTGCTGATAAGTAAGTGACAGGGCACCACAGTAGCCTTTTAACATGAGGTATGGAAGGCTGAACATAATTCAAAAGGCTATTTTTTTTTTGTTGCAGTAAATAGCCTGTCTGAATCAGATACAAGCTTCTGATGTAACGCTGTTTGTCTTCAAGCACCTTCAACAGAGCAAATCTGCTTTTGTTTTGACATTTTGCTGTCAAATTTCCTGAATGCATAATTACAGATATATTATAGAAATACGAGTGCTACAGTCAGGTCTGCTTCCCAGTCATAGATAGATAATTCCATGAATAACAAATCCATTATCACCCTTGCTACTGACAGCAACAATACAAAAATCACTGTGTCAACAAAGGAAACAAATGATGCTAACGTACAAAAGGAATATTGTATTGACCCAGTATACAGGTAGCCATACAGACAAATATGCCCTTCTACATGTATTGCTTTTGCTTTTTAAATTTTTGGAGTAGAACAGGAATAACTCTTTAGTAAGGATGAAAGCCACAGACCTGCCTACTTGTTTTTACAAAACATCTGTGTGTCAGGTTCTCAATGGGAACAAAACAAAATAATTAAGTTTTAGTTTGCAAGAGCCACTGTACAATTTGTGTTTGGGCAAGCACTGTAGACTTCATATTTGTGGCAACTTAGCTTCAGTCCTCACATATTAAAACACTTTCTCTTCACATCAAATGCTTATTTGTTGCAAATTTTATTAGGGTTTAATGCAAGATACTAAAGTTTGCAAATAAGTTTTCTGAGATGCGGTCTAGACTGACCTGCTGAAAATGTGAAGGGCTATATGTTCCTCACAGAACAACTAATAGGTGTCAAACCCTCCCAGGTTATTCCACATGACTTTGTTGGGTGCTGGGGTCTGCTCTTTGCTTACTTGGGTGTCCTATATGGCCCTGACAATGTTGTAACACTCGAAACAAGTTACGTTGTCTAAACGCTAGAGCTGAGATGGGATCTCCTCATATGATCCCAGTGTACAATGGTCATGCCTGAAATTGTATCATATGTGCCATATGTAAATCCTGTACCAGGTAATTCTCCAGCTGGGCTATAATATACCAAATAAAACCTTGAGGGGGTTCAGACGTTTATTTATTGTTCCATCCTATGCCAAACCAGTTTCCCTTTGTCCTATCACAGTAATCAAAAGAAAAGAAAATTCATATCACAGCAGAAAAATACTTCTTTTCCCCTTCTAGCTTCAGGTTCTTCCTTCTATTCCTAAATCTTTCAAATACACAATTTTAATCCCACATCCACTTGGGGTGTAAAGACCTTTACTCCTGTGCAGCTAACAGATTGAAATCAAACCAAGAGGGGATAGTTTTTCAAATAGTGTATGTTTAAATTGTGCAGCTCCTTGGTACAGGACATTGTTGGTATTAAAATATTTCATTATTTCAGAATACAACTAGACAAATACATCAAAGAAGTCCCCATTGACGTTTTTCTAGCATAAAGACATTTCTGAGCTGGCAGGGGAAGTAGTATGGCAGTTTTGTCTTGTTCTTAAATACTTTCCAGGATATCTGAACACAGACATGTCAGAAATAGGGTGTTAGCTCTGATATAGATGTTCTTATGCATCACTGTGCAAGTGTCCAGTAAAGGCTTTATGAGCCAAGGCTACAAAAGATATTTGAGATCTTCAGGATGACTGGGGTCAAGAAGAATGCCTTAGTGTTAATGACATCACAGAAGAAATTTTATTCCTTTCCTCAAATTAAAAAAAAAAAAAAAAAAAAGATCTTTTAATTTTTTAGAACATCCATATGAATAGTAAACTAGTACTGGTTAATCAAGTCTTGCAATAGTGTAAATCATCAGCTCTGTGTATCTGAATTACCAGGGATGGAAGTTAACAGCTCTGTGTTGGAACAGTGGTTACAGCATAATTCCATAACCCTAACTATACGAACACTTTCATAGCTACATCTGTGCTGGATTTCATGATGTAGGAAAACAGTATTCAGAATAGTGCTCATTGCTTCTAAAAAAATGTGTTGATTTATCAGACCTCAGCAAAAAAGCAGCAGACTTCCTACTGCTAAGTAGCAAAACATTTATTGAGAGCTTTCCATGTGATTCTTCATCCAGAGGGTAACTTATACATAGATTTCTGTTAGTACCACTCCAGGAGAAACCCAGCACAGTTCTAGAAAATTTGCTTTTGACATCCTAAAGATCTGTGACTGATTACCTTCAGCTCTAGACAGATTTTGCTGGCTGGGTCTGAAAGCAATATACCAATACATTTACTTGAAGGAAAAATGTAGGAAGAGGAATGTATTTTCAGTGATCTTGTAAACCTTCAGTGCCCTGAGGCACAGGCCATCATCACATGACTATATATTTGCTGGTGCCAATTTGTTTATACTTCTTTAGGGAGACTGTGACATTCACTGGTGTTCTGTCCATGTTACTCAACTACTCTGAAAATGGTGCTAGCACAGCTGAAGTAAAAAGAACCAGGGGAAACATCTGTCTTGATCCTAAGCCATGAAACTGCATTAATTTCTGAATGGAAATTGGAGCACTTTGCACAGAAACTCACAGGGCTTATGAAGCAGCCGGGAGCATGGCAGCAGAGCAGAACAACTTGGGGTGACCAGCTACAGTGCCTAGGACATATTAAAAACACTCCTGTGCTCTAGATGAAATAATAACCAGCAAAAATGCTGGAAGTAAAACACTATGGCACAGTGAACCTGCATAACCTACAGGGAGTGTCATGAGAACACATGACCAATCTCCATTTTTTATACTGATGCAGTCAATCCTGTTATGTATTATCTCCATATCATTTGGCATGCACTCCTCATGGAGAGGATCTCTCCTCAAAGAGACGTGAGGGAAGACTGACTCCCTTTGGTTGCTGGGAATAAAGACTGGATTTGTGACCTTCAGCAAGCGTGTTCCTCAACTACATACAAGCGGTCATTCCCCCAGGCCCCTAGCAAGGACTGGGTCCATTGCCTGTACATCTCCCAGTGAAATATGTGCTTTCTTAAACCAGGGACAGTCCTACTCAAGAAATTGTACATTGTTGTGCTTTAGTGAGATAGTATCACCTGCAAACTTCAGCATGTGTATATATACACAGTCCATGACAGAGGTGTGTACATACGTACTACGTATGTGTGCCAGCTGTAAACATCTGTCTAAATGAGTGTGTTGACAATGAATTACTCAAGTAAACTTGACTTTTTTTTTTTTTTAGTGTGAATTAACAGCTTCTTGACTTGTTACTACATCAACTGCTAATTAGTTCCTGAGTGTAGTTCAAGGTGTTGGCATTCATTACAAAGCTTTCTGCGGTTGTTTGGATCTTTATCTGCCTCAAAGGCAGAATCTTTAGGCAAAAATAGTTCTTCAGGATATACAGAGCAGGGAAAGGAAAGGTGGGCTGTAAGGTCAGGAATTGGTGTTAAAGACAGCGCATCACCTAGATTTGGCTCCATTAATGTAAGAAGTGCTTTAAGTTAGGTGATGACTTTAACCATCAGGACTAAGAAGACTAATGGTTGGAATAAAGATAGGGAAATCAGAACTGGGAACTTCAGGAGATTGCTGAACTCCAGTCAAAAGGGGCACGTAGCACATATCCCTTGATTCTGAAAAAAAACCCCAAGTATATAATTCTAGGTGTCTAGATAGACAAAGATAGCTGTCTAGAAAAACAAAGGTATGAGAAAAAATACCCTTAATAAATATTACTAAACAAGGAGTAATAATTTGAAATGATGACAAATACATTGTATCTAGTTGGGAACAGTGAAAAAGCTGATTCAGGGAAAATTATAATCTTTAAGTTTTTCCTTTATAGTATTCATGAATTCAGGTTAGAATTTGAAAAGTAAGACAAATACATGGAATCTAAATGAAAAGACAATATAAGGCAGTATCATCTTTTATGCAGGATAAGAATATCTGTGTTTAATTGGAAAATGGACTTCTAAAAAGAAGATGTAGCAAAATGTATCTCCCCTGAAGTTTTCGAACTAATTCCACATATGAGCACTTAAAGTGATTCAATTTTGTGAAGTCTTTAACACTTAGCTTTCAATGAGATTTTAAAACTTTGATTTTATTTAACTCAGTTAATAAAATAGTTTTTTTCAGAAACATGTGATTAAGGAAACACTTTGGAGTCAAAACTCAGCTTACTTTTTCTAACCTACTTAACTTACTAATAGTGATCTAAGTCCACCTAGATACAGGTATGAAGGCTCATACCATTCACACATGAAATACTGGGCTATTTTGTCCTTGCAGAAAACATATCCAGCTAAGAGAACAGCTAGGTAGAGGGAAAAAGTCTAGGGTTCACCTAGCTATTTCAAGTTAGCAACAGCCTAATGTGTCATATGCTTTCAGAGCAAATCATGATCTAAAAGCCTTGTCTGAACTGACTGTAGGCTGTCTCCATATTTTTTTTTCCTCTTGACTTTCAGGAAAGAAAACATTTCTTTAAATACCCTGATCATAAGCCAAGGGAAACCAACACTTCTGCTCATTTCCTGTCTCTCTGTTTCCTTTTCTAGTCTTGCTCTGCGTATCACTCTAAAAGCCTTCCTTTTAGAGTTTCATTAGCAATTGCAATTGCATTTCTTTGATTTGCAGAAAAGTTCTACTACATTTTGTGAAGTATACCGCCAGATTTCTTTGCTTGGCAGGGTTTTATTTTTCACAAGTTACTAACTTCCAAGAGTTCAGCCTGAGCAGAAGAATTGATGGCTACTGTTAATATGCTTCACTAAAAAACTTCTCTACAGAAGGTTTGAAAAAAAACCCAAAACAGTGGCATGATGTCACATCTAGGGTGGTTGACAATATAGGAATATTTGCATGGAGCACTGCAGAGTTTTGAATGTGCCACACTTTTCTTACCGTAGAAGTTAATAGATGATGGTTTCTTCTTTTCACTCTTAGTGGTAGAAAAGTATTGACATATATTTTCAAGCCTGGCATAATTTTTCATGGGACTGTTTCATGGAACTAACAGTGGAAAGGTCCTCTTTGCTGCTCTTCGTCATCTTTTCCTCTTCCACTTCTATATTTTTAACAGAGAAATCACAACAGACAGTACAAGGTTTGAATTTTGGTGGTGGTGCTGGCTGCTCTGCAGATAACAGTAGGATAGTCATCAAAAAACAGCGAATGATAAATGAGACTAGTTAAGGGGGAGTTCTATCCTTTTCTTTTGAGGTAGTGAGATTTAGCCACAAAGTATTGGAATTTTAATCTATGTGTGAAACTAAGAGACTAATATAATTTCTGACCTATGCATTTCCCTTTAAACATAAAACACAAACAGGACTGCTTCATCTTGATATCAGAAATATTCTGATGTTAACTAATGCATTATTCTGTGAATGACTAACGATGTAAATATATGTTTTGCAAGCACATACACCATATTGTTACATATGTAAAATTGTCAGTGGGTAAAAGAATAAGGAAACTTTGTATACAGTTCTATGGTACCTGCTATGTTGCTTTCTTACACATCATTGAAAGAGAAGATATTTTCTCACAATGTCTGTGCATACTCACAAAAAAATGAACGCCTCCACACTTCTTGTTTAATACCTTCATTTCTGTGGTTACCTCTGTATTGTGTAGATTAAACCACAGTCAGCCCATTGATGCCAAAGCTGCCTGGCTGCCCTGCTTCCCTTGGTCCCAGGTGTCCTTCCCCTCAGTCTTCTGTGGTCCTGAGGGACATTTTCAGAGCTGTGTGGCTGAGGTGCTTTGGAGAAGCACTTTCCTCTCTTTCCCTGGGTCAACCCCTGCCTGAGGATGCTGTCACCTGCCCCACAGAGCAGGGTCGGTTACTTGACAGCCCAGAAAGCATAAAATACTCACAAAAATGCCCCATAAAAATGCTTACAAGGGAAATCTATTCAGCTGTTGGTATTGCCACCCTATATGCTGGGCAGGATGGCCTGCACACCCACTCTCAGGAAGCTGTCTTGATGGTCCATGGAGACAGTCTGTGCGTGTGACTGAACAGAGCCAGAGGCAAGAAGGGGCAGCCATGCAGATGGACCTTGTCCTCTGGCCTTGAGGGGGGGTGGGCTCTCCTCACCCTCCTCACCCTTGCCTTCCCGCTGCCCGGTGTTGCTGGATGGCCCTGTTCCGCCTGGCAACACCTTCCCTAGCAGGTGTCTGCACCAGCTGATCATGGATCGCAGCAGCAGGCCCAGCTGGGCCGGCGGCCATTTCCTCACTTGCTGGTGGCGAACCACAAGCCCCTGGTGTGGGTGGTCAGCCTGGGCCTAGCATCCAGCTTTTCCCAAAACCCAGGGGAGGTGTGTTCAGGTGCATCGCTTCTGAAGTGGTAAGAGGTCCACTTGCATCCACATCCAGGAATGTGCTGAGAGAGAAGAGCAGTTATTGATAGCTGAGATACAACCTTGTGTCGTATGATCCAACCCACTTTACTAATCCTCCCTCTTTTAAATCTCTGAGAGGCCATGCTGGCACAATTTCACACAACAGCAGCTTATCTTCTGACTTGGTGCTCTTTCAGGTACCTTGCCTCAAATTTACCCTTTTTTCCTCCAAAAAAGCTCTGTGAGAGTTTTCTATCTCTCCCTTGAGGAGTCTGGTGGGCTTTGCAGTTCTAAGACCAAGATGAAAAGCTTTCTTCCAGAGAACGTTCAGGTAGGGAGTGATGGAGGGTGACTGTGGGATATGTTGGCTGTCCCCTCTCCAGTGGGAAAGGCCACTGTGTTCAGTGAAAGATTGGGGCAGGCTAAGCCTGTGGGGCAGGTACTTGTTCTGCTGTTTTATTGCATGCTGCCAGATACAGGTATAGACAGTTCTTTGGAAACTGACAAAGGCTAATAGCCTAGGGGTCTGGATTCATGTTCTCTCCTTCCTTCCCACATTCTCCTGATAAACAGAAGAGCTGGTAGGTAATGGTGAGAGGCAGACAACTACTTACGGCAAACAGCCTGAGGGCTTCACAAGTGGGGCACAACTCAAGGGCTACCTGAGATTTCTCAGGGGTGCTAGAGAGGCTTGTTGAATAATCAGCATGTCTGAAGCAACTCGTGTCTGGGTCAAGCAGCATAGATACAGGCAGGGTCCCTTCACCCTGGGGCACTTTCACTTTGCTTATGTCTAAGGCTATCTTGGCTCTCAAGAGAAAGTTGACAGAACGGTGTAGGCAGGTCCCATGGAAATACTCGGTGGATGTGTTACACTTATGCTCTGTGCAGCTGGTATGGAGTGTGTTGGGCTTATCCTTATAGGTTTACTTTCTTATTTACTTTCCCATTACTTCAGCTATCAGGACAAAACTTAAAAATGTGATTGTGTGTAAATAGTATCCAAACAGACACGTGTAAATCTTTTAGAAGAGATAAACGGTATTTTCTTGGTGTTCTGTCAAACTTGTAGTTTTTCACCAAGCCACAGTACTAATAAATCATTATTGGTGTCCCCTCCTCTCATCTTATTTCTATCGGGGAATGTCATGACAATACAAATAAGACTTACCAGTAGGTCAGGGCATCCTTTTCTATTTCTATAGCTATTTGATATTTTTTCTTTAATTCACTACAAATCATAATCAGTCACAGAATATTTATGCAGCAATGAATAAAAAGGTATGTTCAGTAGTTCATACTGATTCATGCATGATAGGATCCATTTGTTTCATGCTCTAAAAATTCCATATTAATAACTAAAAACTGTTTCCATTTTTAGATTTTTTTTAGTTACATAACAGACATTTTCAGTCTTTAAATATTTTTTGAAATCTACCTTCCTTTACAAATGCCAATCAAACCCCATTTTTTTTTCAAAGAAGCAAAGCAACAGCAGCTGGAAAAATGTTTCATCAAAGGTAGTTAGGTAATATGTTGAGGTAAAAGCAAAAAACTCTAAATGTGGAGCTGAAGAAGTAACAGTATGAGTAAAAATATGGCTATCCACCATTTTGTATAATGACCTTTTAAATGCAAGGATAACTTTAATTCAGTAGAGCTAATGAGGCTTTAGTGCCCAGTAAACTGAGAGTTTTCTAAACTTGAATAGGAATAGGAAAGTTGGAGCAACTCGAAGCAAGAAGTAAAATTTGTTTCATGGATTTGGTTTCTGGGAAGATTACTTTAACATCCTACCTTCATTTAGGCTGCAAATAAAAGGAAAAAAATATATTAGAACAGGGATAAACAATGACTTATAAGGAAAATAAGTAAAAAATAGGTTTCTAAAAGGAATCAGATTAACTTTACTGCATGTATCCTTCTACTCTATTTTATGACCACTGGAAGGAAATAAAACCCAGGCAATTTCTGCTAAACTACCACATATTGCCCGTGTTCAGAATCACAAGTCAGGCTTTTAAGTAATGAGATCAGCTTAAAAAGTTGCATGATTTTTAAAAGCAATATATCTGCTTTTGTGTAAGTGTTCACATGTATTCTTTTAGACTAACCTTCCAGAATTTGAAATGTTATCATCCCCAAGCTTGCTCTTTTTATTTTTTCCTGTTTTTTTTTTCCCACAAAATAAGAGGGCTAATTATTGTGAAACTTACAATAAAATCACAAATATTGTCAAAGTCATATCTCCCCCAGGACTCAGTTAATAAATGCAAACTAGTAACAACATAAAATAAATTCCCAGGACAAGAGCAAACCTTGTTTTTCTGCTTTGTTACCACATGGGGTAAGTAGTGGGTGGGGATGTAGGAGGGTGCACAATAAAATACAAAATAAACAGAAAATCATTAAATTTGAAAGAGAAAAAGAGCCCTAAACAGATCTGTATTTAGTGAGCCTTGAACAATGAGTATGGCCTAAGGACTGGAGCAGCACTGGTGGTAACTCCTGCCTGCTGCAAAGCATACTGCAGGGCAAATGGAAAAATGGTTTAAAAGTCTTATTTTTCTACTGCCCATCAGCATAGGCACGCAGATGATAAAGGGGCTTGTGGTAGTTCTATCACAGGTGGGTAGGGTGAACTAATCAACATTTTCCTCTCCAAATCAAAGCATTAATAAGTATGGTTTTTTGTGGGTACTCATATTAAATCAGTGGCAAATTTCAGCTGTAAGCATGAAAGTACTATTTTTGCCTAAAAGTTACCTAAAACAGAAAGTCTATTCCCTTTCCCATTGAAATTATGTTGGTTTACTGTAGAAGAATCACAAAAGCCAAACCTGAGCTTTTTATTTTTTTGTTAGTGCAGAAGTTCTGTAGATTTTTCCCAAACCTGTGTTGGCTTGTGAAGAATGACTTCACTGCTCAGCAACAGGCACATGAAATGAAATCAGTCATTGCAGGTGCCTGTAGCCACACACTTGGCTATGCTGTAGTGCTTTTTAGCATGATAGAAAACAGCACAGAACTTTAGAAGAAATGGTTACACCTGATTAAACTGTTTAAAATCTCTGGAGTTACATCTATTTTTATGGCATTAAATTGACTTACCTGTTAACTTGGGGAGTATTCAAAATCCTACTAAAATTTTATTGTATTTAAACTATAGAGGCATTGAGAATGGCACAGTGAATTATGAAACAGCGCAGAGACATACCATTTCTCATTAAAAAGCCTTTACCACAATTAGATAGATCTCAGAAGCATTTTCCTATTTGTATTGCTGCTCAAATGCCATTTTTACTATTCAAATGTTTTGAAAATTGATTTTAATTTCTATTACATTTTCACTGTCATTTCTTCTGGGCTAAGGGACTACTAACAAGAGAGAAGAAGCAGACAGCAATAGGACAAGACTATCTTGGCATGAAAGTCCACTGAGTTCTCCAGAAATAATATTTGTTATTTCCAGTGTTCAGATTGCATTTTTTAAAGGGAAAAGAGAGTAATCTTCTTCCTTTTTCTCACAAATTTGATGGGAGAACTTAGTCCCTTTTGGTGATGTTTTAAATGGCAGTGAGAATCTCAAAGAAAGCAGAAATTTTCTTTTGAAAACACCTTACAACAAGGTTTTTGTTGGGTAGTGATTTACTTGGTATTGCCAGGTGATATAATTAGTATAAGCAAGTATTGGAGAAAATGAAAGACTGATTCCATAGCCTTGTGTGCACTTGCCCACTCACCTGTCGTGTACAAATGATTTTTCTCTTCTCATTTCAGGGTATAGTTTTTCTCAAAATGTTCATTAAGAAAAATACAGAAAACTCAAATTTTATGAAATATTTAACTCTATTTTCTGAGTACCCTGACTGACCGTATGTATTATGGCTACATCTATTTCCCCAGGCTTTTCAGGTAATCATTCTAGTCAGAAAAGAATTTGATATAATTCACAGATCAGAACAAGTCTGTTTTTATTTGCTGTTTGGCGCCATTTGTTTTTAGTCTGGTACCACAGGTCTGAATTCTCTCCTGGACAAGGTAGTCGAGATTCCCCTTTTCTCATGTGGTCTAGAGTCCCAACAACAAAGCCAGACTTAGGAATTTGCCCAAATAAATCCTCAGTCCTAGGTTAAAATCCACAAACCAACTTTTTAGTGTTGGCCAGTAGACAGGCTGTAATGTGTATAAAACTATTCGTTTCAGATGTAAGGACACAGATATCTTTTTAATTTACTTGTTTTTCAATGTTAGTCAGAGATATTTGCTTATTTGCACATACATAGAAAAATATCTACACCCTGAAGTAGGCAGATGTAAAGATCTGATTTGCATTTATATATCATACATTTGCAAGAATGTATGAGGCATTCATGTCTAAAATAGAAAATCTGGCTTAAGGTATTTTTCAAGTCTATGAAAATTTTATTTATTTATTTTCACAGATGATTAGCAAAGAAACCTACAATGACTTTTGACTTTGCTGTCACCGATTTAACTTTGGAAGATTTTGGTTAGAAGTAATCAGGTAAGAAAGATACTTTACTCCCAAATTCTCCCTTGAAGATAAAATCCTTGGGTGGCTATATGCAGATGACTAACAGCAGTTTTTCAGCCTTTATTAGGAAAGTCTTTTCTGTGTGTGGTAGATCAAACAAGCCCAGCTAAACCTAGAAGGAAGTAATCATAAGGGAATTTGGAAATGGAAGCAAAAAGCTAAGTGGCAAAATATTGTGGAGGCACTGTTAGATGATATGTGACGTATGGGACAGAAGGCTGCTGACATTCAGATCAAGGTGACTTTCAAGTGGAAAGTGTCCTTCTGCTACGCACTGAAAGCAATACAGGTGGGATGGTAATTAAATTAGTTGTGGTGAAAAGTTGGCTATATTTATAGGCACATTGTTTCACTTTAGATTTGAATTCCTCAGTGTTTTCTTTCCAAAGTTGCACAAAATACAAGTAGTAATCCCCGTTGCACGAATTTCAAAACATATATTTGTCACCCATTATGGTATGTTTCGCTTCTGTTAACACAGGAAATCTCACACAAACAAGTGCACTGATAACTGTGATAAACAAGTTGGTGTAGTGCTTATTTTTTTTACTGCTTGCAGATTTGAGATCTGCAAAGTATATCTCCATTAAAATGAAAAAGGAGAAGAAAGAAAAGTAGAAATGGCATGTGTTTCTTAAATGACAACAAAATACTGTGCACTTCATCCCTTCGTGATCAGAACAAAAATCATAAAAGACTAAGAGGTGTCATTTATTTTTTTTACTGGAACTTGAATTAACAAGGACAGGAGTCAACCCCAAGCCTCAGTTTTTGAATTCAGACTTCAGATACTCATTAAATAATGCACAAGGTACTGAGTTTGTAGTGACTGACCATCAGCTGTCAAAGCTCGAATTTCCCACTCTCTCCCACAAGGTTTGTGAGTATTTTTAACCACAAATATTTTGAGAATCATTCCAAGAAGAAAATTATGGGAATTGCCTTCCCAGGTGTTATGAATGTATAAAGTGCACCTGCAAGCATACCACACTTCGTACCTTGCCTCTTTTTGTCTATCGTCTTCCCCCAGGGTCAGTGTGAGAGACTTTCATTTTCTCATACTTTCTGGTGTTGGTTAATTAGTAAGTTCATATCAGGAATTCTTTTCTTTAGCTGAGAGAACATTGATCTAGATCAACTTAAATCCATGAGATGTTTCTTAGTTTTTGGCATTATTTTATATTCCCCACTATTTTCAAGTATTTAGGTGAGTAATAAAAACTGTTAGGCAAGACTAGCAGTGATTCTGCAAGAAACTTCTCCTCATCCTCCCTGCCCTCTAAGAAAAAGTATCATGAAATTTATATCCCTGTAGTGACAAAATTAGGGATAACATCAACTAGATTATAAGTTTACATTTAAACAGTAACATTAAAGAGAACGTTTGGTGAAACATATAGGTCAGAAGGTGCAGAAAGGTAAGAGAAATGAGCTAAATAGTTCAATTTTTTTCCCCAACTTTGTTTTTACCAAAAGGTGACAATTCACAAACTACAGAATATTCTGCTTAGAAACTTTACTGATGAAAAATTTTCAAAGAATATTTAATACATTTCAAAAACACAAAGTTATTACAGAGGTAGAAATTAATTTTGGAGTAAAAAGATACTTTAATTTAGAGTAACGTCTATGTTTTCTTTTCTTTTCTTTTCTTTTCTTTTCTTTTCTTTTCTTTTCTTTTCTTTTCTTTTCTTTTCTTTTCTTTTCTTTTCTTTTCTTTTCTTTTCTTTTCTTTTCTTTTCTTTTCTTTTCTTTTCTTTTCTTTTCTTTTCTTTTCTTTTCTTTTCTTTTCTTTTCTTTTCTTTTCTTTTCTTTTCTTTTCTTTTCTTTTCTTTTCTTTTCTTTTCTTTTCTTTTCTTTTCTTTTCTTTTCTTTTCTTTTCTTTTCTTTTCTTTTCTTTTCTTTTCTTTTCTTTTCTTTTCTTTTCTTTTCTTTTCTTTTCTTTTCTTTTCTTTTCTTTTCTTTTCTTTTCTTTTCTTTTCTTTTCTTTTCTTTTCTTTTCTTTTCTTTTCTTTTCTTTTCTTTTCTTTTCTTTTCTTTTCTTTTCTTTTCTTTTCTTTTCTTTTCTTTTCTTTTCTTTTCTTTTCTTTTCTTTTCTTTTCTTTTCTTTTCTTTTCTTTTCTTTTCTTTTCTTTTCTTTTCTTTTCTTTTCTTTTCTTTTCTTTTCTTTTCTTTTCTTTTCTTTTCTTTTCTTTTCTTTTCTTTTCTTTTCTTTTCTTTTCTTTTCTTTTCTTTTCTTTTCTTTTCTTTTCTTTTCTTTTCTTTTCTTTTCTTTTCTTTTCTTTTCTTTTCTTTTCTTTTCTTTTCTTTTCTTTTCTTTTCTTTGTTAAGCACAGTACCTTGACTAGTAGGAAAAAATTTTTATGTCTTAGGTCAACATGAAAATGTTAATGCACAAAATTTTGTCCCAGTCTAGAATAGGAATATTTCTCAAAATTGGAAACATTCTGCAATTTAGGTGTGCAAGTTTCTTTGCAAAACCAAATAAAAAATAACATGCTACTCTCAAGAGACACAATTTTCATAGCTGGGACAAACTGAGCTCTTCTGTTAGGAAACTTCATGAACATCTCTACAGATTTTAGAACTTTTGAGTAACATTTATAAGAAACAACCCTTAGTTATATGTACCAAAAGTACTTCAATATGTTGTCATCTCCTAATCACTGGAAAAACATTGTTCCCTCTCACATGCATTTGAAGTATTGCTTTAGAAGTTCTCTTGAGCCTCTTCGCATCATTCGACTCTCTCCTTTTTCAGTTGCAATAATCAGATGCCTGATTTGGCCAGGTCCAATTTTTGGTTTATGCCACATCTTAAAGATTTTCCTTGAATCACTGTCATATATTAATTTTAGAGAGAGGACATGACACTTTTCCCTGAGTTTAAACTTTCAGTCGAGTTATGAAAATAAACACACAGCAAAAGGCAGAACACTGCAATATCACCATATATATGTTTGCAGCAGAATTATGACATAAGCTTGATCTCTGAGCCCCAACCTCTGCTTTTTTTTTTTTTTTTAAATGATCAATGTATATTATAAATACAATTTAATCATCTTTTAAAATGTCCATACATATGGATTATCTTAGGCTTGTCTATTATCTCTTCCCATAGTCTAGTGAGGTCTGAGAATGGAGAAAAGCTAATGCTTACCTGCTATGTAAAACAGATCGCAAAACACAGACGCATCCCAGAACAGAGGTGAGCTGTGCTGACTGCAGAAACCTTTCAAGACTGTCCATTTACAAGATGAGTGTTAAGAGATAGCCTTGAACCCACTGAACTAAGAGTTTAAACCAACAGCAAAAAAGTAAGATAGGCAGCAAGATAAAGATTTTTTTCCATTTTACATCTTAGAAGCTGAGTCATAGAAAGATTAATTAACTTCCCAAGGTTATAAGGATGCTTAGTGCCCTACCCTAAGCTGATCAACACTCAGTTTATTGTTTTACTCTTCTCTAACACACAGTATTAACTTAGTATGGAAGAAGTATTCCCATATCAGAAAAAAATCTTTCACTGTATGTTTCTGGGCTAAACTGTTTATGAATGGATTTAGTTTCACTTGCTGAGAAACTCTAGAAACATAGATGTTATCAAATGAACTGAGTCTGACAGAAGCAGTGTCTACTGATGCAAAAGTCTTAGAACCTGTAAAAAATAGAATATTGGCCTTAATAAGAACACCTTCACGACTCCTAACATTATACTATTTCAAACAGAAAGATCTAGAAACATTACTGTTGTGAATCTGTGTAACACACATAGATGTCCTAGACAAATTCAGTTGATGTGATATATTGTGACCTTTGGCTGCTGGTGGAGAGTAGCATGCTTAGCAAATGGAGCATGAAGCAAATGGAGCTCTGGGAGACAGCACCTGGTGGGTCTATGGACATAACTGGGCCTGTGATGCAGAGAAAGCTGTCTGGGGAGCATGTGAGAGGAGAAAGGATTTATACATTATTTGATGGAAGAAACTATTTTTGTGTGTTATGTACATATGAAAATAAAAAATATATACATCATATATCTATATATAAATACAGGGAGCCAAGAAACTCCCAAGAGTTTCTTGGGCAAGAGAATTGGATATAGGCAATATTAATTATAATTTCTTTTACCTGTACAAATGCCATATCAGTTTGCTTAACCTGTTGGTGCCAACAGAAATGACCAGAAAATAATGAAATCGCTGAAAAAAAATGCTGCCTGTATGAAAAGATCATAGTCCTATTCCATAATTTTGTCTCTCTATGCAATAACTAGCTAAGTAGGTTTTACACAGTATGGCAGGATGCTTATGGCTCAAATGTAATAGTTCATCTCAGCAGTACAATTACAAAATGCTGATAGATATGTGAACTTTTCACCTAAAAGTAAAGCCTCTTTTCCAAGTTCTGAGTTCATTGTTTCCCTGTTCTTCCTGAGACACTCCTCTTAGTGCCCTAGTTAGCTTGCCAGAGCTTGCAAAGAACAAGGATGTGGGAATAATGAATTATTCTATTCATTTTTTTATTCTTGATGAATAGTAAATTATTCTAATAACATTTACTATTCTATTCATTTATTACTGGAGAATAATTAGCCGGGAATGGCTTCTAAGAAGTTTTTCCAAAATTAGACTTCAATGGTTTTACTGTGTTTATCTTTACCTGTATGAAAATATCTTTGTAGCTCTCCTTAGTTAACTGTTCCCACCTCCTCCCCCACTCAGACATGTATCTGCTTCCCAAAGCTACTGTACTGTTAAAAAATTTTAATCTCCTCTTCGAAAGACCCAGCCCCTTCCTTCACACAGCTGAACTCCCATTGCAGACAGAAACCCTTCTCCTTGTCAGATGCATCTTCTCTCTGCTAATGAGAAGTGTATGTGAGTGGGGGAAAGACCTGAATGAAGATCAAAGAATAGGTGTGTCTGGATGAGAATAGAAGGTTATAGGTAAATGAAAGGAGGTGATTATGGAAAGATATGGGTAAGGAAGAGATGCAGTGTCTGCACAGGTGTTATATCCAGCTGGGATCTTAAAGTTAATGGGAGTACAGAAGTGTGCTCATTTTACCTCATGAAGAGGTCTTGGTATTGACCAGTGCTTTTTTTGGGACTGCAGTGTTTGCCTTTAGTAGATTTCACTCTGCCATTTGAATTCTATACTTCTTTTCCTGGTATTTCAAGTCCCTCATTTTGAGGAAAATAGTATTCCCATGGGAAACCTCCAGATGTCCTTTCTCGTTGTCAAGGTGGGACAAACTGGACTGAGTTTTGCTGTTTTGCTTTAGAGCTGATGTGAAGGAAGGCTGCTTTTCTGCATGCAGCTACCTAGCCAGACTGAATATTCATCTATCTCTAAATAATTTCCATACATGACTAAATTCTATATTTATCCAGAATCAATGTTTCATCTTCTCTAAATTCCTTTCCTTCCTTTTATGAAGAGGAGGAACTTTCCATTCCTCTCTTCTTTATAGAACAAATACAGAGTCTATGAAAGATTTAACATATACATTTCACTGTGAATATTATGCCAAATAATACAGTGAAAACTTAATGCTGCTTTACATCCAGTCTGTCTTCTTTTCCAAAGTCTCTTCACTTAACAGTTTAAGTATTACTGATATAAGTAGCACAGATGAGGCTGACTGCCTAGTGCATGACCACTTGCATATTTAAATTGGACCTGTCATGGGATCCCACTCAACTTCCCAGCCAGTTTGGTACAAGAACATCCATTAGCCTTCTGAATCTCCAAAGTATGACTTCAGGGTATAATCTCGCAATGCTACAAATATCCTTCCTCGTGATGTTGTACTTTGGAGTTCAAGTGGACCAAGCCCAGAATAGCTACCACAATGGTTTATACCTGCTCCATCTAATCCCATATGCTTTCTCTGACAGGGTAGTTTCTAGTGTCCCTGTAGAAGGAGAGAGATGAGAAACCAGTCAAGGCACAGAATCTTTAATCTCCTGACCGATCTTCCCGTCTCACTGCAAACAATAGCTTAGTTTAGCCATCAGATATTGAATGGTTACATTCACTGTCCAAACATGCCTGTAGATGTGTACGCTTAGGTACCCATAAGCCTTAAAAAACTTTCCCCAGGCCTTGCTCTAAGCAGATCATAGAGTTTCATCTCCCTTTGCCAGGATCTCTGGGTTTTCTCAGGCTCCTCAAAAAGAATGCCTTGCTTCTTGTGAGTCTGTGAAAGTACATTCCTGATTCAGTCTAGCGGGAAACATCTTCGGGAAAAACAGGCTCTTGCTGTAACTCAGGATGGTGTTGCTCTTTACAAAATGCAACAGCAGAAAAAAATTCTTACAGAAAAACAAATTTGAAGAATCATATTTGCAGCCAGAGTCTGGCCCATTTCTTTTTAACAGTGTTGAAGAAGTATTACATAATTAAAAATAGATATCGTAAAACTAATAAAGCTGTTTTTCCTAGGTGAAAAGCTATTTTTCTGAGGGATCCAGGATTCCCCACTTGAGAACACTTTTTCTCATTCATTTTTTCTAACTATAGAAGTAACAAAATAAAAATATTAATAAAATAAAAATCTCCTGGGATAAGTACTTTTTTTTTTACTGTAGAAATTGGTTTAGGTATATCTGCCAAACTTAGGTAGACTATGTAACATGAAACACAGGGGGAGAACATTATCTTCATCATCAGAGCTTGTCAGTGGGAGAATTTCTCTACCCCAGTACTTATATTGCAAAACTTACTTGTTTGCACGTACATCCTCACATTTTAAGAGTTGCTTTAGGCTGTAAAGAGAGAAAAATAAGTTAACAAGTCAAAGGTTGTAATGCTTCCAACCGTTTGCCTGGGCAGGTTGATAAAGATGGTGAGAGATGTGTAGATTTGATTTGTTTGGCATGTAAAATGATCTTGAGATGGTAAGTGAAAGGAATCCTTTATGCAGTCCTGTCGCTGTCGAACAGAACCAGTTGGGGCAGGGTGTCTCCTTTGACATTGCAAAAGACAAAAAAAAAAAGGAGATTGAAAATAGTTTGCACTTATCTAATATCGCTAATGAAACCTCAATGATGTCAATTCTGATCAAGCTGTAATCGGAGTTGCTGATTGTGTGATAACAGACTTCCTTTTTACGTGTTTTCTGCATGTTTGCAGTGGAAAAGACCATAAATGATTAACTGTGGGTGAGTGGAAATAGCGTAGAAAAAAGTAACTTTGCCACAACAACAACAAATGAGAGAAAGAGAGGACTTCAGAGTGAATGCAGAGAGGAAGGGGAGGAGAAGAGAATTCTGAGTATTATTAAATATGTGAAAGAAGACTCATTTACTTTATAAGAAGTAGATCACTCACACAGACACATTCACAACTTTGTGGTCATTGAAATTTGCGTAAGTGCTATTAATCAGCTCACCACAGATTATCATAGCTGTTTCTTTGGAAATGACACTTGAATTCAAACCCAGCGTTAAAAGGGAAAGCAGTAAAAACATGACTCAAACAATAAGAAAATTCAAAAGCTTGCTTAAATCCTTTTGGATCAGATTCTGCCACCTATACTCAGAGTGAGTAAAACCTCACACAATAAAAAGTCCTTCCTGAAGCCAGTGGGGTCAGGAAAGCAAGTGTTTGATGATAATAAAACCAGCAAAACATCATCCTTAAATCTACCTCACGCTCCCAGGATTATTTTAAAAGTTGTTTCACAGGAACCTGTCTGCTGGGCATAAAATAAGGGATTACCCAGGGGTAGATTTATTTGGTGGATAAGCCAGTCACAGCCCCTCCAATTAGCACTGCTGGTTTGTGTCACCTGACTTGATTGCAGCTGCATTTCTGTGTCACTGTTCCCTTTCACAGTATGGCTGGATCTGTCCCTAACATTGTGATCAAGGTGGTAGGTGGGTGACAAACAGTAAACCTGCAACCAAACCACAGTTTTAAGAAAATATTCTCAAATAAAACGGAAGCAATTGTAAGCAGAGTGACTGTACCTGGTGAATACTGTCAGCCAGGCAATAATTGATTCTGTCAGCCTTTTTCTAGCTGGGCCCTGCTGCTGCTTGGAAATGAAATCAGCAGATTAGTTAATAAACATTCTTAGCTGGATAACCACTGATCTCAGACCCTTTAAAAGAAAATACAGTCATTACTTTCAGTATAAAAGAATAATAACCATTCCCTCTTCCAGTATCAGGAAGTTTTATCAGTCAACCAGTATCCTGAAGTAAGAAGGTAGGAAGTGGTTGCTAGTCATCTATTATATCTTTATGTTTTCTGTTTTATTCTTTCTTCTCCTCATTGAAGGAATAGAGGTCAGCACATGAATACAACAGACAGAATATTACCAATATTATTTTTTAATGGAGATACCTTTTCTATAGTTAGGGTGGAAGTCTTCACAGTTATATTCCTACATATGTCTTGGGCAGCTGAAAACAAGTTTTGTTTTTAGCAGTAAGTGAAAGAGTAGTTCTTGACCTCTTATTATTGGTGTGCATTATTTGGTTAATATTTTTTCTGCAACATTGTTTGGATAGCATCCCTTTAAATGGAGAAGACCTTTTAGCTCCAGTCTGACTAAAAATGATGCTCTCTACCAAAATCTGCTGAAACAACTGAAGTGTGTGTGACCTGTATCATGTGTGGGCATGGATGGATGTAGCTGAGGCAACACTTGGTACCATCAAGGGGTGGACTTGTACCTAGTTTCCCCAGTGCTCTCTGTAGTTTAATTCAGTCATGTTTATTGTATTTTTTATATCCTCTAAAAACCATCAGTGAGACAAGTTGTCTACAGATATGTGGCTTCTTTTCAATGGGAGCAAATTTGTTCTTGTTGCTCCCCACAGCTAAATTTGCAGAGAAGTAATGAGCACTGAAATGACCACACACTTTTTCTGCAGCTGTTGAGGCAGCTGAGGTGCTTGTATTTCAATTAAATGGGACAGTCAGAATGAAAACATTTTCATGATAAATCATAATTAAGGAGAAGACATGGCCTGTAAACTTCAGTCTTCAACAGGACTACGTATGCATGTGTGTGTATATGCAACTATATATGTAGGTATATGTATGTGCATGTAAACATTTTTATATTTGTACATTTTTAATGTTTTCTCATGAGCACTGTTTTAAAAGGGTAAATTATCCCAAAATGGAAATTATTTTTTATATTCTTTTCTACATTCTGCACCAGAACAGTGGGATAACTGAATTTTCTAAAGTAGATAATTTCTGAAGTATGAACTGATGCTTCAGGGCAAATATGAGACATATCTGTGAAATCCTTTTGGACGTTATCTTTCAGAATTGAAGGCTAAAAAATGAGAAGTCCTTTCTGTTGGCCAGTGTTTTGTAACTTTGTCATATTGAAAACTGTGATGGATATTATAATAGTAGCTTAGCATCCAAGAATAACTTATTCCCACAACAACTGAAACACACAAGAAAGCAGAACTTCACTGATAGGTTTTTCATTTAAACAATAACATCCAAGAATATTTTAGAGAACATGTACAATTAAATAAAAATAATGTTGATCTCACTTGGTTTTCCTCTAAAGAAAAGGACAGTAATATTTTAAACAGAATAAAAATCGAATAGCCACAGTCTTCATTGAACATTCAAGGATAATAATGGAACTCTGAAATCATTAAAAAGCTAGCATAATATGGCAGTCATTATTGCCTCTTTATAGACTTTTTTGTATATTTAATATATATGTAAGAAGTAAACTAACACTGTTTTTTTTCTGATTTTAATGATAGGAACTTTTTTGACCTAGCCCATGTGGTATCTTGCTTACTTTAATTACTATCAGCAATTATTATTGTTTAACAAACCCATTATGATGAATGTCTCCCTGTGCTGTGCAACGAGCAGAATTGAAAGATAGACAGCTCTTGTCTCACTCATGGAATCCTTCATCTAAGGTCACCTCATCTCTGTTTCCTCTCTTTGTAGAGGATTTTGAGGGGTTATTAAGGAAAGGGCACTTCTGTGAAGAAAACTCTGTTGATTTCTGCTGTCATGTGAATGAGAGTATCTTAAGTCCTACTGTATCCAATTTCCAAGTGATAAAAGAAGCTGTGGAGATGCATTTATGATGAGGGAAAGGTAGCAAACAAATAACTGGCAGATAAAAACTGGTTTAGAGACTAAATGGATACGTAATCTGACCCCAGGCTAGGCTAGGAAGCAAAAAATTATTTAAATAAGAAATTTGAGACTAGGAAAAAAATGGAAACTCAATACTTTCTCATACTTCATAGAATATGGAGAAGAAAATGTTTGCTGCTCTGAAGTTGCCCAGACAAGGGAAAGGAAGTTGGAGAGCTGGAGATCCTTGGATTTTCCTGCTACTGAGAGCAAGAATATATTGAAGCAACTGCTTCTGTTTCAAGGTGTTTTCTGTACAGACATATCTGATTTTTCCTGGTCATAACTAGGTCTCTAATTTGCTAAGGCACAGTGTTTTAGGGCTCAGGCATACCAGGTCACTCAGTGGAGAAAGCTGAAACTTGTTTTGTTTTGGGGTTCTTTTAGAAAGTTTTATTAATGAGATTTTGATTTTGCTATTATTATTGAGGAATAGCTAAGAATTTGTTACAAAAAAAATTGATTTTGATTTGTTTTACATTACTACTACTACCGTATAATAAATAGAAATAGAAATATTCCTATATATAAAAATATTACTCTTAAGTTTTAAAAAAATCATTTTTTTTTAAAAATAGCATTTACTCTGTCTTTATCTGGTTGATTACTCATGAACATACTGCTTACCTCTTGCAGTTTTTTTAGTATGTTGTGTTAGAGGCTAGTCCTGTAAACATAAGTGGGACTTTCAGCTACAGCTTTTAAGCAGACTTTTTGTATTTTGAAAAACCACATTTTTCTTGCTTTTCTGCCCATTAATCTTGCTAGCTGTGGGATTGGATTCTTTTTAGTGTCATCTTAGCCCACACTTAGCCCTCATTTAAAAAAGAAAAGTAATTCTTCTTTTATTCTTTATGGAGTATTAGAATCTCAGATTGGTTTGGGTGAAAAGGGATCTTAAAGCTCACCTAGTTCCAACCCCCCTGCCATGGGCATGGACACCGTCCACTGGACCACATTTTTCAGTGCCCTGTCCAACCTGGTCTTGAGTGCCTCCAGGGACAAGGCATCCACAGCTTCTCTGAGCAACATCTTCCAGTGCTTCACCACCCTCACAGTAAAGAATTTCTTCCAATATCTGATCTAAATCTGCCCTAATTGTTAAAGCCATTCCCCCTTCTCCTGTCACTATATGCTCTTGTAAAAAGTCACTCTCCAGCTCTGTTGTGGGCTACCATCAGGCCCTGGTAGGCTGCTCAAAGGTCTTCCATGGAGCCTTCTCTTCTCCAGACTGAACAACCCCAACTCAGCCTGTTTTCACAGAAGAACTGCTCCAGCCCTCTGATCTTCTGTGTGGCCCTCCTCTAGACTTGCTCCAGCAGCATCATGTATTGCCTGTGCTGGAGACCCCAGAGCTGGATGTGGTGCTCCAGGTGGGGTCTCACCAGAGGGAAGCAGAGGGGAAGATCCCCCCCCCCACCTCACCCTGCTGGCCACGCTGCTTTGGATGCAGCCCAGGGTATGATTTGCTTTTTTGGACTGTGAGCACACACTGCTGGCTCCTGTCCAGCTTATTGTCAACTATCACCCACAAGTCCTTCTCCTCAGGACTGCTTTCAATCCATTCTCCAGCTAGCATACATCTGTGCTTGCATTAGGTATTATGGCCCTTATTAAAAAATATATTAGGGCAAATTAATATAGATGCTGTCTGAGGCATTGACTGGGTGGGGTCTTTCAAGAGTGAAAACAATATTATGTTATAAAATTCATAAACATTTTCAGAAAAAAAGTTATATTAGTAATTTTTTTGTTTGCAATGATTTTCTGCTTCAGTATGCTCTGTAAGCAAGAGAATTCTCTCTTCATTTAGATACCTCTTTGTAATCCTAATGGAGATTTGTTCTTGGAATATATGCTTCATATTTTATTTATAGCAAGTACTAATAACAGCAGAACAATTCCCTCTGGGTTTCCATATTTCCACCATTATGACTGAGCCAGATATGTTAATCTATACACAATCAAGTGGTTTGCCTGGGTTTTACAGAGACATTTCCCTATTATTAGGTATTTAGAACACACAGAATTGCATTTTTCATGCTAGATGGGAAAGTTTTTAATTAAATGATGGGTCAAGAAAACAAGTTTTTTGGTGAAGTAATAATCTGGAGGAATTTCTATTTTTAGATTTCTTGTCAAGATGAAGAGAACATATTCTTCCTAGCTCTAAAGCTCATCCCTTCCAAAGATTTTTGCTCCATTCTCAGTGGAAAGCACTTTGGTTTACAAGCATCTTGAATTTGTCAAATTGTCTGGTTTTGTAAAATGTTTGTGTATTTGTAATTTGTGGTCATATCCATAGGGTTAAAATATACATTGAGATACTGGACTTTTATGGGACAAACATTCTGATTTTTATAATTAGTTCTACTTTTAAAACAAGCTAATAAAATTATACCTCATAAGACATCTATGATGGAAGCATATATTAATATGCTACTTTTGCCTTAGTCATACGGCAGCTGGAAGGCATGGCAAAGATCATCCACTAAAATTAGTAGAGTCAGGCTAATGTTGTCGAAACAATAGTCCCAGCAGTAATAGTGGGATCAATTACAAACCAGTGTTTTATCTCCTCCTCTCAAGAGAAAAATTATTGCAATAAACCAACAGATTTTAACAGATTTTGAAGTAAAATAGCAGTAAAAGTGATTACTAAAATTTCTGTTAAGAGGCTGAAGAGGCTTTTATACATCTGACACATTTTTGGGAGATAATAGAAGGGTTGTTTACGGTAGGTAAAACCCACAAAGAGAAGCAATTAAGAAGCAGGGTTGATTCTAAACTTTCCTTAGTTTATTAATTCTTTGTGAATACCAAGGTGTCAGAAAGGTCTCTCCGATTTATATTGACACCAGCTATCTACTCATTATAGTGGGCAAAAGTACATTAAGATCGTCTTATGCCCTGTTCTTGTTCATTGCATCTGCTGTTCTTATAGGAGAAATCAGAACAGCAGCAGGTATGGACAGTAGGGCATGGAAGTAGGAATTATACTCTACTGCCTCTCATACACAGAAAAATAAGTCTGATCAACTTTAGGCTGGAAAGTTTTTCAGAAAATAAGCTGATGGAATTACCTCAATGCCTGATGTTCTTTTAAAAATGGTTAAAGACATAACATTGAATATTAGTCCTAAAATAACATTTAAAGCTGTGTTAGCAAATACTAATAACCCTTTCTCTTTGTAACATCCCATGAGATCTGTTTGCTACAGTAGAGATTGGCCTCTGTGCCACGTCAGGATGTGACCTGATACAGCTGAACAGCCCACTGCAAGTGTCCTGTGTGGTAACTTATGCAGGTGCAGGGCAACCCTACAGTGTATGTCCAGTGAGTTTGACCTTCACACTAGCAGAAATTCTACCTAGATGTGTAGATAATGTAAAATATCAGTCATCACTACCCAGATACACCACCTTTCCCAGTCAGAGGTACTACAAGGACAATCGGTAACATAACATTTAATTTGAGTTTCATTCCACTGGCATTAGCAAGGATTCCATGCAAAGCAGATTTTACCTCTCTTACTGTGCAAACTGCCACAGTGTCAGCATTTGCCACCCCATGATCCTTCCTGCTCCTAGGAAATAGTTCCTGCAATCACAGCTGAGCAGCAAGTGTTGCTCATTAGATACCTACTGCAGTCTTGGTGAGCAACATTGTGCTGTGAGTAGTAAGAGCCACACCTTCCAACAGGCAAAGCAACTCCATCACCTAAGAGCTGAGATCCTGATTCTCCAATTTTACAGGTCTTGCCTGTGTATTTGAAATGTGCCATTGACCTAACATAAGGAACAAGTGTTTGCACCAAACCCCTGCATTTCAGTGCATGTGCAGAAAGTAAGACATTTCTTTCTCAAAATAATGCTTTGTTACTCCTGTCATTTTATGCTGATGACTGTTAAATAGCACTTGTTTCTGTCATCTCTGTCTAGTATTTGATGTTCTGCTTTTATTTCCACTTCAGTAATGTTTGCCCCCCATATCTGGTAACTCAGCTTTTTCTGCTAGTACCTCGAACTTGAATTTTTGTTCATTTTTGATCTCTTCATTGCTCCACATTACTTTAAATGTTGCATACATTCTGGCAGTTTTAATTCTAGTTTGCTGCTGAAGAAGAGAAAAAAAAGCAACTTAACTTCACAAGAAAGAATATTTATAAAAATTGTGCATTTTCATAAATTTAGAACACTGGAAAAAGAAAAGGTAGGTAAAGAAAAGCAAAGAGTTGTTTTTAAGTAGGAAAATTCAAATGGAAGGCAATTTGAATTAAAGGACTGTATAGACAGTAAAGTACTCTAGCCGGTGATCAACATATGGCTTGGAACATGGCACTTCCAATTGCAAACAATGGTGGAGTTTTTATGTGCACGTTCATTGGTATTTTGCCAGAGTTTATTTTTACCTTTAAGGTTCCTGGCAATCAATATGTTGAGGTCATCTGAACTGACTGTGTTATTCATGACTACTCTGAAAGAAATCATGATCTTACTCTGGATAAGATGGTTTCCTTGTTTTGCTCTTCTTGTGACCTAAACCGAGTGATGCACTTATATTGTTGATCTACTTTCAGATATGTAGTCTGGGCATCCTTTCTGCAGGGTTAGAATCCTGTTTTTGAAATATGTCTTTTCACAGTTGTATGAAAGATCACTTCCAGTTATGACTCTTGGCTTAAAACAAACAAAAAAACCAATCCCAAAAGAATGAGTAAGAGTATTCCAAATCAGCTAGGTGTATTTTAAATTGTTTCTTAAAAGATGTTCAGAGATTACTCATTTCAACAAAGGGTTTCTGAGTGTAACAAAAACCCACTAATTTAACTGAAAAGAATACCTGTTCATTTTTGTTAAACTTTTAATCCAATAATCAGTATAATGTCTATCTTTAAAATCATGGTTTATAATGATCTAAATAGTGTAGTTGCTTTTATGTTAATATCATTCAGCAATATTTACAACTCACCTGAGTATTTCAATGTATGTTTTATTGTCCAAATCTTCCTTTGTGAAACATTGCCTATGGAATATCTTGTCACAGAAAAATTGTGGCTTACTATTTCCATAACATCTGTCTTTTCTACTATAGATAAGATTAACAATTATATCTTAAGAAAAAAAAAAGGGAGAAAAATTATTCAGCTTAGACAGCAGTAGCTAGCTGTGATACATATATGTCAGAGGAAAAGGTCTCTCCCACAGTGCAGCTGTTAGGGTGCACACTTTCCCTTCTCATTGTATAAGAGAATGCTGTATTATATCTCTTACAAAATGATTATTGGGGGTGTGGGAAGGGAAGAGATAGGAGACTCTCCCACCCTCCTTTTTCCATACATGCAAGGCTTTTTCAGTATAGCAGAAGGATTTTTTTTAGATTAGTGTTTTGTTTTAGCAATGGTTGCTGATGTGTACATGTAATACAGTTTTAATCAAATCCCAAATGCTGAAGACCTTTCAGCAGTATCTTAGGCAGCACTGTGCAATGCTTATTCCACTTGAAGTGGCCACTAGGGAGGTACAATTAGCTGTTCCCATGGAGAAGTTTGTTATACTAATAAATAATAAGTAGTGTAGGTAGAGATGGAATCAATTAAAGATATTTTTGACCATCTAATGGTTTATGGGAATACTAAATAATTGACAACAAGTTTTGACTATGTGTTCCATAAGCATGCTTTATTGTAACTGAAGTGTTACCACAGAGCAAGAAATGCCTGTGTTGATAGTTGTAAACGTTAACTTATACCACTTTCTTAAACATCACTGCTTATAATGTTCCCTATTAACCCTTCCTAGAGAGTTAAAATGTAGACATAAGTATGCATGTACTTCTCATAATGCTGCAGAAAAGCTTCTTTTCCTTATATTTTTAAAAAAACAAAAAAGATACTTGAAATGTTAGGAAAATGAGAAATTACTGCTATCTCTATTTTCATGTGTTTTCTTGAATAACTCAGAATTAATTTTGTTATTTAAGACTGATTTGGCAAACTTATTCGAACCATAGCTTAATCACTTTTATTTGCCTGAATTAAAAATATTGACAGAGATTCAAACCAAAACCAGCTCTAGCCATCCCTTTGGGGGAAAAAAGGATTTGTTCAGTAGTATTTGCTGAAGGCAAAATGCAGCAAATATAAAATCAGATTCACCAGCCCTTTAAGTCTGATTCGTTCCACTTCAACAAGAGCTAGTTTTTGAGGTTTCTGTCATTAGAGAATTAATGGATGACCTGAACACTGTCATAGCTCTTATACCTCTTTTTTTCTCTTCATATGTGCAGAGACTTTAATGGAAAAGCAATTGTTGGCATAGATACTTGAAGTCAGAAAGCAGATGAAGTTTTCGGACTGAAGCTAAAATGAAAATATGCAGTATGCAAAAAATGTAGCTCTTATTACACTTTATAGAGCTCAGTATCTGCTAAAGAACCAAAATACTATGTAATTTAGCAATGGTCCTAATTTTTTTGGGCTAGGAGGATAATACTACTGCTGCTAATAATGTCTCAGAATATGTCTCTAAAAATAGAATGTCTGTTGTTATGATCTATCAGAAAATAAACTGAGGTCACTCAATGACTGATGAGGACTTGAATGAAACAAAATTTCAATTTTATTAGAAAAAAATTTACCTCTTCATTTTGTGAACAAATGTATCCACCAATGAACATTATTTTTGCACTTAGTAAAGACTTCTAGAAAGCTGGTATTATTATTAGCACAGTTTCAATGAGAAGTAACAAAATATACAACTTTGAATCCTTATTTCTCCAACATAAAGAAAATACACATACTATTGCTTCAAAGAAAGCACAGTTCAGGCTGTTACCATTAATTCATGAGCTCACTGTGACTACATTTTCTACTTCTCATCAGTGTGCTACATGAGGTCTTCGTTAGAGCTAACAATGTTATGTACCATGTACTTCTGTATTTGATATTACCCTGGGTCATGGAAACATGATGGATAATATGTACTGCTTTAGGAAATCATCTGTAAACAGATATCACATGCTATTTCTTGAGGAAAGTTCTATTTCGCCAGTTTTGGAATAATATTACTTTATCTATTTGACCTTTTTTCCTTTTTCTATTGTGTCATGAAATAAATTGATGTTTTAGAGAGAGAGAAAGTTAAAGTTTCTACCACATACTCAGAAACATGTAGTTTGTGCTTTCCCCCCTTTACGTACCTAATAACAAGCCCTACTCTGTCTCCCTTGTTAGTTCTTACCAGTATGATCTATTTAGTGATGGATGATTTGAGTTCTGGTGCCCTAAAGCTGAATCAAGCCTTTATAAATATGGAACTCTGCAATTTCAGTCCAATCACCTTGAAAAACCCTTCTTATTATTGATCATGCAGGTTTTTAGCTGTCTTTTGACTTCCATCAAACCTCCTGGCTAAGCCATTTTGCTCCAAACATAAGAGGAACAGTCATTGGTAGATCTGTTGCATAACTGTAATCTGTTTTTATTTCTCTTCTCTTCAGTTGTGGTTATTTACTCTGGCTTAGAATCATGCTTGAGAAAACAGTCTTGCTTGAGAAAATATTCTTGCTATTCTCCAGAACTTAGCATATTAGTTAACTCGGAATTTTCATGTGGCAACTCTTAAAAAAGAAGGGCAAAATATTCTAGTGTTCTAGACATTAGAAGCACAAGTGACTAGAATAATTGATGCATCACTTACAATTTTTCTTAGAATAAATATGGCAGTCTTTGCTTTGCTTTTCTGTTTTGAGAGAATGAATAGCCTGTGTGTTTCTCTGGAGTCAAAGTACAAACCAGAGAGAATGCCAGTGCTGTTTCACACAACTGATAAAACTCTGTGTTGAGTACCTGAAGGCACAGGATTCAGAGCTCTTGATGAATCATTTCAAGACTCTTCATGGTTGCAACCCATAGAAAATCTATTTTTTTTCACTACTCATTTTAAAAAATTGTTTCAATTAATTTGTAAACTCATATTTGCAATTATCAAGAAAACTATGGAGTTTGTGGATGGGACTATTTGAGGGAAAACATTTTAATGTTAAAGAGTATTGAGAGAAGTCAAATTTTGAACTGGAATGTGTGGGCTTTCTCAAGCCAAATGTAGTTCCAAATATTCATTTGGGATCTATAAATAAAACCATTTGGTAGCATTCAGCTGATTAAAAAACCCCCAAACCCAAGTATTTGAATTTATGAAATTTAAACTCGAAAGCATGTGCAAGTGAGAGGCTAGGAAATGTGACTCCATTAATATGGCACAAAACATCCAAGAAGAGTACTGTGCCTCCATCTGCTGGTCAGCAATATAACCCTCTGCCTTCCTGGAACTGGGGCGTAGTAACCAAAGCCCAGAAGGCTTTTGTTCTCTCTTTTGACGTCAGTGGGTAATTAGTATGAAAAAATCTCATTTCCGATACTGAAAGGACTTTGAAAATGGCAGTTACCAAAGGGACATACTCCATAGTTTACAGCATAAATAAATTTTTTTTATTCCACTACTTTAAAGTCTGGTTCGTTATCATCCCTATTTTCCTTTCAAAATGGATTAGATTTATACCATAGGGGGAAAAAAACAAACAAAACAGAACAATGAAAGTCACTGATTCAATTCAAATTTGGAGAAAATTGAAATATTTCATTTCAGTAAAATCATTGAGAAAGGAAAGTGTTCAAAAAGTAAGATGGATAATCAACAATTAAAAAAGATTAAGCAAAACCAATATTTATTCAAAAGGTTATAATTTCAGTTGAGTGATTTGTTCAGATTAAGGGATTAAATTGAGCTATTAATAAGAAAAGATGTGTAAACATACCTTGACTATAGTATAGGCTCATTGTGAGAGAGTCTTTCACCTTTAAGAGTTCTCTTTGTGTTTGGATTGGTTTGGATCACCAAAGGGAAAACGTATTATATTTAGGTATGTTCAAATAGATTTCCTCTGTCAGTAGCAGAATTTGTGGTGTCTGAAAGAACTCGTTCATCTTAAATTGAGGTTAAGATGCTTTTCAGAGAAGAAGATACAGGTTGAAAATCCTATTCCATGTCTCTGATTTTAAGTGGGAATTCAGATCTAGGTCTTCTGCGGGCAATTTTCAGATCTGCTTTACAACCGCTCTAAAATTAATCAGGTTTCAGGAATATTTGTTTCTGAAAATGAACAGAAAAAATTCTTAGAGGAGATTTTGTCCCTGTAATTAGTCATCTAGGCTACTTGGGGATAAAAGAGACCAATCCACTTGTCTGCTTGATATAAAACACAACAAACTTCTATGCAGGCTCCTTCAATCAAAGCTGTCAGTCATAACTAGGCTGCTTTCTGGTCACTCTTGTTTGCATAAAAGAGTTTCAGAGGCATTCCCTTTTACCCCTTTCTTGCTTGCTCTGGAATACAAAATCCAAACTGACAGAATTTTTCATGAAGTGAAATTCTGGTTGCCTCCGCTATGCATCACTCAGAAGATTTCACACATCCATAAGTTTCCTCTTGAACAGTAGTTAAAAAACCAGGAAGGTTGGAGTATAATTATTGTTTTTTAGATGAATGAAAAAAATGTCAATTAGAAGTTAATATTAAACATTACAGGCACTGTAATCCTTGCACTCCAGTGAAAGGAATTACTTTGTATATCAGTAAGATTAAAACCGTCGGCAGATATCGTTATTGTAATTTTTCTTTTAGATTTATGATATGCCCTTGTGCCAGGGCCTTGATGTCAGAATCAGCTTTTGGATCAAATCTTGAGCTGGCATAAGCAATGTAGCTCCATATCGTTTTACGTTTATTGCAAGAAAGCAACTTATGGCAGTAAAAGAGTGTTGTAAGATATAGCAAAAATCAAAAGCTGTCATGAAAGTTTACTGAATAATTTTCAGTGCAAAGCTTGGCTGAAGCAGTAATGAACTGAAATGTCCTACTTACAGCTGCTTCAGTTTTAAACAATGAAAGCTGCTGCAGTTTTTCATAGCAATGAAATTATTACATGAAACAGATGCATCTGTAGTGACACTGCTAACACCGACCTCAACTCTGGCACAGTTGTGTAGAAACAGCAAAAATTCAATTTTATTTATTGAAAAATTTGGATATCTAAAGTGAAGTTATCAGTGGTTTGACTAAATTTTATGTTACAACTTCATATTTTACATTAAATATGTAATTGAAGTGCTTTATGTACTGTTTATCATTGCAATGAAAAGGTAGTCAGAATGAACTTCTCTAGGCTGTTAAACTGCCTTTTATTAGCATTGAAACTATATTTGCAGCACATTATCTTAGACTAATTTTTTTTTTGTATAAGGAAATTGCCATCAAAGCATAGTTAATCTGAGCTGAATTAGATTATAATTGGAGTCCTTATGAATGGGGATTTAAAATTATTCTGTATTGTCACAGAGTAACAATACATTATTAGGATATTAAAAGTAGTTGGCAGCAGTATCATAAGAATACATTTCATATTAACACTTTGTGCAGAGTTAACTCAGTTCATTCTTTTGTTTGCACATTTTTCTTGTGTCTTCTGCTATAATAAACGGCAGAAACGTCAGTGCATTAAAGGTTTTCCAGCTTTAAAAATGCATCACATATTAAGATATAGCTTAAGAAAGGAGTCTATGCAAAGCCTTTTGAAGTCAATTGAAAGACTGTGACTTCAATAAGCTTTGGATGGGGCCCACAATGTGCTTGCTGCAAAGTAACAGCTGTGCAGGCCTTTGTTTTGAGGAGAATCTGAAGTCTTATATTTGATGGTTGGGATACAGTGAAAAGAGAAAAAGAAGAAAGATGGAGACAAAATAATACATAGCATTTAAAAATGGAAATGAATGCTGTTTGTCTTAATTAGGAGATGCATCATAAGCCTTTGGCTTTCATTATTCAACTGAAAATATTTGAACAAAAAGCATCTGAAGAGGTCAGGATGTTTCTGTGAAGTTTTTGCAGAGGGGTATATGAGAACTATCTTGCAACCAAAAAGGAGTAACATCCTCACAGTTCTTTCATATACAAATGAAGAAGAATGGCATATCTACTTGACTTTTTTATTTCTCTAACATGTACATTGGGGGTAGTGTGGGGGGTGGTTTACTTACAGCTTACAGCAGAAGGAAGTACCAATGACTCAGAACTCAGTTTGCTGGGGAGTGAAATTCAACTACTTTTTCATGTCATATATGATTACGTAGTTGGTAACCTTTAGAAATAGTTAACATGGCAAACATTGGCATAATGCAGTCAATTCTATGCCCAGTGAGTAGAAATAAATGTGAGAAATCAACATTGTCAGATAAAATACATTTGAATAGCTAAATAGATGTGCCAGCTGATGCTTACTAAAATCTTGTGTGCATGTATATATATGTATGTATCTCACTTTTAAGAAATATAATTACATAAAGGTCAAATACCTCTTGAGTGTCATTTGCCATAGTTTTTTTCTCAGCAAGGCTTGTTAATAGCAGAACAATACTACAATTTTTTAACTTTTGTTTTGTAATAACTGTCTCCATTATTTCTGGTTTTGCTCTATATACAAGACACTGCTGAAGAGGCAGTGGCAAACACAGCCTGTACATTTCAGCTGAATGAAATTAAGATGGAAACATAGAGGCAGAAACGAAGAAAGGTTGAGGCATTGGGACCACTCCCTGCTGTCAGAGGGTAGACATCATATAATGCCTTAACAAAAGGATCAAGATCTATCAAATACATTTTTACAGTCATTGCTCTACTGGTGGTAGAGATGGTTCCAGATGCTCCTTGCTGTAATGCTGTGAAATGTCTTTTAATTACCAAAAGAATTCTACTCTTGACAAAAACATACCAATTTATTCTTCTGACAATATGAATTTTAACATTCATTCTTTAGTGTTTACCACTGCTGTACTTCCTGATGGTAGCATATACCTATCTTAGCCTTTGTTTGATAAGACTAAGCAAAGAATCCCTTTTCAGCATTCTCATGTATTTATTGCTTATTACATAGCTGTTATCTGTATCTTTTTGTAGTTTGAGTTTCCTCTTTTTGTAGCCTTAATTCTACATTTTTGGTATTCCAGATAAGATCATACCAGTCACTTTCCTGTCTATTCTGTAAATACCTTGACTGTAGCACATTTACCCTGACTGCTCACATATACCTTTTCTATACTGCATCACAGTGGCTGTATATAAACTCCAGGGCACTTCTGCCTTGTGGCACACAGCATGGTGGCCCTGGCCTTCTTGAAATTCTGACTGACTGCCCATACAGAATACAGTTTAGATGTGAATAGTGAAATTAATTCTGTTAGCACATCTGATGACTGAAAACAACTGCTGCTACCCTATCAACCTCTATAGAAACTGTATTTCCAGAGAAGTGCATCCAGCCCTTAAAGCTGTATAGAATATCTTCCAATTGGTAGCTGAATCTAGATTCATGTAAGGCCAAGCATGCTGCAGACATGAGCACAGAACAACTGTGTATGTTCCTGTCCTATTTTAATTTTTATTAACTGTGAAAGCAAAGAATAAGTTTCTGGATGGGCACATGTAAAATACGTTGACAATTGCATAATCAAACATAAAAGAAGCAAGACTAGGAAATACTTGGCTTTTACGGAGTCCTAGGGGTTTTGTTCACTGACATTTTACAAAAACAAAAGAAAATGTTGCCACTTCACCTGGTTTCACTAAGCAAATGTTTTTATTGTTTGGTGTTTTTTGGGGGAGAGGGGACCTCGTACAAGCCTTTATATTACGATATTTAAGTGTTCTGAAAAACTTATGCATATAACTGAATTATGCAATATTCTTGCATCTTTCTTCTTTTCTGTGTGCTTTCAACATTTTGAGTGTTATGGTTCAATCAAAGCCCCAAAAGTATGTATTATAGAAGATGTATATACTGGTCAGAAGCACAGAAGTAGCTTGTCTGGATAAAGTAGCAACACAAATTTATGAAAGATTGTACCTGCCGAGCATGCGATCATTAAACACTTTGACACTTTGAGGACTTTTGGCTAATGTCTCTGTTAAAGGACAGCACCATTTCTTCAGTCACTGCCTAGGCTGGAGAGGGAATATTAACTTTCTCTATTACTGGTATGATGTTTCCTTTGATTTGGGAAATAAATCATATTCTGTATGCGCTTCCCCACTTCAGAGCTGAGTGCTTCTACTCCTTCGTGACTGCAGCAGCAAAGGGAAAGATATTATGCAAAGTCTCTTCTTCATGAGACATTTTAAAATATTACTTTTTGACAAGATTTTCTGTTTTCCTTTTCCTCTCAGCCTTCGATGGCTAAAGATTTCAAAGGCAGGAATACTTTAATAGTTTTATTTGTTTCATGTTACAAATATCTCTACCGTAAGTAGGTGCTGTAGAATGCGCTTCTAAGCTTTTTAATGTGTTATCAATGTCAGCCTAACTCTCAGATAGCTTCTCTGCAGCTGGCTAGGACTTGAAATAATGAGCTTCTTAGAGCATTGAATCAGGGCAAAAAAGTATTGGAAATTCCACTGCGAATATTGTGTTTGCAAAACAGTCTTGGCTGCCTGTAATTTAGTAAGAGTACCAGGCAGTTTCTTTGATCTTAGTGTTTAAATGTCTCTAAAGAAAACTTTGTTTAGTTTTATTTATTTTTTCATTTACACCTGAAGTCATTTTCTTTGTTTTCCTGTTAAATGTTCAATAGAAAATTAATGTATTTTGGATCAGGCACATGTGCGTTTATTTGGCCTTGCATTATTCATTAATAGAATTTATTTATTTATTTATTTATCTATTAATTTATTTATTTATTTACTTATTTACTTTCTAAACAAGGAAACATGTTTTTTCCTGTGAGACATATTTTCCAACTGTATTAATATTGGTTATTGCTTATGTTCAGTGGCAAGACAGGTATACATTTAAGCATAAAATCACCTAAATTAAGTGTGACTTTTGGACATTCATTAATATTAAGGCCGAATTCACAAAGAAGTTTATAAAATGGAATAAAGTTCAGGTATCCCAGAGCAGAATTCAATGCAAATTTTTACAACAAACAGAGTTTTAGTTGACTCAGAATTGGCATTACAATACCCTGCACACCAAAGTACAGTCAGCTGAACCCAGGAAAGAAACAAGTATGCCTGAAAAAACACCGTACTCAGAGACACCTCTCCCTCCTTAGCTGTGTCTGTCACGATTTAAATTCAGGGTTTACAGCACTCTCTCATGGACTTAAATGTCCATGATGTGCTCTGTGATTTCACCATGGCTCTGTGTCTTTTCAAGCAATAGCAGTACTAGTTACTCACATTTTGTACAACAGCCTCAAGACTAGAACCATCGACAACCAGGAGACAGGTTTTATGTGCAGCTGAAGAAATTACAGACTGCTTTTCTGGATTACTGCTAAATTAACCTCTAAGATATATAAGAAGTTCATTTGACTTCACATGGATCACCTATCACTGGCTTCCAGATGCCACCTAAATTTCAGCTCAAAATCTTGTGCGTATCAGTTTTTTTTTGGAACCTGGAAGAGGAGACGTATACAAAACACTTAAAAGGCACAATTTTCTATAAGTAACCAAGTATTTTCACTGTTGAACATGATTACACTGGCAATTTGTTTAGTACTTGAGACTCTCACACTTCTTCATGAGTTTATAGCAGAGTAGCCTTTTTTCTTTGAGATTTTAGAGGCTTTTCTTCTCATTTTCAGGAACTAAAATCTTTTGATTCCTGTTGCTCATATCACTTCATTGTAGATAAGGGCTTGATAACCTGGGGCAAATGCTGTGCTTTGAAAAGTGCAATTCTTCTCTCAGAAGACACTGCTGAATGCTAGAGAATCAGTAGGAATGCTACTCAATGGGTAGAGTTTTAGGGTTAATCACATTTGTAACTCAATCTAAAGTTCAAAGTTGAGGAAAACAAACAGAAATTATGTGTTCCAACAGAAACGTCAACCCATTGTTTTGGAAGCATCCTGTTTCTAAAGATCTCATTAGACCAACCGTCTGCTTCTCAAGAAGTTTCTGCTTTGCCTTCCTGAATACTAGAAATCATACATGACTCCTGCAGGCACATCAGAAGATTAGACAAAGTTATATCAAAATAACCAAGGCAGGTAAACTGAAAACTGAAGCATATTTCCATGATAGATTTTATAGAAAACTGGAACACACAGAAAATTTTTCTGTTGTCATTCAGTGAAAGGTAAATACAAGAAGAAATGTGACAATACAGAGAACTACATGCATTAATAGGGCTGATGGTTTTTCTAGTGATCTTTAAACAGAGAAACAGCCTCTGTGTTCATCACTGCTGAGATCAGACTGCTAGAACATTTGCTAATATATACTAATCCTCACTCAAGTCTCCTACCTGTTCTTGAGATGGTGACACCACTATTTTTTTTCTTTCATTGCAACTCACTTTTCTGTATTTGAGGACGTAGATGTTGAAGTGAAAATGAGGGATACAATTCTTTTTCCCTTATTGCCTACCATGTAAACAAGAGTATTTCAGAGCAATGATAATTTAATAAATATGTTATAAAATGCTTAAAATCATGATCTTGGCAACCGGAAATAAAAACTGATTTCATACAGTTATTAGTTTTATCATCAGAAAAGTTACATAGAGCAAAAGAGGGATGCCAGAATGTACAGAAATTGTGTTAAATATATTGAAATTCAAGAGAAAACCATGTTTGTCTGAGGATTTCTGTAGGTTTTGTGAAATTTCAACTCATAAACATGCCTTGTGGACCCCATTTACTATGTTAAATATCTGAAAGCTCTCCTACAAGACACAGCACACAAAAAAAGCAATGGCTTTTGATCAGTCTGACTCCATTCATAACAAGAAGTCTTGACAACAAGCTAAGATTCCTTTTGTCATGTTGTACATTCTTTTCTCAGACTTTGACTCCATTTTCAATCTATGCAATCATCCCTAGGTTCAAGATAGAATTGCACTATATTCACACTAGATAAACAGTGTTAATAAAGATTCCGGGGTAAGATTTCTTTTAGTAGTTTCTGCTAAGCTTCAGGACTGCTCCATAATTTTAGCTACAAATTCTTGTAAATTTATATTTCATCAATTTCTTTTGTTACAATCATGTTATTCAAGCTTCTGCTTTGGAATTTGTTCATGATCAGACTCACGAACCCATGTAAAAGAATAAGAGATATTTAACACAATTTTCAGCAAATATTATTTTAAAAATAATTTTCTAAATTCCATGAGAAGCCATACAATTTTGAGGTGTAAAAAAGTACCCTAATGATGAAGATTTAGTTTCTAATAAGCTAATTACTTTGATGTAAATACTTCACCAAGATTCTCAAATAAGCTGCTCTTTCTAAACAAATAGCTGAATGTGCATGTACTAAGAAGGATGGAAATCCCAGGTATTTTTCTGCACATGTTGAACTCCTGAATTGAAAAGTTTGGGATACTTTCATTTGAATGGTGTGTTTCACTGAGTTCTGGAATTACTGCTGCTGTTCAGTTAGCACCATTATGTGGATATTGAAGACTGGCTTTCTTTACAGAATGCAACTCACATTTTAATGTGTTTTTAAAATTTTTCAATTTACCCTGAGATGTAGCAATTAGTTTTAAGCCTTTACATTATTTGAAAATTGAAGATGTATAAAGGTCATGGGTTGGAAAATACAAATACCACCAGACGAAGACAGATGGTGACCCCATACATCATTGAAGACAGACTAAATAATGGCTCTTTTGCAGCAAACCTCAACTTTAACCAACGCCAGACCACTCTTTCTTTAACCAGAAAAATTGCAGGACAAAGAACTATTGCTATGAAATATTTAAATTTATGTTAACAGTTTTCAGCCATTTTTTAAGATTCACTTCAGTCTTAGAATATCTTCTTGTTTTCACAGAAAAGGCAAAAAATCTAAATAGGTGATCTCAACTAGAGAACACCTTAGGATTTTCTTTCTCATATTGAAAATATCCATGGTTAAATCTGTGTTCTGTACTTCTGGAAGTCATTCCTATGACTTTTAGCTGTGGTGAATCCTAGCTTCCTATAGGACATAGCTGAACATTTCTGCAGCTAACGGACCACCATATGCAAAGGATTTGCACATATTAACATGTTTTATTCTGAGCACAAAATATATAAATTAAATAAATAAATAAAAGTTTAAGGTGTTGTTACTTTTCATTCTAGTCTGATGACAGTTTTTTCACCATCCTAAATATCTATCAAACATCAGGACACATGTAAATTTTTGTAGTAGGATAATAAGGCTAGCTCAATTGCCCTGTTCTAAGAAGGGAGAACACTCGCAGCAAGGGAAAAAATCCTGCAAAACTTAGTTTTCCCTCATTTATTTTCTGTATTTATTTTATTCTCGTGCATAATCTGAACAAGTTTTCTAAATGACGGGACAGAATGAAAGGAGGAACATTGCTGAATATAGGAAATAGTATTAGGGATGCAAAACTTTGGCACTTTCCTCAATTTTGGAAAGAATTGAAATTAATTATAAAGGGCAAAAAATTGACTCTTTTTTCCACACACTTGGTAGAACACTTTTTTTTTCTGTGTTATTTGTAGTACTAGCTATTTGGATCAATGGATTGCTAATTAGAAACTGACTTTGGAACGCTGCAGCATGCTTCTCAATGATTCATGTGTTTGCATTGATTTTTGCATAAAAGGAAAATCTAGCTGTAATATTTAGCACTTAGAAATTGGTCCTCAATGAACTATTTGTAGCTTAATAGGCTTGATAATACTTGGAAGCTCATTATTGTGTTTTTATAATTATTTCTTGGATTAAACTATATACATACACACATATGTATATACACACAACACTCACACTCACATACGGAGTTGCATTAAGCCAAAAGACAAGGTAGGCAGCAGCTTATGGCAGCAGACTGTGTGCTTCGTCTATGCCAAGGATGGGGCCTGGCTTTCCAGGCTGAACAGCAGGTCTTTGTTTCCTGCTTTATACAGCCATCTTCCTCTCCTGCTGCTGCTAGCACTGAGTGAACAAACAGGATGTAACCTAGGGATGTGCAGCTTCTTAGGGAAAGGATAGTCACTTCTCTGTCTGTCTTTCCTTTGGGAAGGAAAGTCCTCTGTGACAGCCATCCCTTTCAAAGTTCTGCTGTTACTTATCCCAGGAGGAGAAGGTCTTGCCTCTGTGGGAGGACAGGACACTGCAGGCCTTCCTATCAGGAAAAGGGTAGTAGATGAGGATGGGTCCATGGGCGATGAGTAAAGGGTGAATGGTGAAAGTTCTGTGCTTCAGAAAAGTGAGGAAGAGGGAGATTACCCATGAAAATAGTCAAGATCTCAGAAGCGCAGAAGGATAGAAGAGCTGTCACTACCCTGGTAACACAACCCCACTAAAGCCTCACTTAGCTTCTCCAGCCTTTTTAGTCTTCTCAATCACTTTGTACCCAGAATATCATGGACCTTCATTGACCTCTGAGTTGCAAGCTCCAGTCTTACTCCAGAAACCCCATTCTCTCCCCCCACAACCCATCTGTTCTGTCCGCTGAAGCCTCCACTGAATCTTTTTAGCCTCTTTCTCCCATCTGCTGTGACCCATATTGCTGCTTCCATAAAACTCATTCTGCCTACACTGCTGAGAAGCCTTCAGCTGAGTTAGCATATACAATATGGATTGTTGGTGTCATATGGCCTATATATGTATGTGTCTATAAATAGATTTATTGTCTGGATATGCAGCCAACAGTTCAGCCAAGGTTCCTATGAACATTCTTAACTTTTTGTCCATGAATACTTAAAATATAAATTTAGGCACCTGCTAAACTTCCTAGCAAAACTAGGGAACTAATATCCAGATGGTTAGTTACAGGATCTGTATCTAAGATTCAACTTCATTCTCAATCTGTGGACATATTTAAGGCTATTGATGATAGAGCTTTGCTTCCAAATCCATGAACTTTCAGAGAACAAGTTTTTGCACTAAACTGCCAAGGTCACCCTGACTATTTTATCATATCTTTATTTATCACAGCCAAGAGATTACTGAATTTCTTTTTCACTCCATTTTCCAGTTCTGATTTAAATTTTGCAATATGTAAGTCTGTGTTTCTTCCTGAGAAGAGGTTCAACTTAAAATTTACAACACATTTGAGCTCCTTGAAAAGAATAGCATCCAGACTGACCATTTAGCAAATCTCTTAAGCAAAATACTGATATTGTAGTGATTCCAGATTTAGTTTTCGACTTTAAAAAATATTTCTGCCTGTCCCCATGGCTAGTACAGAAGCTGCACTAAACCAGAACAGTATCAATTAACCACAGACACCCAACTGTAAGAGCTACTTTAGCAGACAGGTGGAATTGGACAAATTATCATACAAGGTTACACAGAAGGAAAAAAGACCTGCAGTCTCTCTAGGAGAATTACATGCCAGAGATGGCCCCCTCCCTTTGCTGCAATTATCTTCAAATCACACCTGCCAAGCTGTAGGGAAGCATTCCTGTGGTTTGTGGCTAAGAACACGGTCAGGTAAACTGTTGTTTTAGTTGGATTAGAAATCCTCCATACTGCCACTTTTTTCAAAGAATGCTATACTGTAGCTGTTTCTGCAGTAAAAGAGACACTACTAGTATAAATATCACACTAGAAATTAGCCTTTTAAAAATTACTATTATTAACAAGCTTTAGGTTGAGAAACCATTGAAAGATTTTTAATCTCAGAATGATTCTTATCATCATGGCTAAACTGAGATGTTTTTCCATATAGATATGAGAATGTAGTTCCTCTGTTGAAGGAGACCAGGATCTAGAGAGAATTTGTGCTAAATGAAAAACTTGCTCAGTTTGTAAGAAAGTCATGACAAGACAGAAATTTCAAGGCCCGAATCTTTGGAGAGATAGATGAGATATCTGAGAAGCAGAATATCACCTCTTGGGATTCTCAGTGGTGAATATTAAGCCTAGATTGTAAGTCATCTTTTTCCTGGAGGTCATGAGAGATCACAGTTTATTTCAGCTCACAAGTTTGTCATTCTAACCAGTCCCTTGGATAAGATGAGTAGCGGAATCTATGAGAAAGATCTCCACCATCCTTGTTAAGTACCCTTATCACTGTTTTGTAAAGGTACTCTTGCTCACAATTGTTATATCTATTTAAATATTTTGAACGTGGTGAGATCAGAAGTATGGAATCAGCCCTCCAAATTTTTGTGGCAAATGATTTCTATGTTAAAAATCCAATTCTCTATGACTGCAATAAATTGCCAACAAGTCTTTGTGATGGTCTTTTAGAAGATGGAAAAATCACATGTGTACAAATTATTTGAAAATAATAGTTTCAGAGAAAGTACTTCACACTAGTCATAACAGAAAATGTTTATTTTCTTGAAAGAAAATTGTTTTAAATGTAATTGCTCTCATTCCTTGTGTCTGCCTCAGTACATGGAAAGACAGTGAGAGGGCAGTACTCTATGCAAGCAGTCAAATTCAATATATAGGAGAAGCAAAATGACAGCAGCTATTTGTATGATTGACTTTCACATGATTGTGCCATGTCCAGTGTTTGAATCTTAGCTACAGAGTCCAGATGGTATCCTATGGAGAGCCAACACTTTGATCTTGAGCACTGGCTCACTGTTTCTACAGGTCTAGAGCTAAACCACTGGATAAAAGAGCTGAGATTTATGCTTGTGCTCACAAGATGGTCTAAGGCACATCCGGAATCTGAGAACTGACATGCAGACATAGCTGCTGTTATTCTAAAGAACAATTATCTGAGGGAGAGTGAAAGGCAGGGGAGATTAAAATAAAGAACATTGGATTTCAAATTTGCTCTTGACAAAAAAAGATTTAGCCTCAGTTATTTTTAGCAAATTATCAAAGAACATTTTCATTGCAACTCAATTATCTTCAATACATTATTTTACATGATAAAAGTATTATACATACTGCAGTATTCATACATAAACATTTGCATTAATTCATGCAATGGTGATCCATGATGCCAGCAAATTTCAGAACCAGTCTTATATTACACATGATATAATTGCCTCTGTTATATTGACAGATATCTAGAAATTAATTTGATTCTACCATTAAGCTATTTCAGAGATTCATGTCAGAAATGCTAAATAGAACCCTAGTGATATTATTGGATAAAAATTCCTTTCTTCAGTTTTTGTGTTACCAAGTTAGTAAAAGAACATATCAGTCAGAGTAGGGGCTGGTCCTATAATTTTATAATCCTACATTGTTGTCAGGCCTTATGAATTTTTGGTGGTTTTGTTTTTTTTGGAGGCAAATTGTATGAAAAAAGTACACTTGAAAAGGTGGCTTGTAGTGTTGGGTAGAGAGAAGCATGCTTGGTAATGTTATCATACCCATTTTGGAATCTGTCATGAGAATAAACTGTGTCCAGGATGATACCTGGGGTTAGGTCAAAGGTGAGACAGAAGTTAAGCAGTATGAACAATCAAGATTCCAGTTTTCAGTCACTCATCCTATTTTATTTGGCAGTGTAGGTGTACCTAGAGAGATTATGTTTGAGTTTCTTTGTCTTTGACATGGGAATTAAAGATTAAAAAGGTATGGTAAAGGTAGTGATGGTCTACATGGGATCAGTTACTGACACAGCTTTCCTGTCATGCTGTTTTTTCAAGAACATATGGAAATTCAGAGCATTTTCATAGTCCTGCCCTTTAAAAGTAAGGCTTACAGTTATGTTAAAGTGCAAATTGCAGTGTAGTAGAAAGAAAACTGCTATTGTGTTAAATGCATTACTTCAGGTACTCACAGCCCTGCCACAGGAGGTGATCAATCTCTGCTAAACATTCTACTAGAGAAGAATATAACCAGCAATGAGTTCCTGCAAACTTTTATGTTTTACTGGATTGCTCTGAACTTTAAGGCAAGGTTTGGGCCTGTTCTTCATTTACATTTTCCTACATAATTTTTCTTTCAACTAATCACAGCCAATGACAGACAGAATTGTACTAAGATATCTTAAGGATTCTCCTTCCAAATAGTATGATCATAGCTGCTTTTTCAGGCAAAGGGCTAAATTAACTCTTGTCATAGTTTTTAAGGGCAAGAATGTGATGATAGGACTGAAAAACTTAAGCAGGCATAGGCCTGTAATTCAAATACAGGTTCTCCTCTCCGTTCTCCCTCTGCATGCACTCAAAAATCCATATTTCCCTCTTGAATCCATGCTTCATGCCTATGTCCTTCATGTCTGGTCCTCCAGGTTTTCAAAATCTTCCCACCTGCTTCTCATAACATGGTGTTTATTCCTTCCAGTGTGTGAAACCTTCATGGTGAAACACGTCAGAATAAGCCATTGCTTTATTGCTTCTTTGTGTGGATACAATCTACTTGATAGATATCCTCTGAAATGTATGTCTGTAGACTTATGGGAAAATTAATAAAACAGAAATTAAAACTGACAGCTTTGAAATGATATGCTACCCTTAGCATATGGACTACCTCACACGAACGCTTTACAGGATTTGTATCAGGATTATGGACAGTAACTCAATAGGGGATAACTTCCAAACTATATTCCTAAATCTCGTTTGACAGGTTTTGGATGCTGTATAATTCTTACAGTATTATAATGTCATGCCAGTGATGCTACAGTCATCATTAAGATAGTCCTTTCATTCTTAGTGCTAATTTTGGCTTATAATTGCTTTTGCAGTGAAGTTTCATATGCTTTTTCTAAGCAGACAAATGAGCTTCCTTAAAAAAATTAAATGCTTCGTTCTCCAGTAATACATGCTTTGCAGATCCAGTTTCCTCTGAAAGAGGCAGTTATATCTAGAGAGGAACAACAACAACAACAACAATCCTTTATGCTCTGAGCTTTTAAATATATACTAATGATTTGCATTATCAACTTTGGCACCATTAAAAAATATGCTAGGAAGTAAAAATACATAAATATTAATTGTATTAGGATCCTATCCTAATTTACTTGCAGTATTGGTATACATCAAGGATCTTATATCTTTAAGGGAATGAGTGAAAGATTAGGAAAGGTGTAACTATATAAGAAAGAGAGCAGAGTCCTCTATCGCATCCAAATCACAGACCAGTGGTTAAGTCATCTTCTTGGAATACAGAAATAATTGCAATTCAACCAGGAATATATGACTTCTGGCTATCCTGACTGGTATTTTGTGAAGTAAATTTGAAAATGTTGCAATTTACTCTTCTCTTCTTGGAACAGAAGTATGAGGAAAGAAATGACTATCAAAGTTCTTTAGTCAAAGCAGCCACACCATGAAGCGAGAACAACAGGGAACTTGAAGTGAAAGAGATATTGCTTACTGTGGATTGATCTGCATAGCTCTTACTAGCTTTGCTGGATTAACCTCTCTGAATAATTTTATGCAATCTTCTTGAAAAAATCAAGTATTGCCACTGGTTTGGCATAAAGACAGTGGATGTCTTCGAGCTTTGCTAAACATTTCTATCTCTTTTCTGATAGGAGACTTTGTTTTTATTTGCTTCTGCTCATTCTGTAAAATATACCATGGATGTTTGACAGTTACTTGTGTTCCATGCTTGTGCTCTACATAGATTAGAACTAGATTTACAGGATATATATAAGCTCTGCTTTGTACTGTTTGGAGTACCTTTGCTCCAGTGTATGCATCTCTAATAGTAATCTCTAGATTATTAAAATATTCTAGAAACAGGTTTTTGCTTTCTTTGGAGACAGATTGTTACTTTCAAAGACTATTAATAACTACTTTCAAGCTGTATGCTTTTGTGAGCATAAAATGGAATTGGTTCTTCACTCCAGATGCAATAATTTTATTGTTAGTAAATACAATTTTTTGTTGATTTCGGTAAACATCTTTTTTTTTTGTGTTGGTGGCATTCCAGACATTGTGTTGCATCACAATCCAAACAGCTTTTGAAGCTCAAGCAGAAGGACTTGGTGAGAGTGAGGGAGAAGGAAAAGCAAACTGCAATTGCAGTAGCTGAAGAACCAGATAATGGCAACTACACCAAAACTGTGCAAGTGTCTCTGCCAAGAAGGGATTAGGAGGTTCTGTACAACATTGAATATTCTAGCTCTTTGTGTTTTCTTACTTTCTGTTCAGAGGCAACAGTATAAGGAGTTTCAGATAATTTTGGCTGCCTACAGTGGAGACAATGTAGTCTCCACTAGTCCTGCAAGAATTCCTGTTGCACACGTGCACTATATGCATGTGCTTATAGTACATCTTATGTTCTAGCCTTGTTTTATTTTGTTATGGAAGTATATTTGAACATATATGAAAAAAAAAAAAAAAAGTGGATTTTCAAACATATGGCAGATCACAAGACAGTGAAAGTGGCATATAGAGGGTTAATGGAATGATGAGGCAAAAAACTGCAGTGCCAGCAGAATTCCCCAAAGGGTACACAAAACTCTTAACTGTTGCAAACAATAAATTGTCAATACCTTGTAGAAACAGTGGATAATGAAAAGTTATAATGCCTATAGTTAGTACCCTCTTTAAAAGAATTTACACAGGATATGAAATTAAATTCTGTGCACAGTTCTCTTAATTTGCCCTTAATTAAACAATACTCCATAAATGGTGCATTCAGTGACCAAATGTTCAGAGACAGCAAAATGGTGGGTCCCAAGCCATTAGGAATGAAATAAAGTCAGTCCCCTGAGAGCCTGCTAGAATCTGGTCTATCTAAGTGACAACTGATGGTTTAGGAAAGATAATTAACTTTGCAATTACAAACTGCAGCTTTCACCAATGCTGTTTCTTTCAGTATTCTCTTCTAAATGTTCTACTATTTTTACAGTGAGATAAAATGCTTTTTAAAAATGCTGAGTTCATAGGGGACCATTTTTCCTACACAAATATAATTTGAATATTTTATTTTAAATATTTCAGATCATTAATTATATGTACAGTTATTTTATAAATTACAGAGGATAAATGTTATATTTTCTATGGCTGTTGAATTCTTTCTTTATCTGAAAGATAAAAGGGGCATGCTGCATCAAACAGATTTCATTTTTTTTCTTTGGTAGCAAATCCTGGACCTAGCAAATCTAAATTAGGCTTGTTCTTTAGCTATGTAGATTGAAATTCTCTTCAGTATAGGGAACACCAGTTCTAATCTGCTAACGTGCCTTCATATTTGTAAAAAATGCTTGTATTGAGGAGGGTTTGCTAGTTGAATCCATATGTCTGTACCCTGGATTATCTTTACCATAATGACTTCTAGCATGTAAATGAGTGTATTTTCATGCTGGCATACGTGTCCTGAAATCTTCAAATATGCCATACGTGCACACTTACATGTACAAGCATTGGTATTTTGATAGGATGTATAAGAGGATTATGAAGAAGCTCAGCTTAGTGTGTAAAATATGATGTTCAACAGTAGGCTTTTGTTATGACTGTAGATGCCTGTATACTGAACAGAGTTCCAGGTAGATATAGACACAGGTAAGGATGAAGACAGAATCAGGACCTAAATTTCATGAAAAATTTAATGTAACTATATTTGCTATGATTTCACATACTGTAGTATACTGAATAGCTTTAGAAGTGGCTTCAGAAAATCCCAGTTTTAAAAAAACTGACCAAGTTAATTTAGCCTGCCACAAAGGACCAGATCCATGCATTGATTTGGTAGGTGAAATTAAAATTTAGACCTTGCTGGAAGTGTGGCTGCTTCCTTATAATCTCCTGCAGACTGATGCTGATGCCCAATGCCACACTGCTGTAAGCAGCAGATGTCCAGACACTGTTTTCTGGGATGTCCCATGGAAATCTGTTCCTGAAATCAGCTCATCATTTTGCCCATGTTTAGGGGAAGCTGATTTATCTCTCTATGCCACCATGATAAATGATAAGGACATTTTTCTCACCCCATTTGTGTTTGAATTGTAACCTCATTGGAAACTTTCTAGCTGCCCTCATGTACAGTCAAGGATGCAACACTCTCAAATCTCAGTCACTGAGTCTGGATGCTCTGTAAGAAAAAAATAATTTAAATTATGTATATCTTTTTGGTAAAGGTGCATTTCTGTGAATTGTTCTGTATAACACCAATTGCACTGGTCATGCCTGGACAACTTTGCATTTGTCATGTATATGCAGTTAACCTTAGAAAAGTAAGGAAAATACCATGATATTTGAACTACACTTGTTTAAGTGGCAGTTTTAAAGATTTTAATGACTGGTACTGTATAGTGACATATAAATTTGTAGATTGTCAGGAAAAGGGTTGTTATTACTGATAATGTGTATATATATTTTATTTCCCTAACCAATCTTCCTTCATGAATATGCTTTAACATATTCAGCTGTCTTGTATGTCATTTTGTCCAGCTTTGCCACTTGTGAAGTGTTACACACATATGCTTCATCACAGTTAATAGTTCAATCTTACCAGAGGGCTTAGGGTTTTAAGGTAGTCTGAAAACTTGTATGAAAGGAATCATTGCCTACAAAATGCCTGTTATTGCACTCACTGATTCTTATATGGGCCTCTGAATGCTGTGTTGATATTTGTGTTCAACATCTCTTTCCACTGGAATGTGATGTGCAATTCTCTATATCACCCTTAGTGAGGCATTTAAAATTCTTGTTGCTGAGCATCACAAAGGCTGCAGTGTTATTTTCCTGTCCTTCGGTGTTGATACCTCTGAAGACAATACACAGAACGAGAGAAGGATTATTGTGATACACAAATCAGTAAAGACTTTATTTGAAAGTACCAGAATGTTTGCTCTTTTAAAAATTATTTATTCATATAAAATGCATGTAATTATTGTCAAGCACTGGCTGACGATTGATATTTAACATCAACTTAAGAAATTGCATTATTTAAATTCATCACATATTAATAGAAAATGGAAAAATTGTGAGATCTATGGGAAAATACAGTTGATATATCTGAATTCCTATAAATACAAAGAAGGAAAATGATACTGCTTTTTAAAAAGAATTAACTACAGTTCTTGTTCTTTCTTTTTGTGCAAAGATTTTCCAGTATGTTTTAGTAGTTTTAATTCTAGATCTTAGTTTGGACTGCTGCTCCATATGGATTAAAAAACAGATAGTAAGAGATGGATTCAGGTTTTCAAAATCATCAAGTAATTTGAAAGAAAAGTGCTTCACAGTGTTAAGTTCCAACAATTTGATTTGGCTGTTATTGTGGAACCCTGGTATCCAACACTGAATTTCTTCAGAGAGGAAAACTTTATCTCCACCCTCTTTCATGATGTGTGATCCAAAATGCCAATCACTGGGAATGGAATACAATTATATTCACTAATATGTCTAAAATAGAAACTCTTGCTGTCAATATATACTCATTAGTACTGAGTTGCAAATGAATTCTGGAATTGTGCTCTTATTAATTAGGTGGCAGACTAGAAAACTTCTTGCTTCTGTTTAGCCAGATGGAGGGACAGTGGGTGTAATGACCTATGTTGGGCCTTTCCCAGGGGATTTCTTTGGTGTTTCTTGGTGTCAGTATGGGTCCATCTTCCATTTGCCATTTAAAATAAATAGCCCAAAACTTGGACAAGTGTACATTTAAATTACATTCAGAAAAAGATATGGTAATTTTGTTTAGTTTTAAAATTAGTTATGCATTAATTCTTAAAATTCCAGAGGGACTTGGGCACACAGATGCAAGGTGAAAGATATATTTTTAGGAAAAATTAAGTCAGTCTGCTTTTTTTCCCATTACACTATCCTACATAGTCTGCCTCATAATCCAGCAACATAGTGCAGTTTGGTTTTACAACTCTCTTTCTTGTTTTTTTACTATTTTTTTACTATATGAGTTGTTCAGAATTCTAAGAGGCTTCAGTGATTCAAAAATGGACTTCTGGGAGGGCCGGGGGGAGCAGGGGAAGTTGGTGATCAGCCCACATGAAAAGTCCCTTGTTCTCTAATTGACCCTGTATATTCTAAAGAGTTGTCAAGATACTCAAACGTGTATCTTCATTAAAGGGTATGAGTAATACCATGAACTGAATGGAATTATTCATGGGTTTTAAGTTTTATATGAATCAACTATCATCCTGCATAGTAGCCTACATAAGAAAATATTTGTTAAGATTTGCAGGAGATACTTCAGCTTTGTCAGCATAAAAAAAGATTCTTTGAAAGCTGGTAATTTCTTTCAAATGAATAAGAAATAGAAAAAAAGCACCTTCAGAATAATACATAGCATCAAGTTGTGGTTTTTCATGGCTACAGTTCTGTTCTCAAAGTTTTAAAATCTATGGCACTTGAGTTAATTGGAAAAAGAAATTTTCTCTTGACCTTATGGATGACTAATTTCCCACAAATAACTTTATTCTGTGTGAGCTCCCAACTGGTGTTGGTTCTGCCAAGTGAAAGCTAATACCAAACGAATCAGGTGAGCACCCTCATTTCCCACTGTGCGTCTCTTCATCTCCAACTGTGTTACTTACTGTGCAGACAAATACTGACAAGTGTTATGTGGATCTGAAAATTTTCTGTTTAAATGCAAAGAATGTGCAATTTTTGCTCTCTAAAGAGGGAAAATTGTTTGCAAAGAAATGTGGTTAATGATTTCAGAGAAAAAAAAAGGCTTAGATTTTTATCAAACAAACAAATAGAGAAATATATTAAACAACTTATTCCTAGTAGATTATTCACTTGGTTTTACATTTATAGAACTTCACTTGACTTTACATTTATAGAACTTTATTACAGAAATTGTGAAAACATTTTGGGTTTTGTAAGTGTAAAATCACACATATAAATCCTGGGGTAGCTATAATTTGATACAGGAATTCAAAGCTTGCTATTGTATAGAAACATATTTTCTCATTCTCATATCCAGTGTCCTTAGATTCCAAATAAGATGGATAATAATTTTTTATTTTCTTGTGTGTGCTTCTTCTCTCTGTCATATCCCTTTCAGGAGATGCAAAGAGGTTGGCCCAATGAGTCAGTCATTTCCCCTCCTTTTGAAATACAGGGTGAATGGCAATGTGATTAAAATCTCTTGCAGGCCTAGGAACTATATACCTGAAAGCAGCTGGGATCTGAGTATTTAAATTTGGAAGAGAGGCAGAACTTATGATTGAAACAATTATGAAGGTCATGTCATGTACAACAATGTATCTGATCTTTGCATTACAATGGCAATGGAATTAATTGCCCTCATGCAACTGTCTGACATATGACTGCAGTGGTTCAGTATAATCCCAATTTTTCACCTTCTATAAAAAGGATGAAACAATTAAGAACAGAAAAGAAAAAATGTTTCAGAAGGATACAATGTGGCTTTAACGGCAAAAAGATAGCAGATGAGGAGTAAGCAAGAAGGTATTTTTACATAATTCATTTTCAGAACACAGTTGTAAAACTTCAAGCAGTTTTACAGGCACAACTCAATGAGCACCTGCCTGAGGCCAGCCACATCAACTTTGAAGCCCTCTGAAAGCTGAGCAGAGAGAGACTGGGTACGAGTTGTTGGAGCCTTTCAGAACAATGTAAAGGGCATGACACCCATGAGATCCATTTTTCAGATCCCTACATAATAGGTCACTTTTTGAGACTGACCCTCTCTCAGACAGAAATAGTGAATGTACAAGAACTGTCATCTATCATGTCTACCCATCATGTTTCAAGCAAGATAAAACAAATTTCATTCTCCTTTTTTTTTTAAGCTTTTTATTTCCCTTCTATTCTTTTACTTTTTTTTTTCTTTTACTTTTTTTTTTTTTTTTTTTTAATGAAAAATATGCCCTGGTGAACTGTTAAGTGCCAGAGAGTATTAGACCCTTAGTGTTCTCTTTGCAAAGTCTGCATGTAATTTTTAATCAAAAAATGCTAATGAAGCAATGAAAATATATGCAAGTCCTTATTTAACATTTAATGATTTTTCAGTATTTTTAAATACTTGCCTGTTCAAGATTTTTATGAAGGCTTTAAGTCCTTCAGTGTCTGAAGGACCACTTTATCAGAATCTAAATAAATACATTAATATATTCTGCACTGTGAAGTAGGTTCAAAATAATATGTACACAGTAGATAATGGAAACATGTTGACATTCTTAAGGTTATAAACACATTGGAAGTTATCCTAATTGTAAAATTGAAGATTGTGAAGTGCAACGTCCCTGAAAATCCTAGAACGGCATCCTTCTCATTTTTTAATTGCTCCAACACTTGAGATCTCAGTATGATGTTTTTTCCTCTGCACAAATGAGCAAGTGGAGGACACAGAACCTCTTTAAAAAGGCAGTTGCATTAAATAATTGATCTATAAAAAAATTAGTGACAGGACTAGAATACAGCTATTATGACTTATTGAGGTCAGGTTTTGGTGGGTTGAACTAGGTGTGCAACTTTTTTTCCACCAAAACACACAAAAATTTTTTGCCAAAATCCTCATTTCTTCTTGGCACAATATATCCCAGTGCTGTGTCCTGTGCTTTATGGTGAGAAATGGCTTTCGTAGTTAAGGCTGTGTATTCACCTTGTGCTTTTCTGTGTCTTTATGCAAGGATGAGCCTCAGTTCTCTGCAGAAATCCTCAGCAAAATGTTTTAAACTTTTCTGATAAAGAATGTTTCCCTTCCCTATTCTTACTCAAAACGCTCCATTTTCTCTGCTTTTTCTATTGTTTTTCAAAGAAAAGGATCAGGAAACAACCTGCAACTTCTGCAGGAAACAAAGGAGCTGTTATCAATCACTGCCTGATAATCATAGAATATCAGGTGTTAATTTTGTCTTGTCCAGCAACAAATTAACAAATAGGAAGAGGCATAATATAAAAATTTGCTGTTGCAATTACTGTGTGCTCCTTTTTGATAGAAATCAGAAATGTGGGGTTCTTCAGGTCAAACTGTAGCTACTGAATGCTCTGAACACATACATCTGGCCCTTATAGCAGTGATTGTAATAGAAATTAATTCAGGTAAAATAATCAGAATATTTTTGGAGAAAACAGTCCAGGTGGCAAAACGTCTGTGAAGTGATCATCACTGAATGCCCTGGTGTTTTTAAGCCCTCTGCTTATTGACATCCACTACTTCAGGCAGAATAACCTCTTTTTCATTCCTAGCAGTGGTTTCTCTGCTGCATATTTTGAAACCATCTATGGAAAAAATGGTTAGGACTTTGTATACTCATATCAAGTTTTACAGAGTAATGATATATTTGAGGCTAAAGATTAAAGAAAAGTCAAGAGAAATCATTGCCTTAAATAAAAATTCCCTGAATTGAGCAAAATGATTTTTATAACTGATTTCCCATGGGGATAAGCAAAAACCAAAGACTCCATGTCATCTGAAGATATATTTGGTCAGTAGGAAAACGTGGATTGTTACTGGCTCCATGTAACTTCACAGTGATCTTTTCTAGCACTGATTTCCCTCTCCTGTCAAACAATGACCACAAAGTGTCCTGGAATCCCATTTAAACTTCAACCATACCTTGTAGCATGGCTTTCTTAGTATCACATATTTAGACAAAATATAGGAAAAGTCTTTTCTAATGACTAAAGACAAGAGAATATTTTTAATGCAACCCCCCCAAAAACTTACTATTTTCAAATTTTCAGTGGGATTTTTAAAAACTGGGATGGAAAATCTGCATTTTGCTACCAAAATCTTTTATTATGTATCATGTGCATGGTTAAAAATCCATCTAGAGATGGTGATGATTCAGCCTATTGTGATTGAAATAGATAAATGGCTGGAAATCTTTGTTAACAGCTGCCACAGGACTACCAAAAAAAAGTGGTGATGTATGATAATAAAGATTGGAGACATCCCTTTTTGTACAAAGATTTCTTGAAACTGCACTACAGTCTTTGTATTCAACATTATGTTAGGCTCATTGAGGCGACTTTTTATTCCAGTTGTAGACAGGAGAAAAAATTTCAGTTTAGCTATCTCTAGCAGGATTGCAAGGTTTATAATATATGGGTAACATGGAGGAAATATACTGAAGGAGTTAAGCATTTTGAATATTTTCTTAAGAAGATTGATCTAATTGATTAACATAGTATCACATGCCTGAAGAAACAACTCTTTTTAAACTTCTGTGAAATTTGAGAGTATTTCCCAAGTTTTTCTCTTTGAAAGAAATTATTTTTCTAGCAGAGTAATCTGTAGAATATGGAGAAAAAGTAGAAATTGTAGTAGAGAAGATCTTTGAGGAGGAACCTGACTGGAAAGTTTTCAATTGTGCCTTCTGTAAACAATCATTGTACCACTGTACTAAAAATCTACTAGAATCTTTAAAGTCTGTACAATTGAGAACTGTATTTTTCTGCTGAAGAATTTGTGGATGTGTAATCTAAAATTTAGAATGTATCTGAACTTTTTCTGTTTCACTGCCTTTTTACCTTGTGCAATGTGCTTGTATTTGTTTATCCACTGTTTACCATATTTAGACTGCAAGTGCTTAAGGTATCTGGACAAACTATTATGTCTTAATAAAATGCCACACATTATGGACCTGCAATACAAAAAACCCCTTAATTTCCTGCAATATCCATGACATTCAAAGGTCTGTGTACAAGTGGAGCCCCAAACTCGTGTTTGCTGACTTAGAAAACAATCTGAGTAAAGAAAGATAGGAGATAATGACAGAAAGATTTTGCACAGTATCTTTGAAGTATGTTGGTATAAGAAGTAGATTAGTGTAAGGCAGTCGGCCACATAGCTTAGGAAGTAACTGATGGAGCACAGCAGGGGGACCTGGTGAGGAAAGTGATAACGATAACAAGGCAGATGTTTTCTATTGGTGAGGGTAAAAGAGAGACAATGAAGGAAATATTTGGAGGTAGGGTGTGTGCAAGCTCGAGACATAACCTGGAAACTAGGTGGTGTTCTTACTTTGATCCATTCCCACCCCACTTGCAGTTTGGAAGAGATGAATGAGTGGAGCTGGGTGGTGTTCTTCGTATTCTTACATGTAACAGCTAAGGCCCACACTGAACACTGCAGGCTGAACATCAGAGCTGTACAGAGATCCTGTGCTCTTTTCTAGGACGTATCTGCTCCTCAGCATATTTTTAACATACAGAGTTGCTTGAAGTGCATAGAGACATTGCTGCAGTCATCCTTGTCACACTTTCAGCACACAGCCAGATTATTGCCTGGCATTAGCAGATTGACAGACTCCAGGATCCTGGGAATGTTGCCCTTAGTGAATACATCAAAATCTTCATTATTTTTCCAGCAAAATACAAGGCACTGTGAACAGAATGTAATCCAAATTCTGAATGCCATCTCTGTGACAGTAGCATGCACATCTCAGCATCTGGTCTGTAAGAGATGTGCCAGATTCTAGGCCTCAGTTTGGGATGTGAATGTCTGCTCCAAATCTAACCACAGATTCCTGTAGTTCTCTATAGGTAACTCCTGGTAGCTGGCTGCTCACTCAACAAGAATGTTCAGTAAAGATATCTTTTGCCAAAGAAACCTTTTTCGTACCTGTCCCTTGGCATTAGGGAAAAGTGCTGCTTGGCCTGCTCTCTCCTAATTCTCTGTACTTAATGCATCTAGGGAAATAAAATCCTATTCTTGATTTTCTGTCCTTCATCTATCTTTCTTTTCTTCACAGCAATCTTGTCTCTTCCCCCATGCTTTCTCTTTTACCTCTGGTAAGAAACTTATGGTTAAAACCCATGCTCTTCTTGCTTCATAACAGAGCAGACCTGTGGTGTCTCAAAACAGAAGTGTTTTTTTCACCATTTCTGCTTGACACTGCTATTATGAGTGTGACAAAGTAAGGAGGGCAGCTGTAATTGGTGTATAAAGGCCTGAAGGAGGGGGATGAGGTGCACCTCTGAATGCCAAATTGGTTCCACATCTGTTGGATAAGTTACCAGTGGACAGCTTGTTGTCCAGAATAAAAAAAACACAGAACTCCCTCAAGCAGATGGGATCCTGTGAGGCAGAATGTGGGTAGAGGGATTTGACCAGCAGGAAATTGGTCCTACTGAGAATAACTGTTGCAAGGAAAGCACTCTGTAGGATGTTCATCATAAGAATATTTTGCAGGCAGAATTAAGTCTGTCTCCTTCCAACCTCTCAGGGCTTATGGCTGTCTCCAGTGTCCAGGAACAGTGCAGCATGGGAAGCAAAGCAATCACAGGAGCAAAGATTGGCACTTTAGTTATGACTCGAGCAGCAGCCTTGAGAATATGGATCACACTATGTCTCAGAAGAATAATGTATTGAATTCCAAAGTGTGGTCAAACTGTGATAACACCTGGAGAAGGATGTTGAGATGAACTACACTTGGGATGTGAGCTTAGGTATTTAGGGTGTGTTTTATTGATTATCTGGGTAGATAGCCAAGTCTCTTGGGTAGTTAAATCCTGATTATGTCTGGATGCTAGGAAACATATACCAAAAATTTAATTAGGGTAACTCTTCTGTCTTCTTTCCACGCTTTCTTCCTCTAGGCTCTGACTGTATAATAACTTGAATGCACCAGTGACTGTTCTGTGGCACTGAGGGTCATTGGTGTGGAAGGGCTTCAGTCCTCTATTCAGTGCTCTTGTCCTTCAAAACTGGGTGACTATATGAAAACTTCTACCTGGGAATGGTACCTGGGTTTGCTAACTTTCCAAATGTACCCAGATATATATAAAAGTACCGGTATATTTAACACTTTTATTTTCTTTAAACTGGGATCCCATTACTGTAGTATGACTAATCACCAGATTTTTACTGATTCACAGGATGTGTTCCTATGTATGTTCTTTAAATATAGAAGTACATAATCTTTTATAAGCAATGAGGCATTAAAATGTTTTGTTTGATACTTTAGGCAAAATATAGCACTTACACTAAAATTTGCATAACTTCCAGAAAGTCACAGAGCAAATCATTGGCATAGCTAATTATTGGTTTATTTTTCTATCTGTACTTTCTGCTATTTCTATTATCTTTTACCTGTACAAACTTATCACCGTATAGCATTCAGGCTTGTAGGCATAATATGTTCATTTGTTAACATATTTGCCCGCTGTAACCACTGCTAAATCTGATTTTACTTCTCTTCCATCAAGTACTCATTGCATTTCTTGTTACAGAGTCTGACACTGGGGATATTTGGCAATCAGCTTATACATTCATTGGTTTGCATAAGGGGAGGAGACAGGACTGCACAGTGGCAGCAACTATGCAAACAACTCATTTCATGCTAGCTCCCCCAGGTAAGAGATTCTTTCAAAGGAGATCATTGAATTTGTGTGTTTCACATTTCAGTCACCATTGTCTGATACCCAACTGCACATAAAGCAGCTGGTGTAAACAAAACTAATTTGGCTCTTCTTTTATAAAATGTTAGCTGGATTAAGGGATCAGGTAGCCTCTTTCCTTATAAGAATCACTAGAGGGAACCATACTGTGAAAAAGAAAAAAATAATTAGGACAGCAGAAAACAGGCAGCATGGATCTCAACTGCAAATGTTCCTGTGTAAACTCAGCCTATAAAATTATATTAGTTTGCTTATCAAGCAAGCTAGTTTCTTTTGAAATTTAATAGCTATCTGCATTACACTGACTGTATCGACACCTGTGACTATTATATTCTAGAAGTTTTCCAGCTCTTATGGGCTTGAATTATCACATAGGCAAAAACATTAATATTCCAGAGCCAGTTCAGTGTTTGCAGTAATTCTGAGGGGAAAAGGCAACATAAAGTAGTACTAGACTTTGTTAAATGCAGGACATAGTGTTCGTATTTATAGTAGAATAAACACCACAGAAGTTACTAAAAGTAAAGCTGCTGGCCAACGTCTGAAACATATTGCAAGGATTCCTAGGAACTACTCTAATCCAGATAATTAATAGTAAGCCACAAGAACATACCAAAGTGTTAGATATTTTTAAATGCATTTATATAGATGATTTTTATATGTAATCACAAAATTCTACAGAAATCTACTTTGAATGTTTAAACAAGAAATTAATTCTTTTGCATGTTGGTAGCTCTTATTTGAAATGACACATCACACACAGTTACTTGTGTTAGTTCGTATTATCTTCAGTAGATTTGGGGATTTTTTGTCCTGCACAGTCCCAATGTACCCAACATGTTTTCAATCTCGTGTCAGTACCAGCACAGAGAAAAGCAAACATATAAAGAAAATAAATTTTTTGTCCTGGAATGGCTAGTCCTTATTACTGTGTAACTAAGGTTTGTTCTAAGAAAACCATAAAATATTTTCGTCACACTCAGGCAACTCAGCATATTATTACTAAATTAGCTGGAAATTTTTGAAAAAATTTTGCCTAGTACATTTTCGTACCTTGTTGTGCTTTCCACATTTGTAAAATATGGTCTAACTTCCCATATTTCTTAGTCCATTACACAACTTTCCAAATCTGGGAAAAGAATAAGCAAATATTAAGGAGTCTTTTATCCATCTAAATGACACTCATTACAGAAGTGCTCATGCTTTTATTTCTATATTATATACTACTTATTTCCTTTATATTTCTGCAGTATTATAGTTAAAACTTTGTCTTGATGTTATAAACCTCTACACTCAATAGCTTGAAATTTACTCCACATCATAGTAAAAAAACCATCTAATGCTTTAAAATATATTTCCTACTCTTTATGAACATGAATCAAAATTACTACTTTCAGAGACAAATGCTAACACAGTATTACAATGGACCATTAATCTTCCTGTTCAGTCTTCAGAATTCCCTGTAGGCTCAGTTCCCACCACTGCTCTGAACTTGGGAACAGCAAAACCCCAACTGACTTCTCTGTTTCCTTTCCCTTTCAGGGAAGAGTAATACCCAAAATTTAAATGTTCTTCTGAAAACTTGATTTCTGAATAAAAAAGTTGCAGAACTATGTGCCAACTTAGAATGTTTCTGATTTAGAAATATTCTATAGAGCTTGGAATAAATACAGAAGTAAAAAACAGTGGAAAAGACACTTCTGCATTTTTACTTTGATTCTTGAAGAGAATAAGACAAAAATCTTCTGAGGGGAGCCCACGGGATTACCCTGGTCATAAAAAAATCAAGGTATATTCAGAACTGATACTGGTCCCCATATTGATGCCTCAGGTTTTAGCTTTTATATTTTTTCAGATTCTTTACTGCTTAAGTGTGTAGTTCTGAGCTTCATAATTAGGGGACAGTAAGCTGTTTTCACAGAGTAGCTAGACAAACAATTCATTCTCTAGGTGGGGACCAAGGACAACGGGCCCAAATTAGGCCCAAGAGCATAAACCACAGTGGACTGAAGAGAGAAAAACAAGAAGGATGGGACTTCATAACCCAAAGCTGTAACTGGACAATTAACTCCAATATGCTAATGGACCAGAACTTATAAAAGTGAGAGACCTTGTGACTTGTTGTCCATTTTGTGACCATTTTGGGTTCATCTTGTGTGTTGCCCTGACTGGGCTCTCCTACTGCCCAAGGTGTATCCATTGAGGCCTTCTAATAAATACCTACTTTATTCTGTAACTCTGTCTAGCCTCTGTTCTAGGTCAGCCTTCAGAATGCATCAGTATATTAAATGTTCAGACTCCCTCTGAGGAGGAAGAACTATGTTTTTTGCATGGGAAAGGTTACTAGATCTTTCAAGTGATTTACCAATGTTACGTTTGTGTACGTCACCAGATGCAGGGGATAGAGTGAAGATGGAAGCTGTGGAAACATATGAAATTATTTTTATATTTGAGATTTTTCTTCAATTAGCTGAAGCATCAAGGACCTGTACTGAGGCTAAGCAGCATCAAAACATGGATGGTCTGAAGAATTTAAGGAAAATGTACTCTTGAATATTTCAATAACTTTTGTTTACCACAAGGTGGTATAAAATTGTAGCTGTCTTCAGTACCAGTAAATGATCCACATTCCTAGTCTAGATGTCTTTCTCATTGTGCTTTGTTGTGGTGTATCTCCTTAGGATCAGTGAGGCTGGTTTTATCAGTGGGGCTGGAAAACCAGGGAGCTACTGGAGGTACCTCACTACCAGGTGTCAGAGAACCAATTGCTCTCTGCAAGGCATAGGTTTCCAGAACAATTTTTTAGCAGTGTAGCTTTTCCCAGTATCCCTGTGAGAAGATCCCCCTTGCAGACCACTCAAAAAAAAAAAAAAAAAAAGATAGAGATTTGGGTCTGGATGAGTTTATCCTGTGTAAGAAATGACCATTTCTAAATAATGGCATTATCAGGGACCTAAAATTTGAGTCTTAATAATTGTGTTGAACTTAATCCAACAGAAGATTCAGAATGCCTTTTATGTAGCTAAGGTCCTTGCAAGAGAGACCCGAAAGTAAAGTTGATATAAAGGTAACACATACTCTCTAAGTCACCAAAAAAATTTCCACCTCTGAATTAATGTATCTTGAATGTGGACTTTTTTTTTTAATGTCAGAATCTGGTCGCACATCCTCTGCAGCTGCAGAAGAATTCAAACAGGTTGTTTGGGTTTTTTCAGTTTTTTTGTTTTTGTTTTATTTTTTTTTTTTAATTTATGCCTTCTGTTGTCTACAACAGCTGTAGATAGTTGATTAACACACCTGTTTTAGACTGGAAAAACCAAGTGTGCTTTTGATTTTTTGTGTCATGCAAGACACTTTGTAAGTTTTCATGTGAGAAATGCAGTTGCAATGAAGTTACAAGAGTAGAATCAGAGATCCAAAGTGTGAAGAATTTGTTTACAGCACAGTATTTGGCTGAAATGATGTGTATGTGGACTTCAGTATTTCTACTACTGGACTATTTTTGTTCAAGGAAAGCTCATCCTAAATAAAAGTCCCAGATGATGCTTTTATCATCATCTGCTTGGTCATAGTTCTCATGGGTTGGTTAACATTTAAAATTAATAATTTTCTGCTATGGCATATATGAGTATTAGCTGTTAGGGTGGGAATTGAAGTTGTTGGGTTGTTTTGAAGAGTGCTGGGGTGAAATCCAGCTTCTGGAACTATTCTTGAAGAGAGAGATTTCTTAAATTAAAATAAATATTTCAATACCAGCAGCCCTGGTATTGAAAATTCCTGCCAAAGTCACATATAGAAAAGAAATAATGATTTTTTAAAAAACAAAACACCAAGAAACACTAGCAAATAAATTCTTATGCTTGGATACACAAATAAAAAATAATATTTACAGTAATTTAATCTTGTAAAGCAATTTCATTAAACATGTAATGCAGATCCTCATATAGGCTTTGCTAACATTCTCATTCATATTTTGGCTTTCGTAAAAATTTAAAACTGGTTTAAAAATCTGTCTTTCTGGCAAAAAAAAAAGGATGACTATACAAATGTCACAGTTCAAAGGGGACAGTGCCAGAACCACCTTTCACTGTTTTTTTTAAATACTTTTTTTTTAAAGTTCAATTTTCAGTATGAGTTTCTATGTATTGTTTTAACATTTCTCTTTCAATTGTAAAGTCAGCCACATTTGTGTGTACTGTAGTGTACAAAATGACTCACTAAAAAATAGGCGGTTTTTTTGTAAAGACAGAAATCTCTGATCTCAGCAAAATATGGGACTAACAGAAAATATATCAGGAACTTTGAAACTATGGCTGGCAAGCTGTAGTTAAAATCTTTAAGCTAACTTCATATACATTGCCAGAGATATAAAGCAGAAGCTGCCATTGAATTATCCTAGTTCTTAGAAATCCAGGATTAAGAGGGGGAAGGGAAGAATGTTGTTTGACAAGTGCACTGCCCCATGGTTGCTGATGTATCTGGCTCACAACTGAGCTAAGGATGCTCTTTGTTGTCATTTCTCCTTCCTCAGTCATGTAGCAAGCCAGGACAGACAACAGGTAGTTTAGTTTCTCTCTAAATATATCTACAGCCATAAGCACTCTGTCTTGTTTCGTAGTCTTTCCTACCTGGTGTTGTACCTGATTTTTTTCTTTAAAATAAGGAAATCAAATTTTTCATTTTACTTAAGCTCCTTTCAAATTACTTGTTTAGTTGTGTTCTTTTCTTCCACGCATTTCTATCGATCTCTCTTACTGAACTCCTGATTGACTTTCTTTCTTTTACCAAAAGGAGACAAACAGATTGAAGCATAGAATGTGAGAAAGGAGGCAGAAAAAATGCAATCATTTGGTTCAGGTTCTTGTCAAGACTCTTAGAATCAACCAGTTTATTACATTTTCCTAGTTTTCTTCAATGACTGTGGCTATTTCCCTACTTTCTCTGTTACAGTATCAGTAATTATGTTTCTTTTATAGCTCAAGGATACTGTGAAGATAAATGCACTGAAAATTGTGAAATACTCTGATACTATCTCCTATAAGAGAAGCTGAATTAATTTCTGAGAAAGTGAAAAAACTGAATTGACTCATAAATTAGGTTACTTTTAGAGGTTGTTCTTTTGTAGTTTTATCTCAAGTGCAGATGCAACATACTTGTAGGACTTCAGCTGTGAAGATTTTTACAACCTCTCTTAGCTCTTTCCTCATTCACTCTGTTGGTTGTTGTAGATCGAATTCTTAGGCCCACACATCTACTCGGCTAAAGATTATGTAACATGGAACTTATCAGTCTTTACTGATAAGAGCAGCCCCCAGGGATCTCTGACCCAGAAGTGCAGGGTATATGAATGTTGGGAGAAAGATCTTCCCTTGGTCAAGGACAATTTGGTCAGAGAACACCAGAACAAACTTGGCATCTACAACTCCATGGGCCCTGAGGGTATGCATCCACCAGGGTTGAGAGAATTGATGGACATCATAGTCAAGTCACTCATAGTCACCTTTGAAAGGTCATGACCATCAGGAGAGGTGCCTGAAGGCTGAAAGAACGCAAATGTCACCCTGGTCTTCAAAAAGGTCAAGAAGGAGGACCCAGGGAACTACCGGCCAGTCAACCTCACATTGATCTCTGGAAAGGCGATGCAGGACCTCCATTCTGGAGGCCATCTCTATCCGCATGGATGACAAGAAGCTGATCAGATTAGTTAGTATGGAGTCACTGGAGGTAAATCATGCTTGACCAACCTGACTGCCTTCTATGGTGAAACAAATACCTAGGTGGATGAGGGGAGAGCAGTGGGTATTGTCTACTTCGACTTCAGCAAGGCTTTTGACACTGTCTCTCACAATATCCTCATAGGCAAACTCAGGAAGTGTGGACTAGATGAGTCAACAGTGGGGTGGATTTAGAACTGGCTGAACCAAGGGTTGTAATCAGTGGCACAGAGTTCAGTTGGAGGCCTGTCACTACTGGTGTTCACCAGAGTTCTGTACTGGGCCCAGAATTGTTTAACATGTTCATTGATGGCTTGGACAAAGGAGAAGATGCCTCCCCTGCAAGATCACTAATGGTACAAAAGTGAGAGGAGTGACTGATATCTCAGACAGTTGTGTGGCTCTTAGCAGGGACTTCAACATGTTGAAGAGATGGGCATAGAAGGACCTTCTGAAATTCAAAAACATCAAATGAAGGTTCTTCGCCTGGGGAAGAATAACCTCAGGTACCAGTACAGGCTGGGGGCCAACCTGCTGAAAAGGACCTGGGGCTGCTGGAGGATAACAAGCTGTCCACGAGCCAGCAGGATGCCCTGGGGTGCATTAGGAAGAGCATTGTCAGCAAGTCCTGCCCCTCTACTCAACTATACGTGGCCTCCTAGTGAGGCCGTATCTGGAGTGCTGTGTCCAGTTCTGGGCTACTCAGTACAAGAGAGACATGGAGTTCCTGGGGCAAGGGGCTGTGATGTGTAGGGGATTGGAGCACCTCCCTTGGGAAAGTCTGGGCTGGGCCCGTTTAGCCTGAAGAAGACTGAGAATGGACTTTGTCAATGCATATGAGTATCTGAGAGGTGGGTGTCAAGTGGATGGAGCCAGACTCTTCTTGGTGATGCCAGCCACTAGGACAAGAGGCAATGGGCAGAAGCTGATGCACAGGAAGTTCCACATGAACATGAGGAAGAACTTTTTCCTGTGCCAGTAACTGGGCACTGGAACAGATTGCCCGGAGAAAAGGTGGAGTCTCCCTCACTGCAGATTTTCAGGAACCTTGTGGACATGATCCTGTGCCATGTGCTGTCAGATGACTCTTCTTGAGCAGGAAGGCTGGACCAGATGATCCACTGTGGTACCTTCCAACCTTACTCATTCTGTGAATTTACTTTCTTTTAAAAATGTGTTTTACTTTATTTTTACTATTTACTTCAATTTCACTTAATTTTTAAAATATTTTATTTTTAAACCTTTTTTACTTTACTTTTAAATTATTTTTATTGTATTGTGTTTTGCTTTACTTTTTTTTAATTAGGTTTGATTTTTTTATTTCTTGTTTTCTTTTTAGTTTTATCACTGTGTTTTAACACTAGGGGGTCTTGTTTGGAGTTCTTTGTTTACTTTTTTCCTTGTTTCCCTTACTGGGGTTTTAGATTGGGATTTTACATTTTAGTTGTATTTTGTTGTCTACTTTGGAATACTTTGATTTTTTTTGACTTTTTAAAATATTGTATTTAGTTTTATATTATATTTTTTTGTGCTGGATTTTATATTGGGGTGTATGTTGAGATCTTAAATTAGGGATTTTGTGGTTTTAAGTTGGGCTTAAAATTTTTGTTTGGGATTTTGTTGTTCATTTTGGTTTACTTTGTTGTGTCTTCTTTATTTTACATCGCTTTGCTTCTGGGATTTTTATTGTTTTGTTTTATGTTTTACATTGGGTTTTACATTTAATTTCAGGTTTTTTTGTTTATTTTGATATGTTTTTCTTTTCTGTTCTACTTTGTTGTAGGGTTCATGATATTTTATGTTGGGGTTCTACTTTTTCTGGGTGTTTGTTAATTTATCTCGAATTTGCTTTAAATTTCATGGGCTGCTTTTGTTTACTTTCTGGTTTTAAGTTTTTAGTTTTACATGGATTTTTTTTCCTTTAGGAGTTTACTTTGGGGCTTTACATCGAGGTTTTAGGTTAGTTCTCTTCTTTTACTTTGGTTTATGTTTTGGGGTTTTTTTAACATTATTTTATTTCTATTCAGTTATATTAGGGGGCTTTTTTCTTGTTGATTTTAATTGCTTACTTTGGTGTTTTATTTACGCTAGGCTTTTTAAAGTTATTTTGTTTACCTTTCATTTTCTGATGGGGTTTGATAGAGTTTTCTTTTGGGATTTTACTTTTTGTTTGCTTTATTTTGTTTTACTTGTTTGTGTTTTTAATTTTTATTTAACTTTCAGTTCGGGTTCCTTTTTTATTTTTGTTGTTGTATGTTGGGGCTTTGCAAGCCTTTCCAATTTTTTGTTTACTTTTGTTCACCTTTTTTTCCCTTGGTATTATTTTGATATTTTTATTATATGTTTTACTTTTTAAATTTTTGCTTGACATCGGGGATAAATTTTGGTGGTTTTTGTTGAGATTCTGCTTTGATATTCTATATTATAGTTCTACTTTTTGCTTTTTTTGTTTAATTTACTATTTTTTACCTTGATTTACTTTAGTTTAGTTTGCTCTTTTTACTTTCGGGTAAAAAGCTGTAGTACCCACAGCCACTGCTGATTCTGCTGTCGTCATGGATATAAATTAGCTTCCAGCCAGTCTTCTTCTCCTTCCAATAGCAGTTACATGGCAAAAGACAGACCTGCATATCTGCAGCCATAACTCTTTTAGGATTGCCTTATCTTCATATATGAGAAGACCTTTCTGTCTGAAGGATTGCCAGAAACATTTTGGAAAACGTGAAGGGTTCATGAAAATAAGACTGTCAGTAAAAATTGTTACTGCAGAAGTAATGAGGCTATTTCATGGCATTCTTTTCTACCTTGTGCTTGTACTTTCTGGAAGTTTTAATCATCATGAGTCTGTGGCTGAATTTTAAGCTTACACTTTGCATTTGGTTCTAAATTAAAATTTGGATTTCTTTTTTATTTTGTAATTTCCTGAAACTGCAATCCATTTTCGGTACAGACTATTACATATTTTAATATTCTTCAGAATATCACTCCAGGGTCTTCTTTTGTATCACAGACACACAACAAGAGTACCACAAATGAGGCATCATTGACCAGGTTTTATGCTTTTCCTTGCCATTTTGCAAAAATGCTAAATTACTCAATGTTGTCTTGGCCTCTTCCATAAATGCTGACAGCCCACAATTTCCTCTTCCACTTTTTAAGTATCACATTTTTTTACAGTAGTCTATAAACTATGTCGTTAATCAGATAGTGTAAAATCCAATTAGAGACATTAGAATCCAGAAATACAAGTGTTAAGGAATTTATTTCTTGATTGACAAGAAAGCCAAATAGACTCATCTATTTAGAATCTTAGCAACAATTAGCTGCCTTAGTTTCATTTATTGTGACATAAAAAATCTGGTTTATTGAGAGCTCTATTGAATAAGATTTCTATGATATGCACCATGAGAAAATATCTTCAAACTAAAATGATTGTTTTGCTGTAATAAATTGAACCATATGTACACTATGTTATTCAATCCTTTTTCTTCAAGGCATAAATTGATATTAAAGAACATTTAAGTCATAACACATGGTTATCCAGGCATGAACGAGGCAATAACCCATATAAGTTGTCAAGGTGAAGCCAAAGCATTTATTAGAGGTTTGTGTTGTTTTTGAAAAGTGCACGGTTGGATAAACATGGATTAGTGCTATTATGCTGCTACGATGACTCAAGTGTGTTTTTACAGTGTCAGTAATTTTTATGTTTAAAAATCACTGGTGCAGTATATTAGCTATAATTTATGTTTATCATCTTGTGTACTCTAATAGGTTTCAACAAACCATTTAACACTTCAGCTTGTGCATATACATTACTTAATAGGTATTTATCTTAAAAAAGAGATACTTAAACGGGACTTCCAAAGCTTGCAACTGCATGCTAAGAGCAAATACTGTAGTCAGGCACATTAACGTTTTTTCCCCTCTGGTCTGCATTTAACTTTGAACAGTGTGACCACACAATTTCTTTGTACATTTTGTTCCCAACCAGAGCAAGAAAGATATATCATCTCTAAGCCCCATCAGCCTGAATGACATCGAAGTCCCTGACATGAAGTGTCCGTCACACTTACTAAGTAGAGTAGATGTGATAAAGCCTACGCAGCTGAAAATGCCAATAAGTTCCTGTCATCAGAGATTGCCCTTTCAGGATAGCATAGGACTTTATGCTTTCCTAGTTAAAGGATATTGCTAATAGCAGACTCTATTAATTATGTTTCTTTTGCTATTCTTTTTTGGTACCGTGGCTTGCTTATTTTTGAAAATCCGTTACCCTTTCTCATAACTCTCAACACTTGGTTTGGGGAGCAACCTCATCTCAATATAAAAGAGTTGGGGTTGGCAAAAGAGAGAACGGAAGTGAAAGCTTCACTTGGGGAGGGCTTTTGGGTGGCAGTGGATGAGTTGAACATAATTTATGATACTATTGAGTGCTTCTGACAACATGTTGCTTATTACATGGGTTGTGCTGATGGTGACTTTCTGTTCTAGACAGTCTAGGTTTGAATGACTGGTGTTTAGTGCTCCCATAAAAGAGATTGATGGCAATTTAAAAATCATCACACTGCTTTTTTCTTGGGGCGAGAGTTGTCCTGCAGCTTCCTGAAGTTAGATATTAATTGGTAATTTGGAGAGAAAAACAGCCAAACAAATATTGCTGTAAATTCTGTTTACCAATCCCATAAAATGCCTGATTCCTTCACTAGTGAGGTCATTTCAGAGGAGGAAAAGGAGTTGATGCAGAACCCTGAGATAATGGACATGTTGATCTGGTGCGTAATAGATTTTTTACCAAGAGGCTATCAATTCTCCTGACTCAGTCAAGTGTATCTGTTGGCTGAGTCGGCAAACAGGGAGGATTTATTACTCACATGGGAATAATTGACCAAGATGGACTACTTTTTATTGCAGACTACTTTTTTGGAGTAGTCTATTTCTTAAATTAAAAAAATATTGATATAATTTAGAGAACATTCCTAAGTGCCTACAAACAAATAACTTACTCTTTCAAATTTAATTTTTATGGAAGTATATTAAAAAGATTTAAATATCAGTTGATACATGTAATAATTGCATATGCAGAGAAATGACATTTTCTTTAATATTCACCTATTTAATAATGGACTACTAAAAAGCCATGCCTTACTTTTTATTACACTTAAACAACACATGCCATTTTCACTACTTTAGAGTACACATTTACAACACTCTTCTTGCATTGCAAAATGTACTGCTTGCTTCCATGTTAGGCATCATGCAAGTTTATTCTGTTGACATTTTTAGCAGTTTTAATGTTCTGTGCAGTAGGTGGTGCAGTGTAGTCCATGTTTGATGTGTTTCCTGGAAGGATTACTTATTTATTTTTTTACAGAACTCCCTGCAGACCACATGGGAATGTGGTCCCATTTTGCAAGGTACTATACAAAAGTATCATGAAAGAGTGTTTCTGCCCCAGGGAACTTACAGTTTTACCATTACATATTTAGAAAGAATTGAAAACATTGTATTTTCCCTGGTAAACAAGGACGAGGAAGCCAGAACTACATTTTTGTGGAGGTCTGTACTGTGTCTTTCATTTTTCATTTTTTGTCTAGTTCATAAAGAGTGATTTCATATATCACAACAGAAGTAAGGAAGAGACTTTGGAGCAAAACTTATATTACCGTCCTCATACTAACATGGTTCTACACTTTCCACAGCAAAATTCTTACAACCTTCCTCTGGGGAAGAGAGTGCAGATCCTTGCTAGTACTGCTGTCTCATCTGCAAGGCTTTTCAGAGCTGCTTTTAATCGTGTGCAAAAGTTCTGAGGCTTTCCTGTGAGTGAGGATGCTGCAAAGGCAAGCTGTTGTCCATGGCATGGAAAGCCCTGAGCCAAGGGCCGAGCTGCCACAAGGACATGAGGGCAGGTTCATCACTGGCTACAGTGGGTCAGAGCTTGGCATGGTGGCCGAAGAGATCACTCATCAACCCAATTATTGAGCAAGCTGATAATCAAATGCATTTATCAAGTTCACTGCTATTGTGAATCTTAAAATTATGAAAGATATTAGCAAATGTCTTCTTTTTTCTTCTCTGATGACGGCAATGGCTATTTCAAGTGGCTGTGCTGTCAGTGTGATCTTCTACTCACTCTCTGGTGGAAGCTCTTCTATTTTTCTGGCCATGTTGGTAGCCATGGGAGTAATGGAGAAAGACCCCATCATATCTTCTGCTGCTCTGCACCGAAGGCCTCTGATGATACTAACTCCTTACATGACTATCTCTGGAAACATTGTCCTCTTTCAGTCCCAGTGACTGTTTAAAGTAGCCTCTTATCTATAGAACAGTTAAACAGAACAGGTAAAGTTGAAAGTCATGGAGAAATTAAGGGATAAGGCAGCAAGGTTGCCTTATTTTTTATTACTCACTGGAAGTGCCTTTCACATTTCCAAGGTATCCCAAATGGATTTATGTTTCAAACAAACAGTTAAACACCCTGCATCTAAAGGTTCTGTCTAGTCATAACTCCGTGGTTCAGGAAGGATGTTGAGAAATTGCAGAGGAGTCAGAAGAAGCTTCTTAATATGACTCAGGATCTCATGTACATGGCCTATTGGGAAAGGCTGAGGGATTTGGTTTTATTTATTCTGGTGGAGTGGCTGCAAAATGGAGATCCAGCTGAAGCCTACAGCTACTTGAATAAAATTATAAACATGGAGCTGTTCTTCGTACTGACAAATAATATGGCAGGAGAAAGAGTCATATGTTGCTGTTTGGAAAGGTCCATCTGAACATTAAGAAAATGTCTCAGTGAGTGCTATGGATATGTCAGGTTTTCCCAAAGACCATGGGATCTTCATCCTTGGAGGTTTTCAAGGCGGGGAGGTAAAGACATGGCTGGCCTGACTATCTGTTCGCAACAATCCCGCTCTGAAGGGGACATTGTACTAGGTGACATCCAGGTGCTTTCAGACAGCATTTGGGCGATCAGTGAAATATAATCCTCCAGTTTTCAGCTGGATTTCTTTTTTTGTATTTTTTCCCCTAGAGATAATTTTTTTCTTATTTTAAAATGTACTGTCACAAAGTGACAGTACTCTTTCTAGGTTTCCTCTTGTCCAAGATTAAATGAAATCCTCATGAGTGTTCCTTACCTTTAAGACCTACCACACAGATTAAACTCTATTTTTCTTACAAACATTCTTTCTCATTTTCCCCTTTCCTCGTGGGAAAAGATTGTTTCCAGTTGCTGATGAAAGCCTACTTTGAGCATGAAAGAGGTAGAAGGAAAATCTTCTCTCTAGAGGGTTCTCTGGGTAGAAAGCTCACTAGAAGGATATTGGAGGATGCTTTTTGCTGACAAATTTTTTGTAGTGCTGTGCCTGTAAAACTGGAGGCATGGTGTATCTCCACAGTAAAAACTGTAAGTCCAGCTAGGCCTAAATCTATAGCAGAAGTAATTTGGAAGGGCTGGTAGAACTGTTTGTGTAAAACCAGCCTGAAAGGCCTAGCAAGCATGGTTCTTATGAGTATTTGGAACTTATTTTTCTCTATGCCATCTCTTTTTTTAAAAAAAATCCTTACTAATTTAGAAGATTTCAGTTTGGTTTAGTATGTGTGTTTAAAAATATGATAATCTTCTAGTGCACAGAAAGCTTAATGTTATTAAAGCTAGAGAGGCTGTAGGTTAGGCAGGACCTTGATGTCAGTCCTATTCTTAGTCAATCAAGATTAGCTTTAATGGCTTTTCATATGACTGCTGATATTGTTATAATTAGATGGGTTAAAAACTAGGGGAAAGAAGGTAAATATTACAAGCAAATTTGAAATTATATTGTTTAATTGAAAAATCAAATCACAAAAGATTTTGGTCATAATTTGGTGTATTTACTTAGATGGATATACTTAGATTTTTTTTTTCCAGTGAGATAGGTAGTTTACATTTACATTACTGTTGTGTGAGAAGTTTGCCAAATTTAATCAAAAGGTTTTGATTGTTTGTTCACTACTCTCAGTGACGAAAATGTACTGATATTCTCACAAACAAAAGAATGGATGCATATTTCTTCAGTAAGACCTTCATTTTCACTATTATGCAAGAAATAGAGACACGCAGGATTTCTCTTTGGATACTGCCCATTTAAACTCATTCTTGCATTACAGAAGAGGCAGAACAGGTTTTTTAGGAGAAAACAGCTCAAAAAAAGAAATATACCTCCATCTCTTCAAATTATACATATATGAATAATAAACACACATGAATATATACACATATATAATGTATATAGAAAGTAAGTGAAAAATCTTCCAATCTCATTAATTTCTTACATTTTTTTTGTCAAATAACTACTTAAAAATAAATTTTTAGTTATGCACACAGTGTGAATCTAACTCTGATATTGACAGTCTTGTACCAAGTGATGATGATATTAATATTGAAGGGAATAATAGAACACTCTGTATTTACCCATCCCATCTTGCCTGATAAAATTGTATCTGCTACTGGGATATTATTTAATTTTTATTTGTTTGTGGCTTGGGACCCCTGCTTAATAGATCAAAATTGTTCCAGAGAATTTTAACTTCTAATTTGAGAAAAAGAGAAATTTCAAAGGTTAAGATTAAGAAAGAAGGAAAAATATTAAGGACAATAAAAGTCATAGCAAGTGTATAAATAATTTTTTCATTGTTTCTAAAGGATCTTAGAGGATTTATAGAATCTGTTGTTTCTACACACATCTGACAATATCTTAAATTACTGCAGCTGTGCTCAAGTACAGCTTTATACTAATACAAAATTGTTTAGCTCTGAGAAATATAATGTTACTAAGATATTTCTTCTTTGGATAAAAACATTTGCACTCAACATATTTGGTTAGCTTGATAGTCAATAAAACAAAACTGTCATAGACTGGTTAAGCCTGAATCTGGGTTGTTTTTCTAAGGCACTAATCTAAAAACTGCATTACATGAACTGGCACAAGACTCAATCCTCTGCTTCCTGAGACTTGTGTAAGTGTACTCTAACAAGTAATACAACACATGGAAGCAAACTGTGAAAAAAACTCCACCAAAGAACCAGTCTAAAGGGCTTTTTCTTTGCTAGTAATTTCTCACAAAGCAAGATTATTTTTCCTATTTCTATTTTGCAAAGCAGTTACTTGCACAGCCTGCACAAATCTCAGAGAGAACATTGAAAGCATAGTTTGGTCTTCATGCAGAAGATGTGTAACAAGATACCAGGCAAGACATTTTGTCTGAATCCCAAAGTGGAAGATTGTGTGCCCTTGTTCACTTATGAAGAATTTGGCTTGTATGTAGTAATTTTATGCTCAGAGTTTAAATTATTTTCTAAACAAATACTTATAGAAAACTATACAAACTAAGGAACTATCAGTCTTAACAGAAGCAATTCTGACAAACAATTATTTTCATTTTAGCACTGACAATTATGTAAATGTGTCTGGAACAGCAATGGGCACCTTAATTATGACACCTAATTATACCAATTTATTTATACACCTCCTTGAACAACAACATTTTATTTATAACTCTCCCACTCATTCAAAGACAAGAAAAAATAAAGTGGAATTTCATAGATGGTTGCCTTATCATTGAAACATAAACACAACTTGAACTATTTGAACTTGAACCTTTGCATGTATAGCATGTCCACATTGTGTTACATTCTTTTTGTTTTCCATCTTTCAAAGAAAGATAGCTTTTTTCTATCTTACTATGTAAGAGAAACACTCTTTCGTACCTGATAGAAATCTATCAAATATGCACCGTATACAAAAATGCAACCCAAAATACCTACATTCCCTCATTTCTTAAAATTTTCACAATTTTCCTGCTGAAAGTTACAGAATCATGAAGACTTTAGTTTGGAAAAGACCTTTCAGATCACCAAGTCTAACCATAAAGCTAACACTGCTGAGTCCACCACTTAGCCATGTCCCTAAGTGCTAATTTACATATCTTTTAAATACCTCTAGGGATGGTAACCCCACCACTTCCCTGGAAAGCCTCTTCGCATGCTGGACAACCCTTTCATTGAAGAAATTTTTCCTAATATCAAATCTAAACTTCCCCTGGTGTAACTTGAGGTCTTTTCTTCTTCTTGGAAAAAGAGACCAGCCTCTAATGCACCCTCCTTTCAGGCAGTTGTAGAGAGTGATAAGGTCTCCCCTGAGCCTCCTTTTCTTCAGTCTGATCAAGCCCAGCTTCCTCAGCTGTTCCTCACAGGACTTGTGCTCCAGATCCTTTACCAGCTCCATTGCCATTCCTTGGACATGCTCCAGTATCTCAATGTCTTTCCTGTCTTTCCATACTATTTTTGATACAGGGCAGGATGTCATTGGCCTTCTTGGCCACCTGGGCACATGCTGGCTCCTGTTCAGCCACTGTTGACTATCACCTCCAGGTCCTTTTCTGCTGGGCAGTTTTCCAGGCAGTTTGCCCACTCTGTGGCATTGCCTGGGATTGTTTTGGCTGAAGTGCAGGACCTGGCACTTGGACTTGAACCTCTTGCATATGGCCTCAGCCCATCAATCCAGCCTGTCCAGATGCCTCTGTGGAGGCTTCCTACCCTCTAGCAGATCAACACTCCTGCCCAACTTGGTGTCAGCTGCAAACTTACTGGGGGTGTACTCCATCCAGATCATGGAAAAAGATACGAAAGGGGTCTGGCCCCAACACTGAGCTCTGGCAGACACCACCTGTGTCCAGCTGTCAGCTGGATGTAAATCCATTCACCACCACTCTCTGGGCCTGGCCACCAAGGCAGTTCTTTATGCAGTGAAGAATACATCTGCCCAAGCCACGAGCAGCCAGTTTCTCCAGGAGAATGCTGAGGGACACAATGGCAAAGGCTTTACTAAAGTCAAGGTAGACAATGTCCACAGCCTTTCTCTCATCTGGTAAATGGATCACCATGTCATAGAAGGATAGTACCACAGTATACATGAAACCAAGAGTTATAAAAGTATTTTATGAAGTGTAAGATCCCAATTCTCTGCTTAAAAAAATGTTGCAATCTTCCTTCTGGATTATTATAATTTGTCCTTTCCAAGAAAATAATGTTTCTCTATAGAAAGGTAGGACAAATCTATGTAAATTAGCATGACCAGAGTCCTTGCTTAGGACTTGCTTAGGACTGGGTTAATGCAGTTAATAAATAATAGAAATAATGAATCAATGAAAGCATCTCAGCTTTCCAGTTAGGCTGTACTGTCTATCAAATAAAGTGTTACAGAAAATGTCTGTATGTCTCTGAGTCCTTCCATCACTGAATTATCTGAATGGCCTTGGGGTCAAGCACAAAGAGCTACTTGAACAGAGATGTTTCTGGGGAGGAATACTTATAAGTGGATATGCTCTATTGTGTTGTGTTTTTAGTTCTTTTTCCCTGCTGCAGTCAGAGAAACAGGATTTTATAACTATTTCTTAGAAATCATAGAATCATAGAATATCCTGAGATAGAAGTCGCTCACAAGTATCGAGTTCAACTCCCTGTTTCAAATAAGAAAGACTGCTCTGATGGATACACCTGATGTCAGTTTCTCTCCCAGAGGGCAGAGCCCCAGGCACTGGCTAGCACTTGGCTAACAAGGCAGCACTATTATGTAATACCCACAACATGTTCTAAAGAGGTTGTTGATCTTCCCTGTTATCTTATTATTCCCATTTAATTTCTTTGAAACATTTCTTGTCCAAGATCAGTAACTGCCATTGAGTGCTTAGGTTAATTTCCTCTCTGTTTTCTACCCAAAAAACCAGTGATAATTATGTGGATTGTTTAGGTTTGGGGTTTTGGAGGGAAGGGATCTGTTTGTTCTTTAAAACTGGTTCAACATGTGGTGTGACTTTGGATAATACAATTTTTAAATTTATTTATTTGTTAAAACAAACCTAATTTCAGTGTCCCAGAAAAAATCCTGAAATATAGATCTTCCATTTGCAGACATTTATTGTGCCCTAATCTCACTTGTTTTAATTTCCTGACAATGCAGTCAGTGTATCTTTATAGCCCTCTTTCAAGTTATTCTGTATGATGTCCCAGTCATGTTCTAATTCAAAAATTATAGTTCAAGGTTTTGCCATTATCCCTAAGATTCCAAGTATAGAATGAATCACACAGTCAAAGATTTATATTTTAGTAATCATGACTGGCACAACTCTTTCTAAAATTTGAGCTGTACATTTAATATGACTAATAGCTTCTGGTCCTCAAACTTGATATATTTCCTCCTTTGCATGCAATTAAAGTTATATTTTCAGGCACAAGAGTTCAAAATTACTTCACCAGCAAGTGAGATCACTAAAGCTGGATAAAATAGAGATGACAAAATTGTACCAGGAGGAATCAGAGGGAATTAAACAGATTAAGAAAGTGGAACAAGACTGAGAACAAACTTGACAAAGTCTGATAATGACAGAAACCTTCTGCTTTTTTCACCTTTATACTCATCCTCTCTCATTTCTCTCATCCTTTTGTGCTAGAGCTTTGTTTTGCAGTAAAACAAACCATACACTTTTCATAGGTGGTGCTTGAGAAGCTCAGGACAGAATTTCACTTCAGACTAGTGACTTTAACATTTATAGGAGAGTAGGATCCAGAAAAAAAACACTGTGTCCTAACTTAAGATCAGAGTTCAGATCAGAGCCTGAAACTTAGAAACCAACACAGTTTGAATGGGAACATCGCAGTCAAGAGACCTTGAAGTCATGAAAGTTCTTGATCTAAACATTTAATATGAGGAATGCAGGAATGGACAGTAAATGAGCACTTAAAAACTACAGGAAGCAGTACTATTCTAAGAGGACTAGTAGCTGGATCATGGTTAATTTTCATAAGAAATATGTACAGTATATTCATGAGTGTCCTCGGTGGGGCTGATTCTAAGACAGAAGCACATGGTTGATACCTTCCCTTTTGGCAGATTTGTTTTCAAATTGGTATCAGTAATTTGGTTCCATGGACAGAATAATGTCTAGGTAAATAATGGAGCTGAGACTGAGAATGCTGAGTTTGGAGCCCTAGAACAACAGAATATTTCTGATGACTCTCAGCTGGATGGTGGTATTTTCCCACATAAGTGCTGTAAAGATACGTAAAAGAATTTCAGAGCCTTTCAAAGCTCTAAACAACTTGCTTTCTGCATGTCATTAAGGGTGCTGGGAATATCTACCATGCATCTGTTCACAGGTATGCACAGGCTTCCCTGAGAAAGCTTTATATACTATAGCCTGTGACTCTGTAGTCTTGAAGTCATAGCAGTGTGAACTTCAGCTTCCAAGAACCTGTCAGTCTTCTGCTGGGCCTGTGCTGCCTGTTATAACACTTGAACTGTTTTGGTACACGAGCTAGTTGAAGGATGCCCACATAAGAGGCAATTCTATGCACCTGGACAGCAGTGAACATCCTTCACTTTGTAGCTGCAGTGCACATGATAGTATAAAACCCCCCCATATGGGTACAGGGTAACATTCATAAGTAGAACTGTACCATCTGCCTACAATTTTGCACTTTTTCTTTCCAGTGAACAGAAGCACTATTACATCTGCCTTGTGAAACTGCTTGTAGCTGCTCAATGGCTGCTCAGTTCATAAATCCATAAAACTGCTTATCCCAGTCCTTGCACAGCAGAGATGTGGAAACAGGGAGGAATACTGGTGATGTGGTAGTCTGGACATCTTGACTCTTGCTCAGAACCACTGCGATTTCCTACATTCTACAAGAGCAGCAGTTTTTGAGTTTTGTAACAGAGCAGGTATATTTTGTTTCTATGTTTATACCATCAAGAAGTTGTTATGTTAAACATTGCTTATAATTTAAATATGGCCTGCTTGAAGGGAGACATATAAAAGAGTCAAAAAACTTTCTATTATTAGTGGAATCAGAAGAAAATATTTTAAATGTCCAGTTCACTCAGAATCCTCCACTGATGTCTGACAACAGCATGCATTAAAACTATGACAACTATATCCTGTAATTTTTGGTACAGCACTCAGATTATCAGAACTGTCATTAGGTGGGGTTAGAGGGAACACAGGTCCAAGAGAAACTGAGCGTCCAAGTCCCTTTAAGTAGCTTTGGAAATTTCAGTCATGCAGTCAAGCCTTATATCTTTTGAGTGACTGACATATGTATTACTCACTTCACTGATCTGAGGAGGAAAAGACAAATAAAAACAAAAACAGCACCTCCAGTTAAGGAATTTCTTCAACAAGAAATTTTTAAATGTGCACTCATTTGGCAGCAACCTCATTGTAGGATGATTATACAGTGTATGAATGTTTATTGCCTGACTTTAAGATGCACAATGTAAGATTAACAATTATAGGGGGTTTTTTTCTGCAAATGCTGTATTTCTGCTATTGTGTTTGCAGAATACAGCTAGATAATAATTGATTCTGTGACAGGGATTGGCTAATTTGCCAACAGTATAGTATAAAACACATTTATACAGTCAATTACACCCAAGTGCATGGCCTATTTGCTTTATAATTTCATAAACTTGCCAGCAATTTAAATAAAAAAGTTCCATTAAATTATCATATCATGTGATAGAATGATATTGCCAAGTATATTAAACCATGTGTGTTCAGCCAGAATTAATTAAATAGTATTACTTTTTTCTTATTAACACATTGAACCTATCCTTCCTACTCACTACTAGAAATAGAAGCCTATTAGTGAACAAAGTAAACTTAAGGGCAAAGTTTAAACATTTTCCTGAGGGTGCTTCATTAAAATTCCTCGTTCTTTTGTTTAAACATTTGCTTATGCTAAATGTACTTGTATTGTGAAAATATTTTATGTTCTTAGATATGAATACTGGAGAAGTTTAAAGGTAATAATTAATAATAATATTCAGACATTTGGGGCAGATTGGATCATACTTTTCTCATCCAACTTTGTTCTAAACTTCATTCCCCACTGATTCTTGGTCGTGTTTTGATAGCCTTATGATGTAAAAAGTAATATTAATGGTTCAGCATGACCATTATCCAAAATCTCCTCATCTCCCCCTGCCAAACAGTGAAATAAATAGGAAATACCTGTTTTATATGAAATATATTAACATGATGGCTCAGGAGAACTTCTTATTTGAAGAAGATGACAACGAACAGTGAGAATTAACATTTCCATATAATTTTAATACCAATTGACCTGCTGAGTTATAAAACAAAAATTTCTCAATAACCTGCTCTGTGTACATGCAAACATGCCTTCTCTCCCTCTCTCCCTCTCTCCCTCTCTCCCTGTCTCTCCCTGTCTCTCTCTGTCTCTCTCTCTCTGTCTCTCTCTCTCTCCCTCTCTCATATCAGGTGTTGGAATATCAGGCACTGTCTGAGATCTCTTGGTTTTAAAACACAGGGGATCCTTTTAGGAAAAGCTTTATCGTCTTATTTTAAAAAGACTTTTAGAAAACCCCAAATTTAAAAAGTGCAGCTTTGTAATTACTGGCATGTATTTAGTTTAATAAGATAGTGTGTTTGAAAGTGCATAAGCATATCTTTAACAGCAGTCTACCAGGAATCAGCAGAAATAATTACTGTCAAGATTTAATTATGTCAGACAAGAGTATCTGTCCTGAATAACAGTGTCGACAGTAGAAGCTGGCATTGCTGTATGTTCAAGCCAGCTCTCAGTATACTTCTGTTAAAGTCTTAGCTATTCTGCTGTGACTGACTTCAAATTAATGTAATTGAACATATCAAAACAATGAAAAAAAATTATGGATGATAAAAAAAGAGAGGAATATGAACAAAAAGAAACTTTTGAAATAATTGGGGTTGGCTTTTCTCTTACATGCAAGATGTATGTAAGAGAATTGATCAGAAACATCTCAGCATGTTAATGTGGGAGCAATGTGGTATGACTGTATAAAAGAGATCAGAGGTTTATGTATAAGAAGCTCTACCTTCTCTTAAAAGGAGCTTAAGAAATTATTTTAAATTATTTTGACTGTGATGTTGTTGATTTTCTGATTTTTAAGGCAGGCTTTCATTAGAATGTCTCCAAACTATGCAGAATACTATGGTTTGTGTTGCAGCCGAACGAAAATACAAAGTTTTTGATTAATCAAGCAAGTGGTGTTATTGAGCAAAGCAAATCTATAATCTGAGTAAATATTACACAGTATTATTAAACAAGCTTAAAAAAGAAAGAAAAAAGAATTGTACTAGACTTAATTAAGGCTTCAAGTAAAGCTTGCTTTTATTGGCAATTTTTTTGTTGCAACAAGAAAACTAAAAATTAAGAGGATGGTTGGCAGCAATATTGATATGCTAATGGATAAACATGCTAATTTAGAAAGAAACTAATCAGCAAAGACATTACTAATGGAAATGTACTGGAAAATGGCTAATGCTGTATGCAGACCTGGTATCTCCCAAATTAAGAAGAACTCATTTTGTGTTTATAATTGTAACTTGGAAGCTAAGCCTCAATCTTCTCTCTGCTTTGCTTTGGTTAATATTTAAAGATATTTCAGATGACCTGTCCTGGCACCGTGACACCTGTTCAGCTTCTCTGTAATTATGCTGCTGAAATTACATGTTCTGTTTATTGAAAGGAGAGCTAAAAGTCTTACATTTTTTTCTATATAATTTACCAGACACTTTCTCTAGACAAAGAGACCCTTCAAATTAAAGAGTATATGTGAGTCTGGTCTTCTAACTGAGGTGTTGCAGAACATCTCTGATTATCAGTATTACATGTTCACTGTCTCAAGAACTGAAAGATTAATGATACATTTAGGCACTAGGGTAGGACTTTTAGAACACTGAGTATTGGCTCTTCTTGGACACTGAGTATTTCTTTACACCATGATCAGGGGCTTTACTTGAAGCTGAGTTAAACTAGTTCTGAGTCTTTTCTCTCATTACACTATCACTTGTATGCCTTTTTGTCTTTTTTTGTTTTACCCCAAGATGGCTGTTCCAAATACTTTTTTAGAGGGTACACACTCTCTTTCTAATTTTAGTCTGTCTTCTGAGTGTACAGCTGTGGAACAGGTTATTTTATCAACAGCTCATGTTATCAAAGATTTCTGAGGTGTTTTTAAGTCTAATAATTCCTGCCTGGAAATTGTCATTCAAAGATATCAATTAAGGAATTGAATAACAAACATTGTTTTGAAACAGTTTTCAGAATTTTCCAGTGTGCTGGGGAGGCATGGAGGACAAAACTTCAGTGCTTAAAGTTGTGTGGAAATTGATTGAAGGTTGGAAATGGTTCAGTTTAGTGGGGAGGTGGAGTTTGAAGGTGTGGGTTACATGAACTCAAGACCCAAGGGAACATTTGCATATGTACTTCTCAAACCACTTTGGACTGTTTTCATGTAGTTCTCATGTATTTTTCTTATATCCTATACATTTAAAAGAAACAGAAACAATGGGATAAACTGGGATTAAGAGATAAAAGATAAGGTGTTTCAAACAGCACAGATGTACATACGTTTACTCAGATTAATACCTTCTTTAAAAGCATATTTATTTTGTTTTCAGTGGTCTTACATGTAGATCATAGAGAACACATTCTTAAATTGAAAAAAACTTATCTTAAGGTGATATGGATGTATTGCATAGAGATAAATAATTTCAAATCAATTTAAATCAATCAATCTGCCTCATAACATAAAGCAAGATCAGAAGATCTATTGACACTGGAAAATTGCTCAAGTCTAATGTTTATAGAATACATTTAAGAAGATCTAAACCCCCAAGAATTTTGTAAGTGAAAAGAATTCTAAAAGAATTTAATGTCCTAATAATTGCCAGGATTCCATGTTTTATGTCCTGACAAATAAAAATGAACTAGTATCACTTCCATGGCTCTGATTGAATCCATAGGAAATTGTCATGATTCTTTTTTGTAAGGATAAATAAAAATATCTGTGAAATTAATATTTTTGTCAAATTGGCACAGGACTAAATAAAAATGAGTTCTACAAGACTATTGTGGATGAGGAAGATTTACTCAATCCTTTATGATTAACCAAAAACCAGAAATACTTTAGCCCCAAGAACAAATGGGTCATTCACTTTGGAATCAGACATGGCATTTGAACAGAGAAAGACAATTTTAGGACCATTTTAATTAGACAGTACTTTAGTCTAAATGTTAAAGTGTACATAGCTTAGACTATTAACTGAAAATAAGAAATTGAGTGCAGAAAAATTCTTTCCCCCCACAGATCAAAGCACACAACATAACAAAACCATTCACTGGTGCCTCAACATTTGGAAATTTTACTTGTTTTTTCACTTATTTACCAATGGAGAACAAATAAACATCAAGAAATTTTTTTTCAATAAATAAATTCCATCAAAAAAGGCAAGAAAATTAGGAAGAGTTATTGTTATTGCCAATAAAATTTCAAATGAAAAAATACTACCATTACGGTAAATTAGAAGGCCCTTGTGTGATGCAATTAGTATACTTCATCATCCTCAGATCAATGATAGTACTTAGAATGGACCATCTTCCTGAGGTTACATGTTTCTAACTCAGGTGACTGAAACTTTATTGATAAATGCACTCACACACATATAATATGTTAAATGTGTGGGATAAATTGCTCATTTCATATGTTATGCTTATTTCTTTCATCACAAAATTGATTTAATTTGTTTTATTCAGGATATTCCAACAAAGATTTTTTAAAAAGAAGATAAATCAAACTTGTGTCTGGCACATAATTATCAGCGAATAATAAGTCAAAAGTAACAAGCTGATGCTGGGGCCTAGAGAAGCAACATTACGTGCATTTGGAGATTTTAATCGGAAGTAGCACTGTTGTTGACCTAGGAACTAAAGACATCTTAGCTGCTGGAGTAAATTAGGTGAATTCCTGAAGCCCAAGTTCTGGTTTCATCCAGAAACAATCTATATAATAAAATCTCAGGCTATTTCATGACTCAAAAAAAATACAGACTGGAAAAAGACAAATATACTGCCCTGGTTTTGGCTGGGACAGGGTAGCTGGTACAGTGCTGTGTTTTAGATTTACTGTAAGAATAATGTTGATAATGCATTGATGTTTAGTTGTTGCTAACTAGTGCTTAGTCTAAGTCAAGGACCTCCAATTTTTCCATGTTTTCCTAATGTGGAGGTGAACAAGAAGCCAGGACAGATGACTTGAGCTAGCCAAAGAGATATTCAGTGCCATAGAATGTCATGTTCAGTATATAAATTGGGAGGTGTTGGCTGAAAGGCACAGATCACTGCTCAAACACAGGCTGGGCATTGTCAGTAGGGGGTAAGTAATTGTAGCGGACATCAGTTGTCTGTCTTCGGTATTCTTCTTCTTCTCTCCCCTTTTCATTATTACTATTATTACTGATATTATTAGTATCATTATTATTGATATATTTTGTTTCAATTATCAAACTCTATTTATCTTAACCCACAAGATTTACTTTTTCCAGATTTTCCTCCCCACCAGGAAGGGGATGGGAGCTGGACAAGGGGAAATGGGTCAAGGGGAGAAGGGGAGAGTTTTATTAGCAAGTGTGTGGCCAATAGGACAAGATAAATTATCCTTTTGTGTTCAGCACTTCTGACAATACTTCTGAAATATTATGTCTATTTTCCTCAGCATAAGAAAGGTGTTGATTTGTTAAAATGAGTGAGATTGCGATGGCTGTAGTACACGATGAATGAGGAAAGTATGAAAGTATGAAAATATTGTTCTGGGTTGAGAAGAGAAGGCTCAGGAGGAATCTGATTGTTTTCTGCCTAGCTGCTGGGAGGTTGTAGAGAATACAGAACCAGTCTCTTTCACACAATTTTGGGACAAAAGATAACACACAGGACTTGGAAAGGTAGAAATTCCAACTCAAAAATTAAAATTTTTTCTGACTGAAAGTGGCCAGTCACTGGGTCAGGTTTCTCAGAAAGATTTGGGATCTCCATTTTTTGAGATTTTAAAAACTTGACTGAAAAAAAACCCATTACCAATATGATCGAAATGGCCCTGCCCCAAGTAGGGTGTTGGACCCCCAAAAAACCCTTTAAAATCTTAATTATTTTATATTTCCCTGAGTTTTGGTAAGTGGGGAAGAGTCAGAACACCTGCTTCATATGTCTGTCCCTGTTTTGAAGTGAAATGTTACTGTAAGTGCCTCCTGACTCATGTAATATTTTTCTAGTGAGTTACCCTTGATTTATTCTATCATGGTCTATTTTATCTATCATGTTATGATACTATAGTATGTTCCTTAAATTCAGGTTAATTATTGCTTGGTTGGTGTTACTGCAGGTCAATTGATTCAGTACTATGTGTTCTGTAATGGGCATTAGATTTGGCAATACTGGATGTATATAAATACTTAAGTTTCTTGATGTAATTTGACTTAGTTTTACAAAGCTCGTTTTACAAGATAGCATCTATATGTCACCCACATCTGATAGGCAATGGTCCTTTTCACTTTAAAGGTTCAAAGATGTATATAGAAACAGAGTGCTCATTCAAAGTACAAATCTCATCAGCAGTATCATTGCAGAATTATTGCTAAAGTCCACTTCCAGCAAGTTCTGTTGGTAGTATAAAAGAAAGGATTGAAGCACGAATGGAACCAATTGATTGCCAAAGGATTGTTCAACTCAGTTGGAGATAATGAGCCTTAGTGTATTTTAAAGTGCTTATAAACAACTAAATATGAGTCCCAAAAATTCATACCCATCTCTCTGTTGTATTCTGAAGACAGAGAACACTTTTACTCCCACTGTGCACATAGTGGGTGTATTTTAATTATTGGGGTCAATGCATTCCACCTTTGGCTTTAAATAAGCTGAAGAGGTCAACACCAAGATGTGTGATGCCATTGATTCACTGGAGGGAAGGGGAGCCATCCAGAGGGACCTTGGCAATCTTGAGAGGTGGGCCTGTGTGAACCTCATGAAATTCAACAATGCCAAGTGCAAGGCCCTGCACGTGAGTCAGGGCGATCCCAAGCACAGAGCTGAAAAGGGTCCACAGAGACCTTGGAGCAGTACCTAAAGGGGATCTACAAAAGAACTGAGACGGACTTCTTGCAACAGCATGAGGTGATAAAGAGAATGGAAACACAAAGAGGGTAGGGTTAGATATTAGGAAGAAATCGTTTACTGTGACGATGTTGAGGCAATGGAACAGTTTGTCCAGACAAGTTGTGAAGGCTGCATCACAGGAAGGCCAGGCTGCATGTGGCTTTTAGCAACCTGATCTAGTGGAAGATGCCTCAGTGCCCATGGCAGGAGGGCTGGGTCTAGATGATCTTTAAGGTCCCTTCCAATCCAAACCATTCTATGATTCTATGAAACTATCAAAATGTTTATTACTTTGTGTTGCTTCTTCCTGTAGAAATATAAGGATCACTCTCTTTGCAACAGGTTGATGGACCCTATGACCAATTGTAGATCCTTTTGGACTTTTTTTTTATTATTTCTAGTGAAATATCTTCTTGTCTTTCTTAGAAATAGAATAATATTGCACTGAATAATGAGTTACTTTCTACCATTTAAAATGATATTAAGTATAGTTGTCGCTCCCCAAAACTGTAATTCTATGGGTACTTAAACAAAAGAAATACTCTAGACATTTTTGAGGGATAATTTTTCAGGAAGGTGACACATACATTACTGAAGCATGAGAAATACAAATAGCTTCAAGATATTTATGCTTTTTACAGGCATTCTAACCTTTTTAGAAAATGGCTATAATTTGAAGATATAATGTGAAGGGAGTGTTCTTAATGTTACATTAATTACAAGGGCTCACTTTCATTCCCTCTTTGCAGACGTTTTTGTATTTTTATATGAAAAGATGCATATAATATTGTAGCAATAATGAGCTTAATGTAACTGGAAGCTATCAGATAAGACTGTATCAAAATTTCAAATACAAATAGCACCAGCTATTGTATGCCTGAATGTCTCTCTTTTTATCTCACATACTGAAAACTTTTTCCTTGCCACTAAGTGGCACTGTATTATTGTTAGTTGGTTGTTCAGATGATATTAAAAAACCTTTGGGCCAAATTTCTTCTTGATACAGTCTTATTAAGTCAATGGAATACATGTGAAATTAATTTGGCCCACAGTTTTAATGGCACCTAATTCTAAATAATTGCTGTACATTTCCGTTGTGGAGGCCCAGAAGTAAAATAAAAATCAGTTTATGCTTAATCTTACAATGAGCTGACCCTTTCATTTGGTGTTTAACTGTTTCATTATAATTTTTTCCTACTGAATTACCCCTAGTTAAAAAGGATCATCTTATCTATTTCAGTAGAACTGTCAGTAAATTTTGATTTAAAAATGGATGAGCTCTGTGATCTTTGCATTAACCCTTAATTTTCATCAATATCACATTTATTGAAAAGTATGTGAGTCTGGTATTGAAAACCTTGTTATACTCTGACAAGATATGTCAAGAACAAAAACTGAAGAAGATTAGGTTTATCGAATGTCACAATGTACTCTTTTTTTTCCTTACAGTGATACAAAAGTAAATAGGCTCATGACAATTTTCAAAACAGTACTTAAAGTCTCTTTTTTTTGTTTGTCTTATCACTGTGGAGAAAACGCAGAAATGTGTTAAAGCCTTGAGACACCATAAACTTTTAAGCAAAACTGCTTGCACCTTTGGTATAAGACAGTCCTTTCCCTCTTAATATACATTTAAATTGTTACTTGCTTAGATAGTAAAAGAAAATGAGAGCTATTTTCCTGACTTGTTAGTAAAGAGGTAGTTTATCAAATCCTTTATATATGAACTGAGAGACTTATTTGAGAACAAAAGGATGTGTTCACATCCAAGAATACCTGTCTCATTGGCTTCATACAGACCAAGAAACTTGTCCATGAGAATGGAACAAAGCACAGGATCTCTGGTGCCGGAAACTGTACCTGCATGAGAAAATATTACCTCTGGAGGACAGACTCCATGAGTTGTCTGGGCCTGGCAAATATTTCCCTTCCAGTTTTCTATTAGACTCCCACATTGTTTAATCTTTCCACAATAGCAGTACAAGTATTTCTTTTAGGTCATAGCACTGCCTTATCAATATGTGGCAGGGTATTTAGAGTCAGTTTTTTTTTCTGATAAGAGCTATCATTTCTAAAATTAGAGAGATATTACTTTCTTCACAGTGTTGTTTAAAAAAAAAAAAAAAAAAAAACAAAACAGGAGTTTTTTTTCCTTTATCTAATATTAATCCTTGTGTGAGGTCTACCAAATTTCTGAGAAGCCAAAAATTACAGAAACTTGTATGAGGGTGGCAAGGCTGACTGGGCGAAACCTAACCTTTTATTAGGCCATTTGATATAGTTAGCTAAAGCAGAGGAGGTTTGGGGAACACCAATATCATCTCAATTGTACACAATCTTTTGGGATATTAGAAACAGAAGCAATGATGGTTAAAACTGTTCTTGCAATGTGCATGGAAGACTTTGAAATCTGTCTTACACTGAGTGACCAAACCAGGGACAAGTGGGAAACTTTCAAATGTTGTTTCTTTGTTTTATCTTTAAACTAGTTTTGAAAACACAAAAATATGGATTAAACTCAAATACTAGAATAATTCTTTCTCTGATATGAGAATTTAGAGTACTGACAAATATTACTTTTGTGTGTTTCTGTTTGGGATGTTGCTAATTTGGTTTATTATTAATAAATATATGAACAACATATACTTGACAGGATGACAGTAGAATATCTTATAACTACTTCCCTTTTAGCAGTACAGTCTGTTCATATCTGTTCTGATTTAGCTATCAGTATTAACCAGAATAAACTAATATTCAGACATCTTGGGAAAAAGTAATATCTTGGAGAACTAGTCTACTTTCCTCCTGACTTCTTACAAAACTTGGATATTGTAAATACAAATTAATGTGAACTATTGTAAATATTAAGAAAATTTTCTGAAAGGGATGCTTAAAGACATGTTTTGAAAACAGCTAAAGGTTGGAGCAGCTGACTTGGCTCTTACAGTTCCTATCTCCAGCAGAAAATTTGGAAAATATTTGTTGGTCAAGTATGTGCCTATTGTGTCTGGTGCCAAATTCTAGCTGGATCCATGTGAAAAAACTAACTTTGGAACTGGAATTTTGTGCAGACAGTGAGAGTCAACACTGAAAGTGGTGTAGTCTTAGCATCATTGACAACATACTGCACAGGGACACGGTCTGGTTTATCCAGTAGAAATTTGACCATCTCTGTACTGATGCCCATTTTAATATCATTCTTGACAGTCCTTTCTGCATGGACAGCCTCCTGTTCTGTGATGCAGTACCCTGGAGATACATCCTTAGTTATCCAGGCTGAACCTGGAAGAGAAATAAATCCCATCATGATTCCTAAGTTTACTTACTGGGATGCTTCATGCATGAAGTATCATTGTGCTTTTTCTCTTGCTCAGTACTTTTTCTCATTAGTCTGAGCTACTGCAATCTTATTTCTGCAGAGCACTTATGTACTAGGTATCACTACCTTGGAGCGCTGGCAATGAAATCACTGCAGTTTAAGGCCATTAATAAGGTCAGTCTAACATCTTTTAAGAACTGATCTGTTAGCTCTTTGCTGACTTCTGTGTTCATGAACCAATTGCCATTTAAAGATCCCATCTGACATTTTCAGTTGATTACCATTATGCCATTATGATGAGTCCTATGAGAAAGTTCTGTAACCACTCTATTTATTAAATTTTTTTCCTTCCCACTTGTTAAAAACAAAAGGCCTGCAGACTCATTATTTTATAGTTGCAAGGGTTGAGGAGGAAAGAAATATTATTTTTCACAGACCATGAATTTACTTTTTTCCTGCTTCTCTTTCCCATCAGAAAAAAAAGTCCCCTCATCTGCAGCTTGTTATAAGATACTATATTTGTTTTGAATCTGTTGACTGGCATACAGAGGGTTTCTAGATAGGGAATAGGATGTAAGGGCTTTTGGATTTAGTATAGTCAACTCTTTCATACAGGTTACATAGAGATGTTTTAAATGAAGCAAAATTGAATCCAGTGTATTAAATATGTCCTTATATAAATCACACATAAATAATACAAATAAAATACAAATAATAATAAAAATAAAATAATTTTTCATGCATGCCCACATAAAACAATATCATGTCCAGAAGTTAGTATTTAGTAAAGACATATTTATTCTCATTTGCAGTAGAACTATTATCTCTTTTTGTCTATCATCTTCCAGGAATAAGAACTAAAAAATGAGTAATGTCTACAGTATTTGGCTCATAGCATGTAACAGTAGTAACAATATTAAAGAAGCAATATGTACATTCTCCAATTTATCCAAGAGTTAATCTTTCAGCTCTTTGCCCTCTGATAAGCATGTGTAATTCCATCTGAACTATCTGGGAACTTTAGAGCACCATTTTGCACACAGATGGAAGTCCTGAATGTGAGAATACCACAGCTGGGCAAAAAGAAATCTACTGCAAGGTCAGCTGGTGAAAGGGTACAAACATACAAACTCTGATTAATGCAAGATAGAGCATCTCAGTGAGAAGATGCCTATGTTTAACTTCTAGTTTGAGATGTTTCTAAAAAAAGGAGCCTTAACCAAGCATTAGCTTCACGTTGCAGATAGAAAGGATAATACAAAATGTGACTTGAGTTTGTTTAGTGGTAAAGGGGAAGATGGCACACCACCTTATCTGGAGCGTCAGAGTTAAGGCGTCTCTGCCCTACCACTCATCCTACATCGCTTTCCATGTGTGATGTCTCTGTTGACTGCATGCTACAGGCACTATCTCACATCTGCGGTAGAACATGCATTTATCCTAACGTTCATATGTGGTAACAAGAGATTTGCAGAGGATTCAGTGCTTTCTTTCTGAGATTATACATCTCAGAGTGCTGAATCCTGGTTCACACCAAGTTTGTGAAGAGGCTTGGAGCCTTACCCATGATTTACGAAGACTGCAGCCTACGCACACCTACAACTTACCCACACTTAGAGAGATCATAGAAATCTGAGTAGATGGCATGGTAACGTAAATATGTAGCACCTGAGGTTTTGCACATTTTCTCAGGCACTTTTAACTCTGCTTCTGTAGACCTTCTTTGCTGTGCTACAGATTGGCTGACCAACACGTGCATAAAACTGTGAGATGTGCTTATCGTTTGCATCAAGACCAGTATCTCCCACATACACCTCCATAGCTAGCAATGACCTACATAAGCCCTCACATAAGTTGCTTTAAATTACATGTGTCAAGCTGCAGGTGTTTCTGCACTAGTTAATATAGGGCTTTTTTTCAACAAAGCTTTTGGTTTTTCTGATTCTCTCAGTTCAGAAAGCTTGATGTAAAGTGTGTCTATGCTTTTGCAGAAATTGATGTTATGTAGTCCACTATTTTTTTATGAAAGTTGAGAATGTACCAGTTACTGATGGTGTAGTGGCATGCCTTAATTGTTTTTAAACAAAATTTAGGGCATATAATTGCTGCCAAAAAAGATATTTTAGTACTACCTCCCTGCCCTAAACCAGAAAACTCTCTTAACAATTTAAAGTACAGAGATGAGAAGTTCAGTGCCAGAGTTTGTGTGAAAATAATTCTACATCACAGCTCAAAGTGGGTTTTGAATCTCATTTTTTAAAAGAGTTTCTTATATATAGTTAGTTGTTAAAATGATAAGCATTTTAGTAGTTCTTTTAATCTTTCATAAGCCCCTCTGTTTTCAGAAGTGCTCTTTAGTGCCTGTGTAAATGTTGGTGCTAGGTCTGCCTTTGACTTGCATAGCCTGAGTGGGCACACTAGGTGATAGATTATGAAAAGGCCTAAATAATGTAAAAAACACCTTCCAAAGAGTGAAAATTATTTGTTTTAAACCTGTCTCACCACACTTACTCTCAGGCAATGTATGTGTTCTGTCATTTGAACTTGTCTCATAGTCTAAAAGGCAAAGAATAAAAAATAATTGTTCAACAGAACCTTCATTTAAAATTGTGCAGAGACATATATGGGGAATAAAGGGTAGGAGCAACCAAAGTAAACTCCATTGATGGACTTGAAAATATTTCAGCTAGTATTCTTGCAGGTGTGCTGATTAAAAATAGAAATTCAGCATATTTCAGTTTTGTTCCCTGAGTCTGATCTTGAATAACAACGAATTCTCATGGTGTACTCAGGTTCACATTATAACATTGATTTTTATCATTGGCTTTAGTGGAGTTGGGAGCAAGAATACAGTTGTCTTGAGTCAGATAATAATATCCAAACATATAATAATACCCAAATATAATAATAATTACCAAAGAGCTTGAAAGTGAATGCAAAAAGTGAAAGTGAATAAAAAAAATTCTTTCAAAGAAAGGGAGAGATGAGACGGGAGCTGGAGTTTCTGTGCTTGTTGTGCACTGAAGTGGNTATGTTATTTCAAAATAACATTTCCAGGCATGAATTTTCAGTTCCCTGCTAAACAAACAAAGAATAACAGCTTGGGCCTAGTCCTTCCCATTTAAAATTAGTTGGAGTTTGGGCCCTAGTATCTATTATAGCAGTTTATATTATTTGAAATGAAATATGACAGTCAGTAAAATTATCCTTCCTGATGAAACACTCATAAAAAAAATTCTTTCAAAGAAAGGGAGAGATGAGACGGGAGCTGGAGTTTCTGTGCTTGTTGTGCACTGAAGTGGTTTTTTTTTAATTTAAAACTCTTTCTTGTTTAGAGGTCAAAAATGTCACTCTATCGTTGCTTTGTATATCAAGCAAGAGACCCTTAGACATCTGTCTTCTGATGGACCCTGAGCACAGCAGGAGACATACAGAGCTGTAAATTTGAATGTTCCCCATGAAAAATTTCATGTGTCCTAGTACTTCATCTCCTCTTTCTACCAAAATATTGCATTTTCTCTTCCAATAAAGATGTTTTATAATGGCAATAAGGAGCTGTAACTCTAGAAGGTGGTATTGCTCATATTTCCTTTGTGTCATGCAGCTCCCACTGCATTATGATAGCATATGTTACCTCTCTGTCATGAGTTATTGGCTAAGTGCAGCACATTTTTATCTATATTTAGAAAACAACCTTCTTTTCTCACAAAAAACCCATGAGCAATGCTAGGCTGGCCATATTGCATAATGGTTTCTGTGCTATGCAAAATAATTGTATGTGGCACTTCCTACTTGGGTTTTGCTTCCTAAATCCTTAATTGGCAAATATAATGCTTATGTTCTATAGATGTTTGAGGCAGTTTGCCATGCTGTGTTGAAATAACTATTCAGGCTGTCTTTGTACATATGAGATCTATAATAAGAAAATTTATTTTCAGTCCATGAGAAAAGCAGCTGAGGTCAAATAATACCAATTCCAGAAAAAATAGAAACATGAATTTCCAGTCACCAACTCCTCCACTCTTCTACAAATACTGAAAAAGGAACTATCAAAATGGCTTGTCCTTGATATTTTTAGAGCAATTTTTGTAATTCCACTGTAAAGAAGTTTAAGAAAATAGGTAAGTTGCAGCAGTGGAAGTCCTATAAATTCTGAGTTTGTGTTTTGTGTTGTATACAATACTGAAACTGGCAAATTTTATGTAGAGTATTTCGTATTTTCTAAATATAAGGACGCTGCACAGGCAACATATGTGTGTTTATGTATTATCAGACTACTACTTGAGAAGACTGTAGTTGCTTTGAGACTTTATTTTTTCTTTTTTCTTAATTTGCAATTATTCTAGAGTATAATATTTAAAATTTGCTTAAAGACAAACTTTAAAAAACCCCACTGCAATCTCAACATTACAGGACGTGGAAGCTGAATTATTGCCTAAAGGTAATAGAAAGACATTTTAATCTGTCCTAATTCCAAGGTTCTTACTTGAGTGTTTCTCGGAGGCAGTCACTGCACCCTGGCTGTGGTTTTAGAAAGTCTTTCCACATGGTATTTTAATTTTTTTGCCTCTTACAGAATTATGAGTAAATAATGCAAGGCATCAAGCCCTTAAGTTCCTTACAACAGCAAGCATCTTATTGTATCATACATGCACACATTATCCTGAACTACTGTTGACTGATGGGACTGAGTCTGAACATGAAACTGAACACTCTGGCTGTGAGTCAAACTGTGTTGATGCAAGCCTGCACTCATGCACAAGCTCTAGATAAGCTTCAGAGAGTGAAGACAGGGAGAAATCTTCCCATTCCACCTTGAATAAGGATTCTTGCTCATATGTCTACTTGGAACATAAATTTACCAGCTTCACTATGTTCAGTGTGACCATGGCCATACATTTTGTACTCTCTGCACATATATCTGTCCTTACAGTTTGTGTCAGAACTGCAACTTTGTGAGGTTCTCTGAGTAGAGATTTTCTAAAAAGCAATTTCAAAGCTGAAAAATTTCATAAGTCATATAAATTAAAAGCAAGAAATACAATATACTTCAGGCAATAATAATTAATTTCAGAGATCTAGAAACAGAGCAAGGAGTTTTACAATTGGCAAGCAAGGAAAAGATGTTCCTGTATCAACAGCGGGAATTAATTGTAAATTTTCTGGATACAAAGGATAGTCAAAAGTCTTTTCAGAGAGATGATGCAAATATGTAGCTGAAAAGTAGGGTTTTCTTATTTCAAAGTAGATTTTGGGATACAATGAGAACAAGCAATGGAAAACACTCTGGCTGTTTAATTATGAAACTGAGAAATTAATGGAGACCACAGATTTTGCACAGTAAGGCAAGGTAGGTTTCTGATTAAGCACATTTGGATTTGAATTAATGGCTGGAAACAAGACAGAAGCAAAAAACATGAAGCTGTTTCTCACAAACTAAGACTGTAGGAAATACAATGCATGTGTGTTGCATCTGTAATTTCTAGAAGTAGTGACAGAAATGTAATAGGAAAGCATACTCTCATTCTTTCAGACGATAAGTAAACCACAGTAATCTTACTTTGTGAATAGAAACATCATGAAGAACAAAACAGTAACATTTTAACATCAGTCTGTAAAGCTTGACTGGTCAAACGCAAGATAAAAGTGAAAGCAGGGCTGGACATGATGCAGTGGTAATTAATGAGTTCATGGAGAGATCAGCTTTTAATTCAAGTCCTGACAATATATCACTGTTAAAAGATAATAACAAAAATTATGTGACCTGGCTTGAATTTAATAGTACACTTGGTTATTAAGTAGTATTGATTTGTTATTGGTGTATAACACCAACATTTTACTTTGTGTTTTACAGAAACCAAATATCTTTAGTAATGTTCCTAGTAGTATTATATATGGCTACTGATTTATAGGTCCCCACTTTTTGTATACATATCATTGACTACAGTAGTTTTCTTGGGGAAAAGATTATCAGATATTTAGAATTTAATAACCACAAATAATCTTTCTGCCTCTGCTGGAGAGACGTTGAAAATCTGACTGTTTATAGATTGAACAGACATGGTCTTACTCACTTTTTCAGAGGTCATTTGTAAATATGTTTGTTAATATATATAAGTATAAAAGGCATTATTAAGAAAAAAATCTCAGTTCTAAACTGCAGGTTTTATCCATGACCATTAATTGTGATAATTTTTTTTTTTTTAGCTATTTAAGAAAACTGAAAACCAGTTAAATTGCTACAGTCTTTTTTATGTTCATCCTCTTCCTTTTAAATAGTAGCAGTTTATGATACAAGAATTCTATTTCCATCCTAGCAGAAATGGCTTACAAGCACAATTATATTCTTGTATTTCTGTGTAGGTTTCCAAGACATATGATGACTTTAAAACCTGATACAGAGGCAAATAAATATATTCTTTTTGGTTTGAAGTGATAAAGCTCATAAATTTATGTAAAGTGTAATAAAAAGGAAAAGTTGTTGCCATTATCATTAAAAGTAGATTTACCAGATTGAGCTGAACCAATTGCTTTTGACAGCCCAGAGGATATTTTTATTTTCAGTGAACTTTTTATATCAATTTTTCATCACTAAACTATTTACTCTTGCTGGTTTAGCTAGATTTTGACTCCCTTGATTGTTCATATGGGAAGTAGATGATGACGTTATATTTGATTTTCATTACTCCTGTGAGTGTATACAGTTTGAGATGCTTAGCGTGATGCATTCTATTCATATCATATTACTTTAATTCCCTCTTATCCCTAAGTTTGTATTTTTATATTTTTATTAAAAGGAAAAACCTTCCAAATAGGAAAAAAAAAGCATTAAAAAAATTGACACAAATATGAAGAATAGGAGTCTTAGCTATTAGAAGATGTCTTTTTTTGTTCTAATCAATGATATTGTCTTGATCCAACACACAATCAGTGCTCCAAGTTTGTAATAACTGAAATGAAGTTCTTTGGCTAGCCAAGCAGACTTCCAGAGTAAGAAACTTAAAAGTGGATGCATATGCTAAACAGAATCTGAGCATACTGTAATTCATTTTAAGCAGAGATTTTATAGACCTTTTTAACAAATTCTATTTGGCTATGTTCCATTTACTGTTCCATTTATTTTCCCCAAAGCTGTTTCTCACACAGAAGAATCAGGGAAAGATATATATATAAATATATATATATATAGATACACATACCAAAAATACTTACATAGTCATTCAGTCAAAAACTACTGTGATTTTAAATGACCCGTGCAGTTGATTGGAAGATAAACTTCAAAGGCAATACAACCAGAAGAGCTGTATGACAGCATGCAAAACTATTCTGCCAACCCTGTTGTGGGAGAATACGAGAATATTTCTTAATATCAATTTCACAGGTAATTATACTCATCATCAGTTCTATCTTCAGAAGTGATCACTGTTGACCAGTGACTTGTGATTAAAAAAAAATGTGATGAAAGAAAAGCCAGAGCGCCTGAGAGAAAGACGTCTTCTTCGGAGCTCAGCTAGGACTTTCAACATTCAAAGAAAATTTGGAATTATTGGTTCATACCTAGGGAAACAACATAGCAATCTGAAATACAAGTAGTCTTTTCTGAAGGAATTTACTGGAAATTGCCTGAGGAATACTGGTGGAGGAGGTTTCAGCTGGCGTTTGAAGATGTTTTCATACTATCCTAGCTAGAGGAAGGTTGAGTCCTTGCTGATAGCCCTGATAATATTATGAGAGGTGGAGCATAGGTATTCTCTAGAAGAAACAAAACATATTTCTCAAGAGCAAACTCTTGCAGTCATTCTATTATTTGCTAAATTGAATACCCAGAACAATCTATCCGTTTCACACATGCTATGAGCACTTGCCAGTTTCCTTGGAACTCATAATCTTCTTATGTTAAAGGAGAAGATATTCTATACATATTTAATGTAGAAGGTCATTGGTGAAGACAGCTGAGATACACATACAGAAGGAATAACCTTTTTTATACATCTGCGATGATTGAGTGAAACAGGAAATATACATATGTGGATAACACCTTTTAGTGTATTACTTGTGACACTCATCTTCTGAGGGAGAATGAGGGAGATGAAAATCTGTTTCTAAGGCACTTGAAAAGAAGTCTGTGGAAGATAGATGAAGGACTGAGCATAACACCTGAATGAAACAGCAGTGCTTGGTGGAAAAGCTCTGTCAACATGCAGGAGAAAATCCATATAAAACAATATTTATAGCCTGTAGGAGCAAACAAGAGTAAAAATTTTGGCAAGGTAAATGATTCATGCTTCAAGGAATGATATCCAGTGCAAGGGACAGGAGAAGGATTATTTAGCCGGGGACAGATGTAAGGTTCAGTAGAGGAAGTCAAGAAAAATAATTCCCAATCTTTTAGTCTTTATGTCATGCTTACGATGTTCTCACTGCTGATTTTCAAATATATGCAGTGTACATTACAGTACTTAAAAACGTCACTCTGGTATTTCTTGAGGGGACTGAAACCTTCCTTCTGCTGTCTCAACAAGAAAGAATTTATGAGAAAATGATACTGTCTGCTAACAAAATTAATCCAATCCCTTCAGGACTGACTAGTACTGCAACAATCCTTTACAATAATCCAAGGTCTTTGCAATACAACTGGACAATATAAAGTCCAATAAAATGGTAAGATAATCTCATCTACAGACTGGACATGTGGAGTGCAGGATCAATCCACATGGCTTTTAAGAACATATCTGTTTCTGTACTGGAGTCAATCATCTAGCAATAATAAAATGTGAACCTTCAGAAAGGAAGTCTGATGGGCTGAGTGTCCTCTACCTCTTTACAAAAGGGAAAAAAATGGTAACAGAAGAAAGAAAAATCCTCTTTACTTAATGTGGACCTCTGTCTCTGGTGTGCAAGTCCTTTGTGTCCAAAGATAATTAGCACTTTATAATGCTAATTATTATAATTATGTCTGAGAAAAAAATCATTAAGGGGTAGGGCTGTTCAATGATTTTCAATTGCCCCCTCCATTAAAAAATAAGGTCATTGTTTGATTAGCTAGTTTTAGAAACTAGAAGATGGAAACTGTGTTACAGAAAGTCCTTTGATTGTTTAATTTCTCATGTGAGATATTTGGTAAATACTTTAATAAGAAAAAAATAAAATAATGTCATAAAATATGACTGTCATAAAATTACCTCAAAATCTCTGGCTACACGCTACCAATATATATAATAAAAAAGGTATTTATTTTTATAATTTTTTGGCATAAGAATGTGAATAGCTACTGCAATTAGCTAAGAGAAGTCACCTTATCACTTCTTCTGTCACATATTTATTAGAAATACCAAGGGTAGTACCTGAAAATTGAAAAGCATATGTTGTAGAACATCAATATGAAATTTACATTTGGACCAAAAGTAAAAAATTCTAACTGGGGCATTCTACTGGGAGTGAAAACAACCAACTGAATAGAAATTCTTGTTTTTTCCCCCCTCAGTCAGCTTAAAATTTGTACAAATATAGTTTAATTGTCGAAAATGATAAGTTTCAAATTGTGTTTTTAGATGCACCTTCAAAGCACTCTAGAATTAACATTTTGACCAGTAATTAAACGGTGAGTGATGTCATGTGTTATGCTTGCTCCTGAATATAGTGAATTCATTTCACTGCAAACCTAGAAAGATAGTTTGCCATGAATTCATTTGGTTTAGTTTTATTGCTGAGCAGGGAGCCAAGCTGGGGCTATTTTCCCAGCAACATACAGAGATATGAGAGAAATAAGATGGTGATGCTGAGTAGGCTGTACTGCGAATGGAGCAAAAGATGTGTTGATTTTAAAATATTGAATAGATGATTTCTAGAAGGCAATGTATCTTGGCTGTCAATTCAGGAAGTGAAATTAATTCTTAAGATACCTTTATAGCATAGTCTAATCAGGTAGACATAGGGGATAAAAGGAAGTGTATTTCATTATTTTTACAAATTCAGATTATAGAATTGAACGAAAATTAGAAAATTACACTAAAATCTAGCTTCTATTCCTGATGACCCATAATCTTTTCTCTGACTGGGGCTGATATATCATGTTATCTTAACTATTTGAGGGTAGAGAAGATATGACTTTTGATATATGCCTTAACTAATACTTTGTGACAAAAGTAGTTTAACCATTTATATTCCATACACCATAAAAAAAAAAAAAAAGGCCGATAATTTTCCCACATAAAACTGTGTTGTGAAAACTCAGAAACACCCTGATGGAATTCTCTGATATTTAGAGACAACTTTTGCAGATTCACTTTAAAGTGGAACCTAAGCTGAATTGAAATGTTTCTGCACTCTGGATCAGACACTTCCCTACAGCTCTAGAGATGGCCCAAATTTAAAAAAAAAAGATAAAAAAAAGTAAGTTATTCAGGAGGAAAATATTTCCCTCCCAAGGTTGTGAAGAAGAAAGATCCTCACTGATGTCTCCAGATGGAAATTAGCCCTTCACATATAATTTGACATATTAAAAGGAAAAGCTTCCCAGGAGAAAGCAAGATATTTGTTGCATAGATTGAAGTCTTTTAAAGGGAAAGGCTTGAATGAGTTTTGAGATGGCCATTTCACATTTTCAGAAGATGGGGACTGACAAAAAAAGAAATATAATGAAAAAAACCCCACTAATATAAAAAACAATAATATGTTAAGGCTCTCCTTCTAAACACATACGCAGATTTTTTTTCTGATGTAATGACAAAATATGATCGACTGTGGATGTGTGATATTTCTAAAAAAGAAAGAAAAGAAAAACCACTGTAGAACACTGGCTTCATTATTTCAGAAAACAGTTTAAGCAAAGTAAATATCAAGTTAATATATGATAAAACTGATAAACCTTCTATTTTTCCACCCCCTCTCAGAATTTCCAGTATTATGACTTCAGGCAGCCATCAGAAATTCTATGTTGAAATCCATTTTAGTAAAGCACTCAAGCCTGTTCTTAATTTTAAAAGCCAATGAAAGTAATAGAATTACTTGTATACTTAAAGTTAAGCACACTCACAAGTACTTGTTCCCTCCAGAGCAGCATCCCTTCATCCCTAATGAAATCAAAAGAGTCTCTTATGACTAAAATTAAGATGCTATACCTTTTATTAGTATCCTGTGGATACTGAGGTCAAAAGCCAATGTGAATGAACAAGTCAGTCAGGCATTCCAAATTGCCTAGAGTTACCACTGATTCTAGGGTGCCTCAATTTTGAACACCAGTAGAATGTAAAAGTAAGGATGTTTTTTGACTTAGGTCTTTTCTTGTCCTTGGCACTTCTGATTTCTCTTTGACAGTGACCTTTTTTCACAATGCACTACTCTCGGAAAGAGAATAACACCTCAGCCCAATCACTCTATATAACTCTAGTTATATATCAGTTACCATCACAAAGATATTTGACAGGCACCAGCTTAAAGCTATAAATGTTTATCATTTAAGTGTACTTGGTTCACCTAGCCTATCAATATTGAGTACCTAAATGATTATGAAAAGGCTGTGTTGAATGGGTCTTGGAGCAATCTGGTCAAGCAGAAGCTGTCCTGCCCATGGCAGTGGGGTTAGAACTGGGTGATTTTTAAGGTCCCTTCCAACCCAAGCCATTCTATGATTCTATGATTCTGTGATTCTATGATTCTATGATTCTCTGATTCTATGATTCTATGATTCTATGATTCTATGATGACTTTCATTCTTTGCATCAGAGAAGAAAGGTGGACAAGACTGATTCCTTTCAGTTAAATTATAGGCATGTCAGGGACGAATATCAGAGTTAAAGAGTGGGTCATGGACCACTGGTATTGATGAGATCATGGTGGCTAAGCCTGCACCAATATGCAGATTTAGTGCAAATCTTTTATGTTAATAGTTCAGCTAAAAAGTTGATGATAATGTTACTTGTTTGCTTGTGAAGACCTGAAAGGGATTTCTCAATCCAAAGAGCCTAAGGAATATAATTTGTTCCACTACAGACAGATTTTAGCATGCAATCACAGAATCACAGATTGGTTGGAATTGGCAGGCACCTCTGGAGGTCATCGTCCAACGCCCCACTCAAGGTGGGTCACATAGAGCCAGTTACCCAGGAGCAAGTCTAGATGGGGTTTTTTAAATCTTCCAGGAAGGAGACTCCACAACCTCTCTGTAAAACTTGTTGCAGATTTCAGTCACCCTCACAGTAAAAAAGCACTTCCTTATGTTTATGGAGCCTCTTGTGATGACACTGAAAAGAGTAGTTTTGTCCTGTGTGCATGTCCTCTTCAGGTATTTACATGTATTTGTAAGACGCCCCATGAGCCTTCTCTTTACGAGGCTTAACGGTTCCAGTTCTCTCAGCCTTCCTTACATGGGAGGTGTTCCAATCCCTTAATCATCCTTGTGACCTTTCATTGAACTACATAGAATGTTGAACAGAGTTTCTGTTGATGGAAATATTGGCACTTTTGCATGCCACAAAGGAGAACAAAAAGTAGACTTTCAAAAGAAATGTCCCTGTGTTTTGCTGGAAAGTAGTGAACTCCAAGGCATGTTTGGAAAGAGCCATTTCACACCTGAACTGAGTTCTGGGAAATATACAATTCAGTCAGCCGTCTTTTATTGGAAATATGATGTTGATGACATAGCCAATTGTTTATAGCATCTTCTATTTGAGTTGAGGTTCTGACCACTATTCTGATCAGCATTACTCAATAAGTAAAGAGGTAAGACATAAAGAGGTAAGAACTTCTAATACAGGCACATGGTAGCTAGACTGTAGAAAATCTTTCTTATTAATTTTTTTCCTTTACTTCATACAGTGATTCTGCTATTGCAGGCTGGGTGCCAATAATTTGGGGTGGTGAGACATGGGACTAATAGAAAATGTGTTCAGTTTATAGTTGGGCTAAAATAGAAGCAAAGTTGAAAACAAGCAAAGTTGAAGTCAGGCAGTTTCAACTTTATAAACTTCCTTGTGCTAGTTTAGAAATATTACTTGTGATGAAGCAAATCTGTTGGTTCTGGTGGGTGTAGAGCCCCCAGTGCAAGCTGTGAGATCTCTAGCCCAAAGAATCAATAAATCTTCTAATTGTGTCATCACATCTGTGATTTAGACTGCAATATATTCTGTGATTTGTTTAATAAACTTGCAAGCTTAAATACCATGCTTTTGTGGGATGCTCCCCTGGGATTCATCCTTAAGGTTGCCCAAATGTATCTCCTCTTCCAGTGACCTACGTAGGAAGTGACATGAGACATGTGGTGGTTTAATTAGCAAAACGTTGGCATCAGATTAATAATGAAGAGAATATCCTTTTCTAGAGTTTCTGTTTCGTATAAATATCTCTTGCAGAGCTCTGGTTCCATATGGCAATTAGAAGTACTTGTTAACATAGTTGTTTAGGTATATGAATAATTAAGGTGAATTTTCTCCAAGACTGAGAGAAATAAGGATGGACAGACTTGTTGAGAAGGAATCCAAACTCATCAATCCACAGATAAATATTCATTGATTTTTTAAAACTCAAACTTATATTGTGAGCTTCTAATATTCTCACTTCTCTGTAGGTTTTTAAAATTATAATTACTATTAGTTAATTAAATTTTTAAAATTATAATTACTATTATTTTAATTAGTTTTTATTTATTTTTGCACTGCTAAGGCTTACTTGGAAATAAAAGTCATTATTTCATGAGAAAAATCACCATCTCAAAGAAACACTCATATAGGAAGGGAAATTGATTATCTGCATAAGTTGAGTATAGTTTTTTAAATATAGTGAAACACTGGGTACTGAATTAAAAAAAAAA
>VZSE01011320.1:850580-904918 GCA_013398275.1 Promerops cafer
AATCCAAACTCATCAATCCACAGATAAATATTCATTGATTTTTTAAAACTCAAACTTATATTGTGAGCTTCTAATATTCTCACTTCTCTGTAGGTTTTTAAAATTATAATTACTATTAGTTAATTAAATTTTTAAAATTATAATTACTATTATTTTAATTAGTTTTTATTTATTTTTGCACTGCTAAGGCTTACTTGGAAATAAAAGTCATTATTTCATGAGAAAAATCACCATCTCAAAGAAACACTCATATAGGAAGGGAAATTGATTATCTGCATAAGTTGAGTATAGTTTTTTAAATATAGTGAAACACTGGGTACTGAATTAAAAAAAAAAACAAACCAATAACTATAGTTCGTTTATTCAGTTGAATTACCTTCTAACTTTGGAACACTCATCAGAAGAGAAAAAGAAATTTTGGATTTACATATATTCAGAATCTTTCAAAGATTCTTTCAGTCTTATTGTTTGAGAAGTGAATTGCAAAAGTCTGTATTTCATCCATAATATTCAATATTTTATTGGTGACAACAGAAGTCATAGAAATAGCAAGATTGCACATCTGTGCAAACTAGAACTGCAAAAGGAAAATTCTTTAGGGAACCTCCAGTGAAGAAAAACCTTGAATTAAGACTGCTCATGTATAATTTTAAAATTTTCCTCCTGGTTTGGAAAAAAAAAATGTCATCAGCTTTCTTGGGTTTAGAAATGTATTGTCTTGCTTTGTATAATTGACACTAATATTGCTAAGATAAAGGAAAATGGAGGTAAAACTCTGATGAAATTTTTTCATTTTTTTATTAGCCCAAAAATGGAGTTTGGTAGTATCACAAGCCTCACTTCATCAGGTTTTAAATTATCTTTTGCTCCTCCTTTGCTCATGTCAACTTCTTCTTAAAAGACAGGAGTAGTTCTGTTATTTGTATGTCTTCCAAAGAGCAACTTTTGGCAACAGAAAAAGAAGACCTTAGAAAATCAGAGACAGATCTTGACAAATAGACTAAATAGCCAGACAGATGACTGAAGATCATGACTGAAAAAAAAAAAAAAATCCTTTGCTCTTCTCTATCTCTATAAAAAGAGCACTTCATTTCTTTGGACTTCTGTCATCTTCTGTGATGAGGACGGCCAAAGGCCCACCTGAAATTGAGTCTGGCAAGGAATATCGAGGACAACAAGAAGGGCATCTACAAGTACATCAGTCGCAAAGGGAAGATTAGGGAAAATGTGGGGCCACTACTGAATTAGATGGGTGTCCTGATAATGGAATACACCATAAAGGTGGAATTACTGAATGCCTTTATTGCCTCAGTCTTTACTGCTGAGGTTGACCCTTGGAATCTCAGACCTCAGAGGTAACAGAAGGCTGAAGAAAGGAAGACTTCCCTGTGGTTGGGTTGGGTTAGAGATCAGGTAAACAGACTTAATACCATAAACCCATGGGCCCTGAGGGGATGCACTCATCAGTGCTGAGGTAGCTGGCAAACAGTGCTGCTAAGCCACTCTCTATCATCTTTGAAAAATGATGAAGAATTGGAGAAGTGGCCTATGAACAGGGGAAGGACAATGTTACTCCCGTCTTCAAAAAGGGCAAGAAGGAAGACTGGAGAAACTTTTGGCCAGTCAGCCTCACCTCCCTTCCATCCCTGGAAAAGAAATGAAGCAGGTTGTCCTGGAGATCATCAAGCATGTAGAAGAAAAGAAGGTCATCAGGATAGTCAGTATGGATTCACCAAGGGGAAATCATGCCTGACCAATCTGACAGCCTTCCGTGATGGCATGGCAGGGGAGAGCAGTGGAGGTTGTCTACTTTTACTTCACCAAGGCTTTTCACACTACCTTCTGTAACATCCTCCATAGGTAAATTTGGGAAATGTGGATTAGATGAATGGACAGTGAGGTGGTTCAAGCACTGGCTGAGCACGGTGGATCATGATCAGTGGAGTAGAACCCAGTTGGAGGCCTGTAGTCAGTGGCACTCCCCAGGAATCAGTACTGGGTCCAGTCTTATTTAACTTGTTTATCAATTATCTGGACAAAGGGATAGAATGCACCCTCAGCAAGTTTGCTGATGATACAAAATTTGGGGCAAGTGGCTGATACACCTGAAGGCTGTGCGGCCATTCACTAGGACCGTGGTACGCTGGTAGGGTTGGGTGGAGGAACCTAATGAAGTTCAACAAAGGCAAGTGCAGGGGCCTGCCCCTGGGGAAAAATAACCTCAAGTACCAGCACAGGTTGGTACTTGACCTGCTAGAGAGCAGCTCTGTGGAGAAGGACCTGGAAGTCTTGGTGAATGACAAGCTGACCATGTGCCGGCAGTTCTCTTGCAACCAGAGGACCAATGGTATCCTGGGCTTCATTGGGAAGAGTGTAGCCAGCAGGTCAAGGGAGGTGGTCCTCCTCCTCTACTCAGCCCCAGTGAGGCCACATCTGGCTCTGTGTACAGTTCTGGACTCATCAGTACAAGAAAGGCAAGGAAAGGGTTGAGTGAAGTGCCACAAAAATGATTAGGGATCTGGAGCATTCTCTCATGAGAGACTGTGGGAGCTGGGCCTGTTAATCAAGAGAGGACTGAGAGGGGATGTCATTAATGTATATCAATATCTCAAAGGCAGGTGCCAAGAGGATGGTGCCAGACTCTTTCCAGTGGTGCCCAGAGAGAGGACAGGGAGCAACAAGGCCACGAAAAAAATCGCAAGAAATTCCACCTCAAGATGAGGAACTTCTTTACACTGAGGGTAGCAAAGCACTGGAACAGGCTGCTCAGGGAGATCATGGACTTTTCCTCTCTGGAGACATTCAAAACCCACCCGGATGCATTCCTGTGCTACCTGGTCTAGGTGACCCTGCCTTGGCAGAGAGGTTTGACTAGATGATCTCCAGAGGCCTCTTCCAAACCTAACAACTCTGTGAGTCTGTGAATCATGAAATCATGGGCAAAAATATTTTGGTATCCTTCTGACTGAATTAAGTCATAGTTCATTTTGATTCTCACATGACTACAAATAAACAAATTCTACTCAGTAGTGTTTTATGTTCAACCACATATTCAGAATTATATTATTTTTTCACATTTGCCTCACAATTATTGATATCGTATTATCAGAATAGAATAGAATATTTTTTTGGAAGGGACCTACAACGTCCACCTAGTCCAACCGCCTGACCCNCTGAAGATCATGACTGAAAAAAAAAAAAAAAATCCTTTGCTCTTCTCTATCTCTATAAAAAGAGCACTTCATTTCTTTGGACTTCTGTCATCTTCTGTGATGAGGACGGCCAAAGGCCCACCTGAAATTGAGTCTGGCAAGGAATATCGAGGACAACAAGAAGGGCATCTACAAGTACATCAGTCGCAAAGGGAAGATTACGGAAAATGTGGGGCCACTACTGAATTAGATGGGTGTCCTGATAATGGAATACACCATAAAGTTGGAATTACTGAATGCCTTTATTGCCTCAGTCTTTACTGCTGAGGTTGACCCTTGGAATCTCAGACCTCAGAGGTAACAGAAGGCTGAAGAAAGGAAGACTTCCCTGTGGTTGGGTTGGGTTAGAGATCAGGTAAACAGACTTAATACCATAAACCCATGGGCCCTGAGGGGATGCACTCATCAGTGCTGAGGTAGCTGGCAAACAGTGCTGCTAAGCCACTCTCTATCATCTTTGAAAAATGATGAAGAATTGGAGAAGTGGCCTATGAACAGGGGAAGGACAATGTTACTCCCGTCTTCAAAAAGGGCAAGAAGGAAGACTGGAGAAACTTTTGGCCAGTCAGCCTCACCTCCCTTCCATCCCTGGAAAAGAAATGAAGCAGGTTGTCCTGGAGATCATCAAGCATGTAGAAGAAAAGAAGGTCATCAGGATAGTCAGTATGGATTCACCAAGGGGAAATCATGGCTGACCAATCTGACAGCCTTCCGTGATGGCATGGCAGGGGAGAGCAGTGGAGGTTGTCTACTTTTACTTCACCAAGGCTTTTCACACTACCTTCTATAACATCCTNCTACCTTCTGTAACATCCTCCATAGGTAAATTTGGGAAATGTGGATTAGATGAATGGACAGTGAGGTGGTTCAAGCACTGGCTGAGCACGGTGGATCATGATCAGTGGAGTAGAACCCAGTTGGAGGCCTGTAGTCAGTGGCACTCCCCAGGAATCAGTACTGGGTCCAGTCTTATTTAACTTGTTTATCAATTACCTGGACAAAGGGATAGAATGCACCCTCAGCAAGTTTGCTGATGATACAAAATTTGGGGCAAGTGGCTGATACACCTGAAGGCTGTGCGGCCATTCACTAGGACCGTGGTACGCTGGTAGGGTTGGGTGGAGGAACCTAATGAAGTTCAACAAAGGCAAGTGCAGGGGCCTGCCCCTGGGGAAAAATAACCTCAAGTACCAGCACAGGTTGGTACTTGACCTACTAGAGAGCAGCTCTGTGGAGAAGGACCTGGAAGTCTTGGTGAATGACAAGCTGACCATGTGCCGGCAGTTCTCTTGCAACCAGAGGACCAATGGTATCCTGGGCTTCATTGGGAAGAGTGTAGCCAGCAGGTCAAGGGAGGTGGTCCTCCTCCTCTACTCAGCCCCAGTGAGGCCACATCTGGCTCTGTGTACAGTTCTGGACTCATCAGTACAAGAAAGGCAAGGAAAGGGTTGAGTGAAGTGCCACAAAAATGATTAGGGATCTGGAGCATTCTCTCATGAGAGACTGTGGGAGCTGGGCCTGTTAATCAAGAGAGGACTGAGAGGGGATGTCATTAATGTATATCAATATCTCAAAGGCAGGTGCCAAGAGGATGGTGCCAGACTCTTTCCAGTGGTGCCCAGAGAGAGGACAGGGAGCAACAAGGCCACGAAAAAAATCGCAAGAAATTCCACCTCAAGATGAGGAACTTCTTTACACTGAGGGTAGCAAAGCACTGGAACAGGCTGCTCAGGGAGATCATGGACTTTTCCTCTCTGGAGACATTCAAAACCCACCCGGATGCATTCCTGTGCTACCTGGTCTAGGTGACCCTGCCTTGGCAGAGAGGTTTGACTAGATGATCTCCAGAGGCCTCTTCCAAACCTAACAACTCTGTGAGTCTGTGAATCATGAAATCATGGGCAAAAATATTTTGGTATCCTTCTGACTGAATTAAGTCATAGTTCATTTTGATTCTCACATGACTACAAATAAACAAATTCTACTCAGTAGTGTTTTATGTTCAACCACATATTCAGAATTATATTATTTTTTCACATTTGCCTCACAATTATTGATATCGTATTATCAGAATAGAATAGAATATTTTTTTGGAAGGGACCTACAACGTCCACCTAGTCCAACCGCCTGACCCTAGTTAATGCTTGTATTTAAGGCCTATACCTGTACATATACCTCTTCAGCACTGCAGCTGTCAACTACCTCTCTAGTAAGCCTGTTTCAGAGTCTGACCATTCTCTCTGTAAAGAAATATTTCCTAATATTTAGTCTGAACCTCTCATGTTGCACATTTGAACCATTCCCATGCATCCTATCACTGGACACAAGAGAAAAGAGATCAGCACCTCTCTCCACTTCCCCTCCTCAGGAAGGTACTAAGAGCCTTAATATCTCCAAACTAGATAAACACAGTGTTCTCAGCCACTCCTTATAGGACATTCCTCAGGGCTTATCACCAGCTTTGTTGCCCTCCTCTGGACACATTCAAGGACCTCCACATCCTACTTAAATAATTGTGGGGCCCAGAACTGCATTCAGTGTCCCTGGTGAGGCCACACCAACGCTGAATGCAGTGGGATGGTCACCTCTGACTGGCTGGTGATGCTGTGGCTGATGCACCCCAGGATGGGGNCCTGGAGATCATCAAGCATGTAGAAGAAAAGAAGGTCATCAGGATAGTCAGTATGGATTCACCAAGGGGAAATCATGCCTGACCAATCTGACAGCCTTCCGTGATGGCATGGCAGGGGAGAGCAGTGGAGGTTGTCTACTTTTACTTCACCAAGGCTTTTCACACTACCTTCTATAACATCCTCCATAGGTAAATTTGGGAAATGTGGATTAGATGAATGGACAGTGAGGTGGTTCAAGCACTGGCTGAGCACGGTGGATCATGATCAGTGGAGTAGAACCCAGTTGGAGGCCTGTAGTCAGTGGCACTCCCCAGGAATCAGTACTGGGTCCAGTCTTATTTAACTTGTTTATCAATTACCTGGACAAAGGGATAGAATGCACCCTCAGCAAGTTTGCTGATGATACAAAATTTGGGGCAAGTGGCTGATACACCTGAAGGCTGTGCGGCCATTCACTAGGACCGTGGTACGCTGGTAGGGTTGGGTGGAGGAACCTAATGAAGTTCAACAAAGGCAAGTGCAGGGGCCTGCCCCTGGGGAAAAATAACCTCAAGTACCAGCACAGGTTGGTACTTGACCTACTAGAGAGCAGCTCTGTGGAGAAGGACCTGGAAGTCTTGGTGAATGACAAGCTGACCATGTGCCGGCAGTTCTCTTGCAACCAGAGGACCAATGGTATCCTGGGCTTCATTGGGAAGAGTGTAGCCAGCAGGTCAAGGGAGGTGGTCCTCCTCCTCTACTCAGCCCCAGTGAGGCCACATCTGGCTCTGTGTACAGTTCTGGACTCATCAGTACAAGAAAGGCAAGGAAAGGGTTGAGTGAAGTGCCACAAAAATGATTAGGGATCTGGAGCATTCTCTCATGAGAGACTGTGGGAGCTGGGCCTGTTAATCAAGAGAGGACTGAGAGGGGATGTCATTAATGTATATCAATATCTCAAAGGCAGGTGCCAAGAGGATGGTGCCAGACTCTTTCCAGTGGTGCCCAGAGAGAGGACAGGGAGCAACAAGGCCACGAAAAAAATCGCAAGAAATTCCACCTCAAGATGAGGAACTTCTTTACACTGAGGGTAGCAAAGCACTGGAACAGGCTGCTCAGGGAGATCATGGACTTTTCCTCTCTGGAGACATTCAAAACCCACCCGGATGCATTCCTGTGCTACCTGGTCTAGGTGACCCTGCCTTGGCAGAGAGGTTTGACTAGATGATCTCCAGAGGCCTCTTCCAAACCTAACAACTCTGTGAGTCTGTGAATCATGAAATCATGGGCAAAAATATTTTGGTATCCTTCTGACTGAATTAAGTCATAGTTCATTTTGATTCTCACATGACTACAAATAAACAAATTCTACTCAGTAGTGTTTTATGTTCAACCACATATTCAGAATTATATTATTTTTTCACATTTGCCTCACAATTATTGATATCGTATTATCAGAATAGAATAGAATATTTTTTTGGAAGGGACCTACAACGTCCACCTAGTCCAACCGCCTGACCCTAGTTAATGCTTGTATTTAAGGCCTATACCTGTACATATACCTCTTCAGCACTGCAGCTGTCAACTACCTCTCTAGTAAGCCTGTTTCAGAGTCTGACCATTCTCTCTGTAAAGAAATATTTCCTAATATTTAGTCTGAACCTCTCATGTTGCACATTTGAACCATTCCCATGCATCCTATCACTGGACACAAGAGAAAAGAGATCAGCACCTCTCTCCACTTCCCCTCCTCAGGAAGGTACTAAGAGCCTTAATATCTCCAAACTAGATAAACACAGTGTTCTCAGCCACTCCTTATAGGACATTCCTCAGGGCTTATCACCAGCTTTGTTGCCCTCCTCTGGACACATTCAAGGACCTCCACATCCTACTTAAATAATTGTGGGGCCCAGAACTGCATTCAGTGTCCCTGGTGAGGCCACACCAACGCTGAATGCAGTGGGATGGTCACCTCTGACTGGCTGGTGATGCTGTGGCTGATGCACCCCAGGATGGGGCTTGCCTGCTAGGCTGATAGGGCTCACTGCTGACCAGGACTCCTAGATGCCTTTCTCTGGGAATGCTCTTCAGCCACGTCTCCCAGCTTGTGCAGGAAAATTTATACTTGAGCCTGGCATCAGAGTTAATTGTGATTGAAAGCACCTCAATTTCATTTATTTGTTTTCTTGTTTATTATCAGAATTGTTGAATGTCTGTTGTAGAATTTCAAATTGCTTGAGCAATGTGTCAAATTCTCTTTGCATGTGATGAAATTGTTTTATTCTGTAAAGACTGTGCCCCCCAAAAGGAGAGGAAGCCCACTTTTTTTGTTCTTAAATGTATGTAGGTTAGCAAAAACATTCTTCAAAGGATTTGAGTGAGACTTATGGAACATATGCAACTAAATTATGATACTTGCAGAATTCTTCAAAGACTGTGCAACAGGATATGGTTTATACTGTTATCTAGGTAAAACCATAAACTCAAAGAGCAACAGATCTGCAAGAATGATTTTCTCAGAAAATATGCCACTTATGCAAGCTAGACATTCAAAGCTAAAACATTGATTTAAAATACTTGGGGTTAGATTTAATGAAAAGAATAATAAAGACTCCTCATGTTGGTTAGTGCAGACAGGCATAACATAGGCTTCCACAATTTATTTCATCTATTCACCTTGTCCTGCTGTTACACCACCGCTATTTCAATTTTGAGCTTTGTGAACAGAGGCATATCCGTGTTCTGAGCTCTACTGGTTAATATAACAGTGATTCTTTCACAAAGGTGAAAGGAGAATAAAATAATCAGATTTTCCTTTTTTTTCCCTTGTAACCTCCATGTTTGAAGCTAAATTCCAGAAACAGAAAGGTTAGTATCTTCATTTAACAAAGAGGTCTTCATGGACTGACTCCTTTGAAATCAATGGGAGTTTGTGAGAATCATAAATGGCATTGGCAGGGAGTAATTGCAGGGTCAAGGAATGGTGTGTCAGAGCACTTACCTCTGAGATATTACTCTCTGCCGATCTGTTAGCAGCAACAAAGAGAATTTCTTTCATTTTCTTACAGCAACTGGGCCTTTTTAAATACAGGAAGAAAAATAAAACATGAATTCATTCTTACTCAGATTTGAATTGAATGAATAGAACTAATGTATAATCTTCTTTCTGCAAAGTGATAAATATTTACAGTGTGTAATGAGATTTCATGTCAAAAATTGATGGTATTTATTGTGTTTTAATAAAAGCAGATTTGAAAATGTTAGTTTTATTAAAGAAAAGAAGTGTTGAAAATATTGCCATTTTCACATTTGCTTTTTCTATGGAGACCTTATATGCAAAGACAGATTTTGAGCTAACTATATTACTATGGAAATCAGTTGCAACAGAGTAGAAATGGTATGAAATAATGAAAACATTAATACTTCTTTACACCTTGTTTCATTTATTTATCAGTTACACTCTCCTTTTTTTTCTTTGCTATTAAAGCTCACACATTCCAATATTAAAAACGTTTTCCTTCTCTTTTTATAATTTCTTTTCTCAATTCAAATTTCCAGACTTTATAACAAGGAACAGACACTTCATACATGACAGAAATATGGAAGTTAAGGGCACTGCTATATAGGGTGTTCAAGTTAAGTGCTACACAGAGATTTGTGTCTCAGTGAAGAAATTATTTTCAGCAATGTGTTGCTGTTAGAAAGAAGCTGTATCTTCTCTCTGCTCAATGATGAGTCCAGTCATCAATTACTTCCAAACTGACTTATGGCAGTACCTTAACAAATGTTGCCATTAAGTAATCTGCTAAGTCTATAGAGCTCAGCTTTCTTGGGGATTTAAGACACATTAGTCAAAATATCAGTACACAGGTGCTGAGTGCTTGAAAATATCTATGTGGTTCCTTCCATTTGTACAAAACTTTTAATCATTTAATGCCTCACAAATAGATGAAGCAGGTGATCAGGCTTGCTTTTAAAAGGCTAAAAACTCTAAGCAAACTCCAAAGTAGTTCAATAATATTTAGTTTCCAGGTCATGTAGCTGCAAAAGCCCTGTTGGCTGCTATTTATGTTAAATTAGTAAATCATTTTCAAAAGGATAAATGCACAAGAAAAGGAGTTTTTGTTTTAAGTTAAAAATATAAAGGAGAAAAGGTGAGGAAAAAATATAGTAAAATGTGAAATTTAGCCTATTTTGTGCAATAATGATTTTTTTAGATTGCATGTATGTAACATGCATGTGTGTATTAGTATGTGTAACTCTTTATATCAGCATTTGTTTTTCAGGCAAACAGAAAGAAACCTCTTACAGCGTCCCTTTAACTGGCATGAAGCCAGCCTTGCTCATTTTCTGCAGCTGGCATGAAAATAAACTCATTTTCCAGAAGTGACCCCCATTATTTCATTTTTCCTAGCTCCCAACAAATTGATGAGCTATAATACAAAGCAAAGCAATTAATTGTTATATGGCATCTTTGTTAGAATAGTAGTGGTGATCAGCAGTTGGGGAGGAGGAAATAGTCTTGAGCATGTAGTAAAATACAGATTTTCAGCAGAATAAATAAGTAAAATGGCTTCAGATAGAAGTTACACACTATTTAGTTATGGGTGGAGAAGGAAAGAAAGGTCTTAGGTAAAGCAGACTAGAGATTTCCCAACTAATTGAGAGAGCTCTGGGGAGCTTTTCGGTTTTTCTTTTATTTTTGTTTGTTTTTAAAATTCTAAATCTCCTTTCTGCACTTGAAATGGAAGCTTCAGTTTTGGCAAGGATGGACTTCTCTCCTAAGACGAGGTGTTGCTCTACAGTGCTGCTCTGCCATGGAGAATTACAAACCAGAGCAGGAAGTCACCCAGTCAATCAATATTAAATCTCCTATGGACTGACACTAGACACAGCTTGGGCTTCTGTCTATGGGGCAGCTGCACCCAAGCAGTAGATATTTGTTGTGTTTTTTGTTGAACCTTGTTCCACTCTATATCAGTAACTAAATATTGATTGAAGTTGCACTTGAAGTTCAGCCTCTTATCCTATTTCAGCATTGCAAATGTGAGTCACTGGCTGTTCTGTTGGTAGTTGAGGTCTCTTCCTTCTTTGCCACTCTCTCTTTCTCTCAGCACTTTCCATACTAAAAATGCACAGGAACTTCCAGGAAATTTTAACCTCTTACAGACTAGAGTCTTCCCTGAGTCTAGTTCTGAACTGTGGACATTTAATGGGAGGCCAAACCAGGGAAACCCATGATAAAAAATAAGATAATATAAAGCAAGTCAGTGAGGCCATTACTGTCATTGGAAGCAGAGGTTACAACTCTACTGTTGTAGAATACTGCCAAAGCTGGGAAAGATGAAGGGAGGGATTTTACAGCAGTGAATGACTAAGAAGACAGACAGTGCTTCCTAGGCAGAAGGCAAGAGTAGGAGATCATTGAAGTAAAAATGGAATATTGCAAATAACCCATTTTGGCACCTGATATTTGTCAGAGAGATAAAGAGAAGTGCAGCAAGATGCTGTGCTGTTGAGGAAGGATGAAAGAGGCAATTGTGATCTGGATCATCATCTGGAGTCCATGGAAAAGACAATTAATTAAGTCTACTACCAATGTTACTTTAGAGGACACAGTAGAAAGGGGAAGAGCCTGGGGAAACAGGAATGCAAATTTAGAAATTCTCTTTAGCAGCAGTATGACTAACAGAGTCAGGTTAAAACAAATTGTTTTTAACAGATTATTTTTAATCCTTGTCAGTTCATCACATTCCCTTGCTACTGGATGTACAGGTGAAGAGTATAGAGGGTGTGGGAACATTAAGCCAGGGACCAGAAGGATGAGAGGGCAGATCTAGGCTGTTTAAGATGGTGCTCTTGTCAAGACCACTCCTCATCAGACTATAACTTTTCTGCATGCTGTGATGCAGTCCACATTTCTTTCCATGATCAAACAACTAAAACTTCTCTGCACCTACACAGAGAGATGAAAGATAAATTTGGAGTGAATAAGTCACTTTTATGAGAACTTAGGATCCAAAATAACTCTTCAGTTAAGAACATTTATCTTACTGATTTACTGCAGGTCTTTGGAAGGTTATCAGAAGCTCCTAATACAAATTATATATTAATGTTTCAGTTGCTACTTGCAGAAAGACCTATCTTAACCAATAGTGCTCTTTTTTTTTTTCTGAAGCCCCTTCTTAAACTGTAGAATGAGCAAGTCTTCTGCAAAGCTGTATCTCGAACCTGGGCTAGAAGACTTTGCTACAGGCATAAAGGAAGCAGTCAGGTGTCTACCTGAATGTGAGGTTCTAATTCTCATGTTCTGAGACAACTGAACTGTAGCAGATGTCGTGGGTACGTATTGTGTTTGCAACATCTGCCTTCTTCAAGGCTATCTGAGAATGAGGTTTTTTTCTCTTTTCATGCTGTATCTTTTGATATACCTGGCAAATGCAACAACTCTGAACCATTAACCACTTGAATGGTATGTGTACTTGTTTCCCATAAAAGACAATGTTTTCTGTCTTGCTGACAACTGCTTGAACTAACCTACCTCACTGCAGAAACGTGCAAGTTTGTGAGAAATGTGTAAAATCTTGCTATTGCTGTTCGAATGTAGCAATGACAGTCGCTATGTGAAAGTGAATCAGTGAAAAAGTACCACAGCAGCAACAAACAATCTCTGTTTGTTCTTAATTTTGTGGTAGAAACTACCTTCCCAAGGAACTAATATCTTGAGAGACAGGAACAAATGGAAAGACTGATCTTTTGAATAGTCTCTGACGGAAAACAGTTGTTTCCACCTATGACAGAGGACAGCAGGAGTCTTGAGAGAGAAAGGAGGGGAGACAGTGCTGTCTATAAACAAAATGTTGATGGAAGAACAGTGATATGTAACTTCCTTGTAACATGGCATACAAGGAGGAAAGACATACAGCACCTCTCTGTCAGGAAATCCACTTAGTAGAGACGCATAAAAATCAGCAATTATTCAGCTGGAAGCCCACAACAAGAACTCAGTTAAAGGTTACCCAATGAGGTGGCATCAGTAATATTGACTGTGACCTTCTGCTTTAAGGGAGAAAGGAAGAAATCCTGCTGTAATTGGAACAGTAATGTCTATTAAAATGTTATTAAATTTTGTTAGCATTGCAATTCTATTTGGGAACACAGCATGTTAGATGGCAGGACTTCTAAAACATTACTAAGATTGACTACCTATTGTAAGGCTACAGTCTTACAAACAATTACTGGGGAGAATATATGTGACTAGTCCCCATACAGTCTTGTGAAGACAGTCACAAGAACAAATCACATGGAATTTGTAGATCTGAAAAAATATATGAGGACATGACAATGAAATGAAGAAGAAGAACACGTATGTATTTGCAAAAATATTTAATAGAGTCTGAGGGCTATATTCTGTGTAAGAGAAAAAAAATAGAAAGTCTTTAGTTGTTTCTATGTTTTAAATTATCTACCGATATTAAAATGGACTTCCATATTATTCAAGAACATTTCTAGGCAAGTGAAGACTCCACAACTGTTAAATTTTGTTTATATGACAGTATTTTCTATAAACATTTTGTTTGCATGACAGTATTTTTATAAATATGTTTATAAACAGGAAACAATCTGAAAAAAATATGTTAAACCATCCATAATAATTCTTTTTTTATGTTTTCTGCAAAATACAGTTCATGTTGACCATACACTGAGTAGCGGTGGGAAAGATATTTTTGTTTCAAGATATTGGAACATGGCTTTGATGCTATTAGTGACCAAATCCAACCCAAGTTCAAGTGACAAAATCACAAAGCTGGAAAGATTGCGGAAACTTTAGCCCACTAGTGAGATAGCTGGCCTACATAAATCATATTCTACTGAATATCCTTTCCTTTGATAACAAAGGATCCATCAAATCTGTAATATTTTGCCTGTTGGAACAGCTAATACACTATAAACATTAAAAAATAACCAGATCAAGGCCATTAGTTTAGTTAGCAGTGCTTCCTGTAGTGCTTCTCTTTAAGCTTTCTTCTGATCATCTTATCACACATTCGTTATGTATTTTGGTCTGGTCCCTGATATAAATCAAACTTAAGTCCATTTCAGCAAAGAATGATACAAAAGAGATCAGTGCTATGTGCTGAGACAGACAGGCTGACTGTCTCAGCTGGCATAAACTGGTGTAGTTGCAGGAGGGCTAAGTTATTTTACCCCAGATGAGAATCTCTTTATTGTGTCTCTCAGAATAAGCCTTTATTGAAACAAACCCAAGGGGAGAAAGGGAGAGAAGAATGATGGAAAGAAGGAGACCAAAAGGTACGCAGGGCAGAAGTACACAAAACCCTCTTCCCCTATCACTGATTACAAATTATTATACAAGCTGAGCCCCATATTGTATACTTCATTTACAGTAATTGTACAACAGCTGTATAATAGGTGTAGTTTAAGGTATGAGTGTTGCTCAGAGTGTAGCTTAAATGTCCACAGTGAGATGTGAATATGAATATGAATGGTCCTGACTGCATAGTAATTGGTGGTATTATGGGAGTGAATGGAAAAGCTACATATGGATGAATGGGTGGGGCTAGGGAAGGGCGCAGCACAAGAGACTAATGGTAGATTTTATTTTCTCACATAGATGGCTTTTCCTTTAAATAATTAGCCAGCAGCAGTAGAAGCAAATGCAGAGAAAGAGAAGGAGACTAGTTTGGCACACTGAAGCTTTATACTCATTACATTAAATCATTCCAATTTCCCTCTCTTCACCCCTCCTACCTAGACATTGATCCATCCACATCCAAGTTGTAACAAGTTCCAGCCTGCATGGGGAAAAAGGTTTTGAGAATGTGATAATGTTAAAGCAAAAGCATGGTTGTACAATATACCTTAGAACTCTAAAATAACCAGCCAAAAGACCCCCAAAAATAACCAGCCCAGAACAGAATCATTCTTTTTCACACATACAACTGGTTTATGTGTGTTGCTGTTAGGGTGTTAAAAATGAGAGGTGTATGCTGCTGTGCAGGAATGTTGAGTTTGAAGTCAGAGCTAAGAACAAAATCATATTTCTTCAGTTTTTATCTTTTGTTAAAATAAAATTTTGAAAGCATTTTTCTGGTTTTGCTTGGGTTTTTTTTCTCATCCTTTTTTCTTTATTATTTTTGTGAATTCAAGTGCATGGCAATCTGTCCCTTTGATCCAACTGGATATGTAGTTATCAGCCAAATTCTGAAATTTTGACTGCTTGGGTGATTTGAACAATTTATTGCTACAACCAAAATTCTTTAAGCGCAAAGCAAGAATTATACTTCTGACAGGAAAGAGACTTAAAAATTCTTGTGAATTATTTTGCAGTATCACAGATAGCCACTTATATTGAAAGTTCATATAAACTCAGAGGCTGATCCTGCAGATGTTAACACTTCAGAAAACTTGAATTCAGTGTGATTTGCTCACCCAGTACATGTGCTCATATCCCTGACTGTTTGGGGGTTCTCCCTCCAGCCAAAGCGTATGAATCTGATTTTGCATCTTAGGTTGTAGTGCAAAGCTGCATAGGAAGAAGTAGGAAATTATGAAACAATTGAAACTGATTATATATCACATTAAGACAGAAAATATATTTTGTGTTAAAAACTTGACAAGTTGGTGTTATGCATATTACTGATCCTCCACGTCCTTGTCTTTTTGATGACCATTTTTTGTTTTGCCAAACATGATTTCCTAGAGAAGACATTAAAACCAGAAAGCCTGGTATTGCATCATGCCACCTATTTATAAATTCTAAGGAATAAACACAGCAAAAATTAATTACAATTATTCATGTTCTTGAAAATGACAGTACATCTTGAACACGACAAGTAAGAAGGGTCACTATTGCTCACTTCTTTTTTAAAACAATCTTTGTTTACCTAGTTCCCAAGTGTTAAGAGCCAGTACGGTACATTTGCATAGGATAACTAACATATACCACACCATTTTCACGTCTGCAAGTACACGTGAGTAACCGTAATTACACGTGACACCAATTACTCTATTACTTTGTATTAAATTATAATGGAAAATTCCACTAGAGAATTGAAGCCTAATTGCATCTTAATTTGCATATTTTTGCATATTAATTACATCTCAGATGAATAATAAATTTCAGCAGATTTTTAATTTATGCATAGACACAAAAACAAGTGGAGAAATAATTTACAAAAAAATACCAGCAACTATTACTTAGGGCATTCAACTAATTTTGCTTAGTTTAGCAAAACAAAACTTGGTTTGTTTAATATAGCATCTTTAGGCTGATTGCTGTTTATTGCACAATATGTCAGTTTTGAAGCACAGAGAGAAGCTGAATCTTTTTAATAGAAAAAATAAATGTTAATTCAGAATATTTTAAGTTGAGGGATTTTACATTTTTTTACAAAATGTTTGGAGGACATTGCTATTTAATTAATTTGAGAATGGGCTTAATTGTGATAGTTTTTTTACTTATAAGACATCTTATTTCATTGCATTTTTTTAATGAAGGAATAAAAAATAGAATATTAAAAAAAATCTTGATGAGGAGGTTTCTCTGTTAATCAAATATGGAATGTTTTCCTGTTTAAAGGCAGCGGTTAAGCCACTACAATTTTGATGACTATTAGTTTCAAACAAAGGGCAAAAATTAAGGCCAGGAATGTGTAACACTTTAAATCAACATATATTTAGATAACTCTGGAGGTATTCTGTTTATTTCAGAGTCATTTTATACACCAGAAAATTAGCTACACAATCAAAATGCACAAAAAATCTTACTTAAACCTGCAAAGCTTTTCTTAACTTTAGAGACAAAATAATCCAAGTTATCCCCATTAAATTCTGCTGGAAAACTCACTCATACAAAGTTAGGAAAGTATGAAAAGGCAGAGTCAATTACGGTGTTTTCTATTTTTGGCTTAGCAGTTCTCGAATCTTTATTAGAAAATAAAGATATATTTTACATGTCTCTGTAAAATTTATTTAACAAAAAAAATTAACAGTATGAATTTCACAAAAAGGTTTTCCTTCCATAAATTTCAGCCACATTATCAACCGACTTACTGCTTTTCAACCTAGTCTATAAAACTGAAGTCCCTTTATGCTGTCAATTCATCCCAAAGCCTAATCTGGTATGATGCCTTTTGTACCTGCTGCCGCAGTCAATCTGAGACTGCCTGCACAAAGAATAATTCTATTGATCATTTGCCAAATTGTACAAAGAGAATGGATGTCAATGCTCTAATAAATCAGGAGACTGTCAAGATGAATGAACACATTTGTCTTCTCCTTTGCTCCAAAAAATTAAAAAAAAAAACCAACACAAAAACACCAAACCCTAAAGAAGCATATATTTTCAAATTTGTTTTGTCGTTCTGCCACTGTAAGGGCTAAGCAGAATAGGAGGAGACTGTGTAATCTCCAAGAGTCCACTCTATGTATCTTCTGGTGCAGTACTTTGGATTTTGCCAGTTGAAATGGCCTGGGAGATTGTAAAAACGAGTTCTTCATAGCATATGTTTACATTGTACCAGTTACGGATCATTATTTTTACTTGCCAAGCAGAAATCTGATGAATACAAAACTATTCTTTCTGTTTTACAATGACACATTTTAAAATTAATATATCTCTAGGAAAAGTTTTCTTTTTCTCTAAAAAGCACTGACTGTAGCAAATGTGTTCTTGTTGTGATGTCTATTGCTATCATGTCTCTGGTTTCTGGTATCAGGCGCCTGTCACTTAGTTCCATCTGCATAGCACACCAAATCCCATTAGTAGCACCATCTTTAGTACCCTTCTTGTTAAAAGTTAAAACAGTTTAGCTTTCAAAAATAGCATTCTAATGAGGATCGGGATTGTCCTTTTACATTCTGAACATCCCATTTGGCAGGGTTCAGATAAGCAGAGGAAATTGCGCTGAATGAACTGGAGGGGATATGAATCTTCAACTGTTAAACAATAGTTCCCTCTCATGGACGTTGGAAGCTACCACAGTTTGCAAAGTGTGGCTGGAGAGTGGCAGCATTTTTAAAAAAACATTTTTCTTCTTCCATGCACCAAACACAAGATATTTGCTTATGGAAGGGAGAAAAAATGGTCCCTACAATATTCACGATTGCCCTAGTCTATGGCAAATGCAGGTGGGAATTGAAGGTCTTTTTTACACTTTGCAAAGGGATGCACTTTTTCTTTTCTTTTTCTACTGTAAGATATTTTAACTGGGAGAATACTTAACAGGAAGTTTATAATAATATTGTGTATTGCTTATTCATAACATAAAAACTTAGCATTTCATCTCACTAAAGTACAAGTTAATGTAAATAACTTGGTCAAATGAGATTATAATGGATCATGTATTTTGTAGTTATACTTAAGATCAGTCTTTGATATCTTGAGATTGGGTTTGATCCTGCAAGATAGTAAAGCCTGGGTCTCCTTTTGGAATTTGGAAATGTAAAGTAATCTCTGTAATCTGCATGGATGTGAGAATTCTCTTCCCACAGCACCTTCCTTCTCCCTTGAATGCCCACTGTGATATTTCAGGAAAAAGCTTTCTACTTTTCCTTAAATTGGTGTTATTTAATTCTTGTGCTGCCTGCTTCTGTAACATTAGGTTGCTTTTTCCCTTTCCAGTTAAGTACCACACAGGATATCACACAGAAAGCAGAAGAGAATTTATCAGTTTATTTTCTGTATTTACATGTCCTAATGAAATTCCTTTTAATCCTCTACAGATCTATTTGGACTTTGAATGTTAACCTTCTCCTGCTTTATTTTGGAAATCAAGACCAGCCTGGAACTGCACTCTTGCAGAGATGTGTTTCAAAATCACTGTGTTTTCTCTCTTTCAGAAAACATAGTTTGATCAACCAGTTTAGCAAAAGCATACACAAAAGGCTGAGGACAGATGAAAAGTGACATTTTTCCTGGATACAATTTTCAGTATTTGACCTACATCAAGACAACCAGGATATGCTATTTCTTACATTCCAAATTTATCTTGGTACAAGACATTCTTGCAGCTGTTTACAAAAATTACTCTTAATTTCAGAATTGCAAAAGACATAACAAAATTCTTAGAATTAGGACGGAAACAGAAATTATTTATCTACTGATTTATTCTAGAATCTTAGAATGTTTTGTAAAGATTTTTTAAAAATCCAACACAGCTGTCAAAATGAACTGTTTGTGTGGGGGATTCTATTCTGGCATATGTGAAAATATTTTTGTTAATTTTCCAAAGTGTAAGAAATTTGCAGGGGAAAAAAAAGAAGTTCATTTAATGTGAATTTCAAAATTGAAGTTATGGACATAATTTTAAAATCAGTCACTCAAATGCTTTTGACATTTGTAATATAATGTCATTACTGAATCTATGTAATGTTTGTAAAAATATATTGCATGTACAAAATAATGGTGAAAAAGACCTGATTTTGAAAGTCACATCACAGGGCTGTGTGCAGGCAGAAGATATTGATTCAAAGGCTTAAGGAATAATTTCTACTGTTTGTCTATAAAACATGTGAGAAGGTGTGTCAATGTTTTTCTAAACTGCTTTATCCTTGTTCTGATTAACTCAAAATTAGAAGTTAATTCTTGGCTTCTTTTCAGAAGGTGAGCTCTAAGTATCAGTTCCCACATTTATATGATGTGGATGCCTGGCTTCGGGTAGATGAGTTAGAATAACAGTTCATTTCACACAGAAGTGTCATACATATAACTGAATCCTAATTTCCCTCCTTTTTAACTCTAATTGCCCCATTTCACTGTGCTATGCACCTGTAATACTAGAGATAAATAGGCTTCTTAAAGGCTGTAATGGTAATTTTGTCATCCCTGTCCACTTCAAGGAGCAACAGAAGATATCTGTTTCCACTAGCAACAGAAGATGAAAAAGATGAATTGCAAATCTGATGCAGCCATGCCTTGTGCAATGATCTTGTCCAAGGGACCAAGCTGGAGTGACCTCAATGAGTTCTAAAATTCGGCACTTGTCTGATATATTTAAAATTTAGGGTGTTGCTGTGATTTCCTCAACTTTTGTATGTTAGATGCCAGGAATCTGCGTGTTTTGTCAGGTGAGATTTCTCAAGTGCAATGCAATGTTGTTGAAGGGTAAGCCGGATTTGCAACACAAAACATAAATCCATCAATTCTGGAGTCAAAAGACTTCATCAGCCAAGTGTGACCTGTACAGTCAGGAACTGGCTATCACGCCTCCAAGCAAAGTAGACCCAGGTGACAGATCCCCAACAGGAGCAATAGTACCCTAGAAAACTGAGCTGCTCTTGTGTCTCTAGAGTGGATTAGATTAGGACCTGTGGCTGTAGGATGGACTTTTCCATAATAATCTCTTCTACCCCATAGAAACAGTGAATCTGCAGCTTTGACTGCACAGGGCTCTCCCTATCCTGTTTGGACCACCTCAGCCTTCATCTGTATGTTTATTTTTCCATAGCTGAGCATCCTGACTTTGAGTTAATATTGATCTGTCACCTTTGGGGTTGCAAAAATTAGTTTTAACTCACTGCTGAGGTGCCTGGTGGTGGGTCTGGTGTGAATAATAAGACAATTACAGTTACATACTTATCCAGGTGCAGGGAAACACAGGAAACTTTTAGTTAAACATCTGAATATAAGGCAGAAAATGGTATAGAGATTTCAGGTAATATTTTGCTTTCATTTATTGCTTTGAGGTATTTATATGTTTTATTTTCACATGTACTTAAAACAGTTTTGTACTTTGTTATATCATTCAGGAAAGCCTAGAAGTAGAAACAGGACACAGAGATGATGAAATAAAACTGATCCATTTCGTTCCTTTACAAGCAGATATAAAGAATCAAATCCACGTGATGAACTGATTGCTGTAGTTGTCACATGATTTTCCTTGACACTTTTTCACTTATTTACTTGCAAAGCAGAATGTTGCAGGAGAATGGCACTTCTGTCGTATTTAGTTAGGGGTTTGGAAGGAATGCTCAACGTGCAAGGTACAAAGACATGAGTATCTCTCAAATGAGTGGATGTTACTTCAGACTTCAGAGACCTTGGGTCTACTCTTTTCCTTAAATTAGACTCTCATTCCTTATTCATAAGATTGCCATTTTCCATCCTCGCTTATGCTTTCAAATCTCAACTTTGAAAAGGCGAGATTTGCTGAGTCAGTTGCTTTAACTGGGGTGGCTCAGTATTTTACTTTTCCCTGTGGTTTTTTCTTTATAGCACCCATGAATGTTAATAGGGATGGGAAAGTATTGGGGAAATCCTAGCCTTTCTTTAAATCAGCAAAGTATTAGTTGCAGAAGAAAAAGCACAGTGTGATTTATAGCTGCCAAAACATTTTTGGGTTACTAAGCTGCTTACCATGTTCTTTGTCTCCTATCTGCTGTATAAAAAGACTGTTTAAAAACTGTGTGAAAATTTTCAAAAACACCTTTAAAAGATTCCATTACTTAAAGTGATTTGGATAATTGTGTTCAATGGTAGCCATTATTTAAAAATATAATTAGTTGCTGAACTCAGAGAAGGAGGGAAATTTCTGCAGGTGTTTCTCATTATTTGCTATGCATACAAAATATCTGCATAAATTACCATTATTATTTCAATGTATACTAAGAGACAATAAAGCATTAGCAAGCAAAGGAAAATGTTGTTGACCCACAATCTGTGTTAGCGGCATAGAGTTTTGGCCTTCAGTGTTTTTGAGGCACATGTGCAACAGCATTCAAGATTGAAATTACAATTTTGCACCTGTAACAACATTAAATATGTAACAAGAGTGTATCAGAAGGATATTGAAAATGCAAAGATATTAGGAGAACGGCAGTAGCACATGCCAGTGACTGTGCCACACAAAACAAGCATTGATAGGCAGAACTTTTGGTTCTATATTAAGGCTTCAGGTAAAGAAAGTCATTCCATAAGGATCTGAGCCTCCAAAAATATATATTTAAATTTATTGATGCTGCTACAGAATGATTTGCATATGAAGTGCAGAGACCAGTCAGGAACTTCTGACTTTTTGTTCTGGTTCTGAGAAAGACATTCTGCAACTTTGTGAAAGTTTCTATTTCTTATTCTGTGAAATGGAGTAGTAGTAGTAATAATAAGAGTTGAACAATAAGCAGAAAAAATCAAGTTATCTACTAGGTCAGTCATTTTGAATATGTGGATTCTTTATGAATACAAGTGAGAGGAAATTTCAGACAATCTTGAATTCCACAGAAACTTATTCTGTTTTAGAAACTTAAGTTATTCACTGCTTTATATGTTAGTTTTACAATGAGCCCTCGTAAAAGTAAGCTTTGATTAGTTTACTGGAATATTGATGTAAATAAAAGCATTTACTCAGTGCAACAAAAGTTTTATCTTTCCTATCTCAATGTGTTTTATTTCCATCCTTTTGTTTTCAGAATGTTATCCAATAAAGGGGAAGTGATAATAATCTGAAGTCAATGCATACCCATGAATAGTAAATAAATTAATTCTCTCTTATTGATTATGAATGCTTTGTGTCTTGTCACGGTAAGGGGTATTCATAGCAGCCCACCAGGTAGAAAGTACTGCCTTGAAGGGAGGAATGAGATTTTCTCACAGTACACACTCAGGATGGAATGGTCTCCACATCAAGACTTTTTTAACACTTCAAAGTTCATAAATTGATGATGAACTTATGCTCTGAAGTATTTTTGCTGTGAGCAAACTTCGCATTTTACAATACAATCCTATGATGTTTCATTTAAATAAGGGAGATGCAGTCTATCTGAGACTCAAGTCCACAAAAAGTCTGGAAGGGCAAAGGATCATAACTAGAACTCCCAACAGAAAAGATTAATATACTCTTCAAAAAACGATTTGCCAGATTTTACAATAGAACAGATTTTTTTAATTAGTTTTACAACCCTCTTTTAAAAAAAATTTCAAAGGATAATCTGCTGGTAATTGACTTGCATTTCTTACTAAAAGAATGTGATATGTATAAATGCAAGATAATATAGTGTGAATAAAAGGCTTTGGGAAGATTGAAATGGTGCAGTGGCTATCTACATGGGAATAGATTTTGGTGTCCTCCAATCCTTATTCCTGGGATAATGCAAGACCTTGGACAAAGGTGTATAGGAAGTGACTCAGCTTTTTGGAGAATTCTGTATTTGCGAGTCTCCAAAGTTCTCTCATGAATTAAAGGATGTAAATGGATATTTAAAGTCACCAGGAAGCATCTTGATGTTCAGGTTCAGAATCAATACCAGAAAATGTAATGGTTGAGTTATGTCTTATGGGAGTCAAAACTTTTCAAAACATTTGAAAATCAGTTGCACTGGTAAGTAGTCAAGTTAGAAATTTTTTAGTCATCCACTGGTAATTTTAGACCAGTTTATTCCCTATACTTACCAGGTTTCAATGAGCATTGTCTTCCACTGAGCAATACTCTTCTATCCTTACTATTCTAATTTGGCTTGCTTAATGTAAAATATTTTCTCTTCTGAGTAGGATGTTCCTTTGTGTTTGTTTTGATCTGTACATTCTTTTTAATTTGGAAGGCCTAGTTTTTTGTACTGTTCTTGGTGGCTTGCTTGTTTTTAACAGGAAACAGGTAAGAAATTGTTTAGAATTAGTTGAAGTATGATTATCCAAAAACATAACAGTTGCAAAATTTAAGTTAAGTAAGAATGCCAGAGCACATGACAAGTGTAAGGATATACTGTATAAAGGTGTCTGGCCAGAATGACTATAGTGTATGACAAAGACTGTTCATTTAAAAAGCACCATATCTTTCATTTACCTAAAAACTAGCTCCATTTAATGAAGAATTGTATTTATAAAACTATACCTCCTCCTCCTCCTAAAAAAATCCTGTAACTTAAAATTCTATGTGGTATACTAATACTTTTAACAGTTCAAGAGAATAGCTGAATACTAGCCTTGAAATTTATAAGGATTCTGATCTCCATAATTTTGGTGGTGTATCACAGCAACATGAAGGAGCAGATTTATTCATTCTTTCTTCTGAGATTAAATGTAATTGGTTTAAAGAAATAATAATTCTTTTGTTTGAGTTTTATGCATTTCTTATGAAGAGCTAACACATTTTTCTGCAGTCTGACAAAGTGTATGGTCTTTTATCCTCATTTCCCAGTGGATAAATACTTTGTTAATTAATAAAGTATTATACTAGCACTTAGTGTCTGCATTTAACAGTGGAAGGATTTTATTAAGATTATGTTAATAGATTGTCTGCTTTATTTTTGCATTAATTACAACCTTTTCCTGTGATGTTGTCATAAAAGAATTGTCTCTATGAATACAGGGGGCTTGTTTGGATTATTTCTGTTTGACTGTTCTGAAATAATGCCTGTTACATATTGTTATTTACGCTATTAAGCTGGATGATTAATCATATACTTACAATTATAAAAACTGCAAATTCAACTTTTCTTCTGCTTCTTAATTGTTTACAAGTATATCCTGATATACATATGTATCTGTATGTAAGTATTTAAAGCATGTACAAATAGCAAACAAATTTGTGAATTTCTTAGATTTTCTTGGTGCATTTTTTTCTGATTACATGACTTTTTCAGTATCAGCTAAATCACACCCTAGAGTGGTACAGTTGCTAAAGAAAATGTATGAGATTTTTTGTTAAACAAGATTGAGGAATGAGAAAAAATAATAACCAGAATGAAAATAAAATTTCACCCTAAATACTTACCTTTGTAAAAGTATTGTAATTCTGTGCATATTGCTGGATTGAGATGGTCCAGAGAAATGTGTAAGTGCAGTGGCAGATCTTTGCATCCAGTCTACAGGCAGTATATGTATGGGGGAAATGGAGGAGCTTCATGGAATTGTAATGTAGGACATTCTAAATAAGCCTTTACCTATGGAATGAGAAGAATAAACAGTTTCATTTTGAATATCTTTTGGTCACATTTCCTTAAAAGGGGAAATTATTTGTCACTATAGGAAAGCACATTGTATTATATGGTTTTGTATTTCACATCTAATGATAGAAAGAGATTCTCCTTGTTGGACACTTAAAATTAGTGAAACCTCATTGCATCCTGTGGGAGTCAGATCATACTGGCCTGTAAATAGAAAACATGTGACATTTTTAGAATATTCAAAACAAATCTAGATGTGACCTGGGGAATTAATTCTACATGAGATGTGTTTTAAAATATAATAAAATTAATAATTTTTTACTTCTCCATTTCCCAATGATTCTGCTGAACTGCTGATACATTGCTAATGAAGGAAGTGCCAAGTTTTCTATTTAACCTCTTACTTATTCAGCTTGTTGTTCGTATTTTCAGATAAAATGCTCTCTAAAGGCATAGATAATTTTTAAAAATCTATCTGCAATCATAACAAAGATAATTACTACACGTGCTTCATTAAAAATGTCTGAGGTACTAGAGATACGTTAGTGGAGTTTCCAAGTTAGAGCTTAACCCAGGTGCCCACGACTCAGAAGGCAAATAACTATCAGTGGTTTCTCATTCTGCTATCCATGGCTTTGTTTTTTGGTTGTCTTTTTTGTTTTTTTTTGGGGGGGGGTGGTTCTTGTTAGTTTTTTTAATAATTACAAGTGTTTCCTTCAAGTCTAAACAAACAAACAAACAAACAAACAAACAAATAAAGGTCTAATTTTCCGATGCTAAAACTGATGGTCTATATATCACTTTATACTACCAGGATGTGATTCCCAGCCCTGCTCATGTACCCATGCTGTGATACCAGAATAGCTTAGATGGCAGCTCTGCACAGAGGTGTCCAGCCCTAGAAGAACTGAAGCTCTGCAAACAGGCATCAAGGGACATTGGCAAAACTACCTGCAGAAGCATACTCACAGTGTTCATGGTGTGTTAGGACCTATCTCAACCTCTCTGCTGCTGCTTCTTCTATTGTATTCATCAAATTCAGCTAGGAAAATAGGTGAAAATAAAATGACAAAAATATAGATGTACCTTCCAGTATTTTATATCGTATAAACCACCTCTATCATCTAAATATTGCTATGTTTATTTACTTTACTAACCACACTCAAAAAAAAACCCTCAAATGAGTGTTAGATAGAGACAAGTAAGTTCAGGCCTGGGAACTCTTCTGACATTGGTGAATCTGAAAGAAACTGGGTTTTTTTCAATTTTTGAGACATCTGTTTGTCTCTTGGGAGCTTATAAAATTTGAGGGGCTAAAGCATGAAGAAGCTTGCAAAGGTATTTTTCTTGAGATCAGGAGCATGCTTTTGCAGTGATCCCCAGTAATCCCCATTACCATGACATTTCCATTTTGAAATTTTTCAAACTTGGATATGAATCTGAAGTGGAAGCTGCACTCCCCAATGCATATTGGAAGAATCACCAAGAGTGTTCATTTCAGATGCTCAGCATCTACAGTTTTGTTTCACAGATCTGTTCCTGATAGATGACACAGTTTGCCAAAACAGACTTGGCCAACTGTATACCTCAGAGGATCTGCTAGCAACTGGACACACAGATTGTGGGGAAGAAGAACATCATGCGCACAAAAGCTTGCCACTCATTCCAAGTGGGAAATTTATATTACAGAAAGGCTCTTAACCTTCTGCTGTTTCCCAAGGAGATCAGTGGTCTTTGAGAAGACAACGTGAGCATCTCCCAGTTTCTAGGAGAACACACAACTCATGATGCTTCCAGAGCCTTTCCCCAGTCTGAAAGCTGCCTGCTTCAGATGCCATGGTCCTACCAGCTGCTCTTCCTTCATCTTGGAAACACTGCTAAAGGTGTAAGAAAAAGCAGAAGACATGGACAAGACTGACAACTACCAAGAGGAAGATGCTCAACTAACTAAAAGAAGGTCCCTCCCTTTTTTCGTCACTGAAAAATCCAGGTACATAAAGGCGGCTTTATTAATTCAGTGCTGTTGACTAAAGTGCTTGCTTGAAAGAAAGTCAAACAAGCCCAGAAATTAATGGTATGAAGGTGACCCTTCTGATAGTAAAAAATCTAGTTTTTCTGCTGTACAGAACTGAGAAAGCCAGAATGCATTTGTTCTTTGGAATGAAATAATGTTTTTAATTATTGTGAAATGTTTAGAGAAACCAGCAGACTGGTATTAGCAACTTTTCCAGATAAATAGGAATCATTGTCATTAAGCATGTTAAAAATTGATGCAAACACATTGCTACCTTTAAAGTGGAACATTTTTCTTTATAAACCTCTAAATATTGTGATAGCTATCAGCTGCCATTCATTTAAGGACAGTGATGTAAAATGGCTGGAATTTCAGAAGCAAATCTGCAGAACCTATTATATTTTTGTAATATGTTTGGAGGCTTTCCAAGCCACACTTTCAATATAAGACTAAGATGGGCAGTATTATTGGACTATTTTTTGATAATGCAGTTTAACAGTTTGTTTGGAAGGCCCTGGGCAATTTGGTTAGTGCTGTTTGATGGAGCAGTGTCATCAGCATGAAGTGGAACAGTTCTGCTTGTAAGTGTCTGGCAGGAGATCCGAGTTTCTGAGCCTCATACCGGCATAAGCAATAAACAACATGTTATTGTATGCTCCATTTTATATTTTTATAGCTGAAGAAAATTAATAATGCATGAGCATCCAATAGGTCTCCATAAGACTCTGCCTTGAAAATAAAAATACAAACTACAGCTTGTGGTAGTATAAATGTCTCTACTTCATATCTGTGAGCACACTTCCCTGTCTCTTGAGGCAACAAGAACCTGGGCTGAATTCTGGTCTTGCTGAAGTCAGAGCTCCACTAGACTCAGATGTGCCAGCATCTCACCCTGGCTTGCAATGGTGAATTGTGGCAATGTTGCTGCTCTAGAGACTACATCAGGTGCTGCTGCTACTAGGCAGTGCAGATTGAGAACAATCCCTCTTTGTAATGCTCAGCTGCCCTCTTGTTCCCCAGTGTTGGGGTTGCATAGCAGATACTGCACAGACTTTCCTCATCAGAGGATATATTTGAGTTCAGATTTCCCTGTGCCTGTAATCTGAAAATTTGCCCTTTATCCTTTTTTTTCTGCCAAGAAAAGTCTAGCAGATTATTAATCATCTGAAGTTGCAGAAGGACGGAGGTGCAATGGGGTTGTTGACAGGTGAAGAGTTGATAGGGTCTGCCACTAACTGTGCCTTTTGGTCCAGAACTGTTGAAAACACATAAGAGCTGGACTGCTGGTTTCCATACCAGAGCCAATGTGTGAACGCTGCTTATTTGAAATTTTTGGGTAGGATTTATTGGTTGATGCAAAACCAGAAAATGAGAAACCTTGGAATTGAGCATTATACCTCAATAACTAGATAAGATTATCACCAAAGTAATATTTGAAGTATTTTTGATTTGCATCTTGCAGACAAACCTTTGTTTCATGAGATGGAGTTGAAATGGCATGAGCACTTGAAGCCATTTTCTGGTCTTTATGACACAGCTGCAGGAATCCTAGTTGTTCATCTGCAAATTCTTGGATGCTCTACCATTGAATTAGATCAAACATTGCTTTTCACTTTGCCTTACCCAGGATCTATACACATTTTACAGCTGTAGTTGTGTGGTAACAGATTTGGGTCTGTGAAGTGCGGTGATTACTTCACAGTGTACATGTAACCAAAGTTAGGGTTAAATTGTCCAGAGTACATAAATCAATGTTAATATTGGTTGTGAGGAAGAAAAAATTACACTTAATATAGCAGTGGAGCAGTGTAGGTTGGTGATACCCAGTCTAGGGATGATGTCTGCCTGGAAGACATACTTCCACAGTGTTTTGGACAAATATGAATATGAAAAGCATATTCTAGTTTTGGACTTCATATTGTAGCTGTGGTGTTTCTACTCTACTTTGTAGTGCTCTGAAGTCTGATCTACTATATCACATAAAGTAAATTAGAATAAATAGGCTCAAAGGCAAAGCCATAATCTAGAAATTCAGCCCCCCTTCTCTGCATCTGACAATGAGCCAGTCTTGGCTGTATAACTCACGATTACTAGAAGTCAGGAAGAATTCAAGTATTCATGGTAATGTATAAAAACCGTAATTTGCCCTTCACAAGAGCTCGGCTCAAATTCCTTATTTATTCATTTATTTATTTATTGTTTAAAGAGCAACTATAAGCTGAAACCTAAGAGGCAGAGATTTAATTTTCATTTTTGGTGTTTGATTACACAGAGTGACACCTGATGGCTGCATAGAAGATTGTCTGTGTAATGCACATTGTGATAAATTAACAGATTTTCAAGCCAGAAGGATTTTATAAATGTGAGCCACCTGGAAATTAGCACAGGTCTCATAATTTCCTCAGGTGATTCTGGTCTAGCATAACCCTAGTGAAACAATGTCATTTATCACCTGGAAACACAGTGAATCCTTCAACATGTTAAAGTATTTCTGTAAAGGGATATAAATGGAATTAATGTGCCCTTGTCCCAGGGTGGTTAATGATCTAGATAACTATTCTGGTCTCTGCTTTTCTATATTGTTTGTTGTGGTTTTGTTAGATTAAAGCTACTAAGGTGTAGGAAGTCTACAACTTCCATGGGTAAGTTCCTCCATTATTTATATAACTTTGTGATTAACAAATGAATGTTATCTTGTTGGTTTATTTTCTATTTCCACCAGTTTGCTAGTTTTGGCTAATAATTCTGGAGAATAGATATGATCGTGTGAGTTTTTCAGCTAATATTGCTTCTTCTAAAGGTTCTTGGGTGAAGAGGTGGTGGGGTACTGCAGAGAAGAACTTGCTAGGTGTTATCAGTGAAGACTAGAATTCCTCCTGCTTGCAAAGAAGAAAGGACTTAACAATAAAATGTAATTTTGGGTGTCTCCCTGTTCACATTTGGTCTCTGTGGCTGTACATTTGAAGCAGATCTAGGTGTCTCTTTCATGTGATGCAGGAATATTCACTAGGAACAAAGTAGCAATTCCTAATAGGTCAACTCTGCATCATTAGTTTAATATAATCAATTGCATTTCAGATTAGTGATTTAGTTTAAGTAAAAGAAAATGAAGCTCAAAAACAAGGGAATAAATTGCAAAATCTGGTTAACTTTGTCTTTATGTGGTTAAAAGTCTGGCAACTTCTGTGGTTAGAAAGAAAGATTAAGTTTCTATGCTCTTAAGTATTATAATACTTTAAATACCTCTTGGATTTTATTAAAATTTTCTAAAGTTTTTAGTCAGCACAAACAAGCAATGGATAGAAGAGTATTTAAAAATTCTATTACTTTAAATGTCAACTGTTTTGAACCCCATGGAAAAAAAACTTGGTCAACACTTATAAGCTGTATTGCACTGCAAAAATAAGAGAATAAAATGAAAGAACCTTCATACAAAAAGTGTAATATTTACAGAAGTAGAGCTGTGCTTTTCACATCAGTAGTTTCACGTTTCTTAATTTGTAGAGATTTTTATATGTAGCTGTATGACAGCTTTTATGATAATATAGAGATCTGCAATGTTGATAAGGATTTAGATTACTAAAGAGAGAAAGCAAACAAGATCAAAAATATGAGGGACAATGCAAAGTAGAGTCTTATAAAAAGGCTGCCTTTATAGCTCATCAGTGCAAATTTCTTGTCAAAATGCTCCTTGAGCTAAGTAAGGGTTACTTATTCATGTGAACACCTGACTTATAAAATCAATCAAGCACTGATATCAAAGATGTCTGGCTTTTACATCTATTCAGGTTGATGCTTCCATTAACTTAACTTCATACTCTAAAAGCGTATTTCATTTCTAAATATGCTGTGTATAACTCATTAACATCAGAGCCCCCAGCAGTAATTGCTTGAAAGTGAGTAAAGAAAATCGGAAAAGATGAAGAGCTGAATTGCCACTTAATGAAAGAAAAAAACCCCACAGACAGACACTTAAATTGGCTATCATGCAGCAGCAAGTCTCTTCTCTATGGAAAACATTCAGACTGCATTTACAGCTTGTGTTGAGATGTTTAAAAATGTGTTAAGTAATACTAAATACTATTTAAAAGCTCAATGTGCTCCTAGATGGAATTTTGCTCAGAAATTATGCTTGTTAATGATCTTTTCTTTGTGTTTATACTATTTTATACTTCTCCACTCTACATATTGTGGTTATGTCAGCCTTTAGAAAGACCTTAAGAATGAAGTAAAACTCAATTTTGAGAAGGTATGAAGTAGCAGAAAACTGTTTTACAGAAAACTTCAGTTCAGGCAAAGCAAAACCACCACTTTCATTATCTGATTGACCTTTGGGACCTGAAGTCTTTTGAGTCCAAGATAAGCCTGAGAATGTGCTTGCACATGTTTCTTGCTCGTGGTCACTGTGTAACAGTGGGGATGGCTTCCCAGTGGAATTTGTCAGTTCCAAAGGCTCCATTTGCCTTGGTGCAGCTGGATTGACTTCCATCAGCTGCAGATCTGTCTGGAAGTGTGCAGGCAGCATTATGAAGGGAGGCAGACAGCAGCTTTAAATATTTTAACATCATGGAGGCAAGTAAAGGTGAGGACAACTTTTGTCAGTTTGTCAGGCTACAGTGATAAATGCTTGATTTGATTATTAAAATGCAGCACAAGGATGTCTTTGTGTGTGTGTGCTACTAGAAGCTAGATTGAAACATTTTGCAGGAACTGTTGGATTTGGATTGAAAACTAACTGTTGCTGGTGCAATTTATATTGATTCCTCTGTTGCTTTTACTCCAGCTTTGTGACAAAAAAATTTCTTGCTTTCGAGACAGTTCTTCCAAATTCCTTCAGGTAGCTGTCGGGGAAAAGAAGGTGATACAGTCCACTAGCATAGCTGAACTCTAAATCATTCAGAACTCTTGCTGGAACTCTTACTACAGGGTGAATATTTTTTATTCTTATCCTGGGACCTAACATTTCAGTTTAATAATGCAGTAAGATTTCTTTTAAAAAATACCCATGTAGATGTAATCAAAGTAGGATCTAAATATTTAGGTACATATATGCTGTGTGCTAAGGGTGGATAGGGATGAAAACAATCACTGAGAAAGCTGCTCTACCACTGAGGTACAAAAGGATAGCATCTAGGAAGCATCTAGCATCAATATTTTACTGGAATAACTATAGAGATTAATTTCTCCCTGTTGCTTTACAGTGTGTTATTCAAAGAGATTCCAGGTAGCAAGTTTTGGTTTGGATTTCTCTCATTTGAATCAAACTCTAAGCTTGACAGGGTCAGGTTGGAGGAAAAAACCCACCACTTTGCATGGCTGCTGAAGTTTAGAAAAAATCCAGTATTTTCAAAATAACAGTGAAATTTACTTTTTTACCTTAGCTATGAAATGAGAAAACAAGATATTTATTTTCACACTGCACCTGTTTCTGAACACCTTCCAGTCATGAACAATATGATTCCTATCAGGCCACATGCCACTACTTTTTTTTTTATCTCCCTAGAAAGGCAAACACACATAGACTTTTCTCACACATATGTATGGTATTTTAGGTGTGCCAAAGTTGTGCTGCATGTCTTTAGCACCAAAGGGAAAGTTGAAGGCTGATAAGCCTTTAACACAAGTGAAAAACAACAGTTTTCTGTTTGTTCTTTAGACCCACAAAGCCTCATTTTACAGTTTTCAATGTGCTCCAGCAGAAGTGTAGTTTTTCTTCTTGCTTCTACCCCAACGAATTCCTATTGGGCCTAACTAAGCACTGCTGTCAGGGTATGCACTTCTTCTGGATCTATTTCATAAACTTTTCTTGGATTTAAATGTATTTTTAATACTTCATGACCTCGTGGTTTTATACTGTCCACATTCCAGAAATCTGTCTTTGGTAGTTCCCCTCCCTTTTCAGGCGCATGTTGAGCAACTCTATTTTGGTAAACCATTATGACCATTTGCCAAAGCACAGGCACAAGAATGGCAGAAGTGTGGCTTCCTCTGGGACCTGCACCCGCAGGTGGCCAGGTCTTGGTGGCATATGTATTGTGGAGTGACATTTTGCAAAGACCTGATGGCACATGCTTCTATTGAGAAGGCAGAGGCTTTACCACCTCAACGGTGCGCTGTTTCTGGGCCTGCTTCTCCTACCTCAGTCATGTATGGACACTCTTGGAGATGGCATGGGAGATGTGGAGTGAGAAAGTAAAAGTACCACTGTTCCTGTGCACTGCTCTTCTCAACAGACAAATACCTGCTTGGACCCGTGCTAACGGGTGCCATGGAAACTGGATTTGTTCCTCACCACAGTCTGGGCTTATCACCACATGACTTGTATCAGGTAAGGATGAACTCAAGCAGAAGGTTGGACTCATGCTTAAAATCAGTCCAAAGTAGCCATAATAACCACTCCACTAGTAGGGCTGAGTTTGCAAGAGCTACTTTGTGCCCCAAAAATGTAAATGCTGTTTGCAGTACCTTTCCTTAGTAGGTAGCATTTGTATGTACACATCCTGACGTAGCTTTTTCCAAGAATAGAGTCTCTACATGGAAAGATTTATAATTAATTTTACAGGAGACAAAAGTCCACAATGAGTGAAGTATCAGGACTCCGGACTTAAGAAAAAAAAAACTAAATCTATCAGTCTGCCAAAAAACCCCACACTAATTATACAGCTTATATAATTCTTTACCGTACTCATTAATGTAAATTGAAAACATGGGGCACAAATTTGAGCTCACCACAAGTCAGTAACCTGTTACCTTTTGTTTTCAATATCATCTGCTGTTTTTCTATGCACACAAAAAAAATCCTAATCTCAATGTCCAAGTATTTCATAAGTACTTAGATGAGTAACACTCTTGTTCCAAGGAAAACATAGTCTAATACAGAACAAAGCACAAGTAATTAAGAGGAGAAAAAAAGAGAACAAAAAGGAAATTATAGATAACATAAATGGGATCCTGCTGCTTTCATATGATATTTTTGCTTCATTCTGAAGTTGTCAGATACTAAGTGATAAATAAAATCTGTTATTTCCAACTGCTGCAAAAACATACCAATTGCAGTTTTCTGGGCTTTACTGTTGGACCTGCATTTGTCATAATGATTAAAGGGGTCAGTTTTCAAGCAAATTGTTTTGTTGTCAATTTGGAAAGTATTTTACAGTAGTGAATAAATACAGAATTAAAATTTGGAAATTCTGGAGAAAGTAGAATTGGAGCATTCAAGACCAACACCATTAGTGGAGTAGAAAATGTGTGCCAGTGTGCTTGCTTAGTACAAGAAATATTGTGAGACAGGAAAAAAATGTGGGTTGCAGAGGAGAAAGACTATTTTAGGTAAAGACAAAATAGAAGGAGAATTAGTAGATAAAGGTTAACATAGTGTATTTGGCTTCATTGGGCAGTAGGAAATGATAGAGAAATATGGCAGATACTTCCCATACTGCCTGTGGGAGTCTGGCAGAGGGAGCTCTATTAATTGTGCATTGTTCTGAGGGTGAAAGTTTGGGTATTCTAGGGACAGCTCTCCAATGAGACTTCACTGCTAATCCTAAAATTAGGCTTGTTCCTGAGAGTTCAAGGCTCCAGTTTCTGATACTCACACAGATGGACACACAGTTATCTGACACGTTATCATTTGCAGTTTAAACTGCGTTATTTTCCTATAAGTTTCTAAGCCACTTCAAAAAAAAAAAAAAAAAAGGAGAAAAGGTCTGATTACATCTGTTTCTTTTCTCATTCTCAGCTTTCAGAAACCTGCAACACTAATTTTACATGGTATCCTGTAAAGATCAAAAGAAAGCCCTGCTCAGTCCTGCTTCACTTAAACACTTGTACTAACTTTGCTGTGCACGGATGGATGCGCAACAGATCTTTCTGAGTAATCAGACTTCACCAATTAATACATTTGTATAATTCGGCCTCTCTCATTAGCAACTGGTGGGAAGTGTAACAGCAAAGCACAGGGTCAGTTTTCGTTAGCATTGTCTTGTCACCCTGCCCATTAGTCCCACCTTAAAGTCAAGCCTTTTCTTTTTGTATAGCAAAAATCCCATAGCAAGGAGGAGGAGGAAGACAACCTGACGCCTAAACTTCTGGTGCTCGATGAATCTAGTAGGAATGACGTTCAAAAGGTCAGATTACGCCGAATTCTCCTCTGCCTCCCCTGCCCTGTCACAACCGAGCTGCCGCGGGGGTCCCGGCTTTGCCGGCGCGCAGCGCGGCGTTTCCAGGCGCGGGGTCCCGGCCGCAGTGCGGGCACGGGGACGCCAGGGGGCGGCCGTGCCACGCCAGTCGCAGCGCGGGAACAATCCCTGCGGAACCCGGGGCGGGTCGGGCCTCGGCGCTACTCGAGAAGGAGCCGAGGCGGGGAGAAGGGCTGAAAGAACACCCACAGAAGTGTTATGATAAGAATCCGTGTGTGGTTGTTTCTTTCTGAACCCCATTAACCCCGCTTAAACCAGAAGTATTGCGGCAAATGATCTGAGACAGTATTTTAGGTGCGTGCAATAGGAATTTAATGGTTGCGAGGCGCTATTTGTGACCCAAGATTTCCGAGTGGGATACTTGAATATGTGTTGAGCTTGCTGGATCTCTGCAGAACAGGCTGTTTCTGTTACTGGCTTGGTTTTGTGCCTACAGTGCGAAATAAAGTTTGTCAGGTTTTGATTACTAAATAAGACTTGTGCAAAAAATGATACAACATAACCAATTAAAACACCCGTTCCTTTGATTTTAAAAATCCACACTGATGTACCTTATGCCTGAAGTGGGTCAAAATATTTCTTGAAGTGCTAGAATGCTGTTTCTATAGGTTAAGTCCAAATATGAATTTGGCTCATTCTTTTTGTTTGTAGGGTATGTGAAAGGCCATGCTAAGTAAAAGGTAAGGTGGGTGGATGTGAAAAAAAATAAAACAGGGAAGGAATTATTAAATAGCCGTCTAAAAAAATCCTCAGAGTTGTCCTTCAAAAGAGGTTTTGAATGAAGGATTCAAAGTATAAATACTAGTGGAATATTCTGTTTCTGAAGAGCAACAATGTTGAAAATCTTCTTTTAAGCCTTAGAAAATTATGTTATGGAGTATTTCAGTGTTCAAAATACCTAATTTTGCAAGGAAAAACATCTAAAACTAGATAAATCTAAAATTTTCACATTTGAAACAGAATAGATTTTAAGAGACAAAATTACTTTTGAGGTAATGAGGCAAAGTATTAAAGCTTGGGGTTTTTCCCACAGAAAATCAGATTCCAGAGGCTTTCCTGGAAATTGTTTGTAATGTCCATTGGAAGTAAGTGCATCAATTTATTGTCATAATTGCTGTTAATTTCACTAATTAGGACTGTGAGATTAAGCTTCTTACTAGGTTTCTTCTTTGAGTCTGACAGTCAATGTTCAGAATTCTTCCACTTGTAATCTCAAAAAGTTCACTCCTTGGGTTAACATAATGTTGTAGTTTGACACTGGCCAAATGCCAGGCACTCAGGAAAGCCATTCACTCACTCCCCTCTGCAGCTGGACTGAGGAGAGAAAATTTTTAAAAGGGTTCGTGAGTTGAGATAAGAACCTGGAGAGATCACTCATCAAATACCATCACGGCAAAAGAGGCTCAACTTAGAGATATGGAATGAATTTATTACCAACAAAATCAGACCAAGACAATGAGGAGTGAAACATGCCCTTAAAAATATCTTTGCCCCCTGCCCCTGTAGCACCTCCTGCCCCTCCTTCTCCACTGACGTTGGTGTCTGCAGAGTTGCTGTTCTCACTCCACTCTATTCTAGTAACATTTGAAACTGCACCAAAAATTTTATTTTGATTTCTTCTCAAATCTTTTATCACAGAGGCATTACCAATGTTTCTAGTTGGTCCAGCCTTGGCCAGCAGCCTGTCCATCTTTGGAGCCACCAGCAACTGCCTCTGCTGTACAGGGAAGAAGCTTCTAGCAGCTTTTCGCAGGAGCCACCCAGTAGCCTCCCCACTACCAAAAATGAAGCTGTGCAAAACCAACATTCATAACTACCCATGGAAGTGGATGAAGCATGTGAGGCCTGTTCTCAGTTTTCGAATTCTCACATTCACAGAATTGTGTCTTTTGGGCCAACTCTTGCTGTTGTCACACATCAGAGTGGTCAAGTTGTTTTACTGGACAATTTCACACAATGTTTTCCTGTAGGTCACTTCTGGTCCCTTTAAGCATGTGCTTATAATGCTGTTTCCTTGATAATATCATCAGAAGTCACATTTTTGGGTAGATTCTGAGGAAACATGTATGGCCAGCCCCATCCCACCCAAAAATGAGCAGGCTGGGTCTGAATAAAAGATAGAATTATGCAATTGTTCCCTCTTTATCTCTGAAGGAAACCACTGCAGGCTAAAGTAATTCTGTAAAGATCCAGAAATATGAAGTTTAATTATTGTAATTACACACCTGAAACAAAAAGTTCTCTGAATGACCTGGGGGATTGGGGGGTTTGGTGGGTAGATGATTAGATGCTAGACTAATCATGGTCATGTCTTGGATCCTTAGAGAGCAAGTAATTTCAAAGTGACAGACTCTGTGTTTGTTGTTGCATTTTACAAATTGCGGTATGCTTGGATATTGCAGTACAGCTTGATCCTTACACAACTGGCTGCATGCTTTTGAAACTTGTGTGATTGCCTGGTGATTAATGTATGTAATAGATGGAAGATTATGACATACGCTTATTAAATTGATTATATATAGTGATATATGCTTAATAAATTGATTATATATAATGTAGGAGATAAGACATTATTTGGATTTTCTGAACCAAGCTGTTGAATGGCTATAAAGTACTTGATATTACAGCCAGGCTGTAATTTGGTGCCTTTCCTCCCCCCAAAAGAGGCTTTGCATTCTTTTTATAAGGTCTTGATTAATCACACAGAACAAGCTGGTTATGTTAATATATGGTATGTTAATAAAACTTCATCTTGTTGTATCTCGTAATAAGTTAGTTTGTGCAGTGCATGATAGGACTTAGATGGATTAAAGTCATTTTCTCAAGATCCATTATTTGTTGGCTGTGGTATTTTAATTCAAATAAAAGAACTGTTACAGAGGTAGCACAAACCTGGTTTAAAACTAGTCGAGGGTAGTGGTGAAGAACTTTCCTGATGGCCTTTAGGTGTGCAGGAAACTCAAAATGGTCTGAACACCCTAGGAAAATCCTTAATTTCATTCTCCATCCTCTAAATCAGTATATTTTTCCTTTACCTCATCATCTCTGCAAAATGCAAATGCTGCACTGAGGAGCTGTATGCAGAACCACAAACGGAAGTGGAGGGTCTCTGTGCTCTTTGTGTTCTCTGTTCAATACTTCTCTCTTGTGTAAAAAATATAAAGCATTTGTCCAATCACTGTGGCTCTTTCCTGAATTGGTCACATGTAATTAAAATGTGATGGAAATGTCTGTTTTATTTCAACCTGTGAGCAGAGGAAAACTTAAGAAACTTCACTGTGCACTGCTTCTGGCAGCAGAGGTGGCTTCAGAAATCCCTGTGTCATCAGATCTCGTGCTAGGGAACCTTGTCACACACATTGTGCTGACACAGATTTTGGCAGGGCTACAATATAACTTGAATCAGAGGAAATATACAGGCTGGGAAAGAAATTTGGTTCTTGAAGGTTATTCTGAATCTAGAAGAATTTGTTGATTTGATTGATTGAGCAGCTATTAAACAAATTCTACTGCCAAAAGTAAGGAGGCTGAAACTCTTCCAGAGAATTTAGGAGCACCAAGGAACGAACTTGTTAAGCTGGTTTTGTTTGCTTTAGGCTGGTTTTCTGTTTTTTTGTTTGTTGGTTGTAGTGGCAATGGAATTTTTTTTAGATTATATGAGAGAAGGCAAAGACTTACAGAATACTCTGCAGGTAGGAATATTGGAAACATTTGGTATACCTCAAACCTTTCTAGATATGTTGCTAGCCAGGTTTGAATGAAGTGTAAAGTAAACTACCTAGGCTGATTAGATAGATGGATTACTTTTATTTCTTATATCCTTTTCCTTCCACCCCCCCCCCCCCAAACTATAACAAATTCTTAGATATCAAAGCAAGAATCACCGAGTTGCTCACTGAGCAAACAATCCAGAGCTTTTGATCCAAAGACTTCCTCTGCTAACTTCAGTGAACTGGAGAACAAACTTGGCAGGCAAAAACTAAATTTATGTCACAAAGTAATGCTACTTTCTGTAAGTGTAGCCTTACCTGTTGAGTGCATGTGCTCTTTCAATTTACTGCTGGAGGAGCAGAGTTCTTTACAGTTGAGCACCAATTTTTACATGATAAGATGGTTGTGAAGCTCTTTCCTAAGAACTGGACTTGTGCTACAGTCATGAAACATTAGTCATGATTGCTTCCAGGTTACTTTATGCCATTAGGAAACTGGTTTCTCTTATTTTTAATTCAGGCTATTTAGCAGTAGGTGGCATCCTACTTCAAGATTAGAGTGAACTGTCGACTTCTAGCATGTGTTGTCACTCAGTCTAGAAAGTTCTTAGAATTTCTTTTCTATTTGTACTCATGTGCAGTACTACCAATGAAAGACTTTTTGGCTTAAAGGAAACAGGAATGTGTATGGGTTCTGATGTGAGTACTATATACTGGGAGCTTGCTAGTACCATGCTGTGAAAGTCCTAGTTGAAATTGAATTTGGAATTTGTTTTGCAAGACTCAAAGCAGACCTTTTTAAATCAGGAGAGATGAGCAAAATCAAATTATTAAAGGCTTTTATGAGAAGCTGGATTGGTTTCAGCTTACTCAGATGCTCATTGTGTTCTGTCTGCAGTACCAGTGGGAAGTGAAAATAATTAATCCTGAAAATTAGATTGAATGGCTGTTCAAAGCAATAAAAGGAAGGAAATTAATTGCTAGTATTGATATACTATCCTTAAGTCATCTCACTCAATATCACGAAGTGTCAGATTATGTGCTTAGGTAGAAGCTAGTGAAAAAATATAACTCAGATGTGTTTAATGGAAAAAATCTAAAACAAAGTTTTGAAAGGAAAAGAGTTAGTGATGGCTGTAAGTGATAATGCAGAAGGAAATTGGGGATGGTAAGAGTCTTGGGAAGTTGATGACAGGAAAATCAATCAGTAACTGAAGCTGGTTTTGTGAGGTCTTAATATGCTTCACCAGAATCCCTGTGACTTGGATTAGCTATTCTCTTTTCAGACTCAACAAAGGTTGTCAGAGCTGCTTTAGCAGCCTCCAAAACAGGTTCCTAACTTCCTTTTCCTTCCTTCCAATCCCCCTCTGAGGTTTTTGTGTATAAAAATACACTTTCAGTACAATTTAAGTATAGATTGCTGAGGTATACCAAAATTCACTCAAGTTTGAATGGGAGCTACCAGGAGTAGGTAACATTTGAGACTCACTGTCCTGAACTGGGTGAGGTACCTTTTTTATTTTGGTATGTATTTATTTGTGTGGTTTGAGCCAGGACAGATTTACCTAACAGCTGCTCATTCTCTTTCTAATATGATAATTGTATCATGCTGAAAAGGAAGAATACTCAGTGCTTAAATGTTTTTGTGTATCTGGCCCTTGTGATGCAAATAAGCAGCTTTTGTAATATTCAAAATCACATGGGTGCTCAACATAAAAATATTTCATTTATTGTCTAATCTTTTCTCTTTAAGCTGATCACTTAGATTTTGCATAAGAGAGCAGCTCTGTTTTAATAAGTGGTAAAAGATTTAAGCCTTGTTAAATGTTCCATGAAAATGTACAAAGACATAAAAGGTGTTTAAACATCAGTTTGATATGAATTGTGTATTTAACTTCATTACAATAACTCATTTGCTTAACATCATTCATGTACTTATGTAACCACCTGAATGTGGGCTGTGGAGAGACAGGTTTATGAAAGAATTTTTATGGCACACATTTTCATCTCAGTATTTATATATCTGAAAGGAAAATGTTACAGTAACTTGGTAGGTCTTGGGCCACTGCACCTTGGGTATTGCTGTCTCTAGAGTGCTTCATTACTGATGTCTTTGTGAAATATATCACTTGCACATTCAATAATAAACAATAACACTGAGTTACATGCTGTTCTGTATTGCAGATGAAGCCTTGCTAATGGTACAAACAGTGTTTGGTGGAGGGGAACAGAACTCCTCAAACAAAATAATATCTTCCTGTTTATGTTTAGTTCTTACTAATTTACCATCCATAATCTAATTACAAAATAGGCAAACATGGTTAGAAATGGGACATGGGAATTTCATTATGTGTAGGCTGTATAAAAAGTGAGAATAATAATGAAGGAAATATAGAATGAGCTGATGTGAGACAACACCTGTGCAAAGCATATAGGGAAAAAAAAAAAACAGTCTTAGTGTCAATTTTACATTTAGACCATAGCTGGAAATATTATGTTTATCTTTTGCCAATTTCAACTATTACATAACAGTTGTTGAAACACTTTCTTTAGCTTTTTAAGGAAAGAGAATGAATTGTTGGCTTAACAACATCTAAATAAAACTGCTAAAAAAGATCTTTTGCTAAAAAACCAGTAATACTGTGTACATCTAAAACTTAATTTTTAAAGCTGCATCAAATACAGCCAAGTGAATTAACTAATCATGTCTGGGTAGTATTATTTCATTTTTTAGGGGGTTTTTTGAATGTTCATCTGATCTGGGACACCTGCAGTGACAGCAATAGATCCAGTGGGAGCTCAGTACACACATATTCAGTGTATGTTGTATAATGTTTAAAGCCAAGGACTGGAAGCTGTGTTGTATCTCCAGTGTCATCAGTATAATCACACCAGCAGAGATCTAGGCCTTTTGTCTATTCAGGAGCTTTAAAACATATAAGTAATAAGGTCATGCTGTGGCTGGAGGCAAACATTGACCACAGCCCTGGAAAAATGCATGTTGAGAGTTTAATACTTGAGTATGCTTATCTTACAAAATACACTTCAGCAAGTGCTAAAGGTATTTCACTAAATAGAGCTTAATGTTAAGCATATTACCAGTTCTATATTAGTATATGTTTTAAGTGTTTTGCTGGATTAGCTCTGGAGAACTTTAAGCTTGTGCTTACAGTACTAGAGCATTGATTCCAAGTTCTTTTTCAGAAAAGTAAGTTTAGAAAAAAAGCATGTACTTACTTAATCACAAGTTGTATTCAAAGTATTTGTAACAGTTGTGTATATTACTGAATTGAAGTGGGCCAAAATATGCTCATACAAGCTTCTTTCCTGTAATTCAACCGGTAGTCAGTAAAAACATTAATTTGAACAAATTTCTGCCAGTTATAATATTCAGAGTAGCATATTGCCCAATTAAACTATGGAAATGGAGGCACATCTAGCTGTGAAAATAATTTCCAACTTCTTCTACCATGCTTCTGTAACTCAAAACCACACGAATGATGGAACTGGTTATCAATCAGCAGGTCATTAGCTTGTATTTTCACCTGAGGAAGCAGTTGGTCCAAATTACTATTTCAAAGCATATTTTTTTAAGTTAATTCTTTCCAGAATCTTTCACATGCTGCTTTTATTCTCATTAAAATTGCTTCATGTTCCTTGTGGTAAGGCTGCTATTTTAGCAATGTAATGACACTGGAGGATAAGGGCCCAGATCACATATGGGCCAGACTTTCAAAGTGTTTAGGGTCTGACTGCATCCTCCTTCAGCAGCTGAAGAGGCTCCTGCCCCTAATCACTCATCTCTGCTGTCTGCTGACTTGTCCAGCATTGCCTGGGATGGTGGCCCTTGGGGCAGCCTGCCTCACTCTTACTTGTCAAAATGAACTGGAGAAGCAAAGGTGAGGGAATGATTATAGGAAGATGTTAAGACTGAGGAGAAGGAGAATGAGAGTCCTGATCACTGTAAATAATTTGCTTCATGCAAATTAGTGGAGGAGAAAGTGAGAACAACTTCTCATGCCTCCGTTGGGACTTACAGAAAGAACACGGGTGATCCTCAGGAGGCAAAATGACACAAAGCAAATAAACATTTTTGTAAATCCTCTACCTTTCTCACTTTCCTCTAAAAACTTTTAAAAATTTGATCTTTGGTTGTTAGTACCCTGAACTTAATTTTTTACCTGAGCTTAATTGAAGTTTGAACAGGCTGAAGCTGATCCTTGCCCTTTATTTTAGTCAATATGATATTGTGATCTCAGCCGCGATATGAGAAAATTCTCTACTGTAATTCTTGTAATTCTCATCTATTAGTCACAAGATGCTTTAGTAAAGATACAAGTATTCCAAAGATAAACAAAAAGAAAATTGCAAAAATTATTTCATGTCTCCTTCAGAGTAAGAACATGTGGTAATACTTACTGTCAAATGCAATGGTTGTTCGTGTTTTGGTTTAAAGAATGTGAAAATCCAGATGCAATCTTAGGTTTTGTGCTATTTTAGGTAGGATAAGAGGCCCAAATGTCAGAGGTGTTTGAATAAGCTTGTTACTATGTGAAATTGAATGAGATGAACTTTTAAGAGAATGACATCAATATTTAGCAGCTATGACAAATGTAGACTATTCATTTCAGAGTCTGGAAGCGTACCCAAATATGCAAATATTCCACATTTGGAAGACATATTCAGAGTTTTGAAATGAAATGTTTGTGAAGAACAACAGGATTAGTCAAATGTTATTACAATATATCTGAGAACCACAGTATAAATTCATAAACTTTGCATGCCTTGTCAAAGAGGACAGAATTAACTCCAAAGGCAGGTTGGCAGTTATTAGGTGACAACTTAGATTTTGCATTCTGTTTTTCTCAGTTCTGTACAGGAAAAATACTACATGAAAATTATAGAATAAGGCAATAAGACTCTCCTTTTACTTATCTAATAACCTACAATGGCTTGTTGATTGACAAATGCTTGTTTTTCTTGTTTACCATATGTTAAATCAGTTATATCACTACAATCCTTGAATTTTTAAGCAGGCATTTTCATGGACTGTTCACTTATTATTTGTTATGATAATTCCTTTTGTCTTGCAACTGAAACAAACCTCCTAAACCCTGGTTTCTGCAATAGTTATGATCACATTTCAGTTCTTTACAAGTTGTTCAAGTGTTCATTCTGCACATAGTTTATCATTAAAAAAAACTATACATTTTGACAATTAGGGAGAAAACAGCAAAGTGATTATTTCAACTGCTAAAAGAATATAACAGACTAAAACTACTGTGAGTGATTATTCTCTGCCCAGGGCAGTAAACTCTAGAATGTTCCAGCTGTAAATTTATCTTTCCAACCATTTACAGAGCATAGATAATATCTGTTTCTTAACCTGTCTAGTAAATATTTGGCCTAAATTTCTACTGAAAAAACAGCTGTTTAGATTGCAGGAGCCTAGAAGTTTACTTGAAACATATATTTTAGTAATATTAAATTTACTTAGGAAAATGGTAAGCTAATACCAATGAGATAACACCATAAACTGCAGCTACATGTTTACCTGTGTATATATAGCTTTAAACAAATTGGGTGATAGAGGTTCAAAATACCCAGCCCTTAATTTTCCATGTTCATCTTCTGAGAGATAGTGGAGATATACATGAAGTCTGGTTCATAATGTTCATGTATTTCTTAGTTCACTTGAGTAAAGTTTTGATCCTTATTTTTGTGAGGCTTTTGATTTTTGTTTCCTGCGGGTAACCTGGCAGAACAACTTAAGTAGAAAAATGGTACTAAAAGGTGGGAAACTTAATTCTGTCCAAATCTTGAATTCCCAACTGAATGTTTCAGCTCACCCTGAATTTGATTTCATATTATTTGATCCCACTAAACTGCTAGATAGAATAATTCCCACCTCTGCTGTTCGACACTAGATTGAATACATGAAGGTGATTACAGGTTTCTGTTCCTTAGTATGAAACCAATTAAATTAGTTTAAACCTTAATATGAAGAGGTTTTTAGCACAAGCAACAGAATAAGATGTTATTTCTTGGAAAACAAATGTGCTTCAGAAGAACACCTGGGAAACTTTTTCCATGGCCAAGAAATCTCAAAACAATACTTACAAAGTGTCCATGGATTTTATATTGTTCAGTTATTATGAGCTTAGAAGAAGCTGTGAGCTTTTTTCGGGACAATGGCTACATTATCTATTTTTATGTTTTAATTTCAGCTCTTCATGGGACAAAAAGTGCTGACACAAATTCTGTGCTGAGCTTTAAACTGCACTGTAACAGCAAATGCCATCCTAGATAAAAGATTAGTCCTGAAAATTGTACCAAGAATATACCAACTAGTCTATGCAAAAAGGATAAGGATAATAATTCAACCTGACTAGGGAGTAGATTATACTATAAATAGGACTCTGAGGCTGCAACTACTGCAAGGCTGGTCATTTCCTACAAAATCCATTGCATGTATATTTGCTCTAATCCTGTAATATGATCCTCAGTCTAATCCTTACACCTACCTATTATGCCATACTAATTTTCCTGTGCAGAGAGCTCTCCATACCTGAGGCTTTACTTGCTTGGATCCATTGTGGGATCAGAGCACTGCTTATAGATGGTACATATAAAAGTATATGGAAGATTTTATATAGAAGGTAAGCTAATAGGGGATTGACACGTCTAAAATCCCAAATTCTTTGAAATATTGAAAAAAAAATTGGGACAGATCAAAATCTAAATAAAAACAAGAATTCGTCAGGTTCTAAATGTCATGTGGACTATTTTGGAGAGTATTTTGGAGCTGACTGGAGTTCAAGATTCATTTCTTCAGACAAAGTCCAAAAATAACCTGTTTCTGCCCTGTTGGGGGTTTGCTGGAAGAAGAGCACACAAAAACTAGATGGATGTGATTGCAGCCTAAAACTCCCCTTAATCCTGATTTCCACGTTCTCACAACTGTTTCAGTTACAAAAATGCTGCATTTTTCTTTTTTCTATTCTTTTTTCCTGGCCTCTGCATGATTAAGCATTGCTTGGATCTTGCTGTTCATTCTTAGACCTGGTGTGCTGCCCACTCTTCTCTCCCTTGATTTCATCTCCTCCTACTTAAACCCTGTTTTGCCTGTTGTCACGTGTGTTGCACAACAGATTTAGTCTAAAGCTCGGTCCTGTGCCAAACATGGTAAGTTTCACCTATTAGATGTTTCCTTATCTGTCTACTTCTGCAGGATTTATTTACCAATTCTTTGCCTTAGCCATTGAGATCCTTTTCCTCTGAACAGTGAAACTTCTTTCCTGAAGTCTTCATTCTCTACCTCTAACCCTTTTCATTGCACCTCTTTGCAAATGTCTAACTCAAAGTACACATTCAGGTAAGACACATTTATGAAAATCTCTTCAAAATAAGGGAGTAAGATATGTTTTTCTAATAAGGGTGAAGTTAGTATAATTTATTTGTGAAGATTTGGAGTGTCTTCTAGGTAGAGAAACATGACTTCTGATTACTGAAGTATCTACTGGTTCTTCTGTTTAAATGGCCTCATGATAAGAACTAATGAAACTCTTATTAAGATGGAAAAGAAGTTGATGAGTTGGAGAAGATTAAAAAGCAAATCAATCAGTATTAAGGCTGATCTGTTACAGCCTTGATGGATCAAGTTAGACTCTTGTTCCTTAATTACTTGCTGTTTAACTGTTGTCTTCTGAAGAACTTGTAATGTAGAAGTAAGATTTACTGCAAAACAAAAGGTTGTGGAGGATTTCTTGTGCTTTAGGGATTTTCAATTTATTTTTAAACAGTCGTGGAATTGACTTAAGTGAGAAGAAAATTCAGTTATCACTGGTATAATAGAAAAGTCATGTAACCTGAACTGTAGTTAACAAAAGTTTTATCTAAAATCTGTGGAAAATGGTACCTTTCTTATATTTCTGAAAGGATGTATGTATTAAAGTATCTTTATCAATTTTACCTAGTCTAGTTGATGCAAGGATTCTTGAAAAAAGTCTAACCCACTTTAAATATTTTTTAAATCAGTACTCCTTTTTTTGCCCTTGTCCCCTTCACTCTTTCTCCAATTAGGAAAAGGTTTTATTACATTCAGTGGCCTGACAAATTTATTATTGCTTCAATGAACTCTTGGCAAAGCATTTGATCCTGGTGAGTCTGTACTTACACTAATAAATCATCTTGGGGTTTTTGAAGTGCATTTACACTTCATAGACAGGTATTTTGCAACTATAGTAATATATTTTAGAGTTAAACACTTTTTTGGGAATTTTCTTAAGCTACTGCTTGACATTTTAATGGTACATCAAATATACTTATCTCTGTGATCATCATATTTACAATCTTCTATGGCAAAGATTAAAGACCTCAAGTTATCTTTAAAGTACATGTCAACTTAGGTCACTTACTATGTGTATTGAAGTAGAAGGTACATTTGACTTGCCATAAGTATTAATCCTGAATAATTTCTGTGTAAAACAATGCAAACAGAATTAAGTTCACATCATCCAGTTATCATTTAGATATTATGAAAGGTACTGCAAAATATGCTGATTAAACTTACGTAATGGGGAGAACTTCAGTTTTCCCTGTTGGGAGTTTTCTAAAGCAAAACTTAATACCTGACTTCAAGTTATTGCTGTTGACTTCTGCAAAGCTTGCCAATTGCACCTTAGAGAAAATGTGCTATTACTGTTAACACTCAAACAAGCCATATAATTGAGTGGTATTCATATTTACCATCAAAACCCCTAAATATCAGAGAATTTGCACCCATGTCTCTCTAGGAGGATGCTTTTGGTAGATTAGACATCAGCTCTAATTTGTATATTAATATAAAGGTCTATTAAAAGTACATACATCATAGCATTTATTCCGGTGTCTTTATGATATGATTAGAAATACTTGTACATTATGAGCTTGGAATTTTGCAGTGCTTTTAACTTGTTTTAGACATTAATGTCATATTTTAAGATTATATTTTCACTTTTTATAATGCAGTAAAATCCATGAGAAAAGAAGGAATAAGACCCAGTAATGCTACCCAGGCTTCTTATTAATGAATCCTTTGTCAAGGCAATTGCACTGAAAAAACTGAAGATGACATCTAGTGCAGTAATATTCTGTTTCCTTTTGAGTATCCTGTCTCTTGGTAGTCTTTCATGACTTGCAGTGGTTTATAACAAACAAGGTTGCTGCCACTTCCTGCTCTCTTGTCACTCCATGGATGGTCACTAAAATCTTAATTCACATCAGCACCACAACACTGCTAGGGACCAGCATAGATGTACTGCTTAATTCTTTCAGCATTATCTGTGCTGCTTTGCAAGTCAGAAATATTAATAAAGTAAAACCAGCTGGCGTGTCTCATCCTGCTCTTTATTGCACTGGTGCAAGTCAAGAAAAATATGGCTGAGTCATGCGAGTTATTTTGGTGATGTTGAAGAAGCTTAAGCACAATATTGTTCTCAAAAAATATCGGGTAAGGAACAGAAGAAATTCTTTTAAACTGATCTAGTTTAAGGATTTTAAAATAGATGTACTTATGAAGGAATTTGTTCTGTCTTTGGAGTTGGTTTTCAATAATGATATTTAGAATGTGATCATGAAATTTAGGTAGCTATTTCCCAGTGTTCAGAGGATATCTGTGTGGAAGCATGGTAGCACAATTTCTAATTAACTTGGAGGGATCAGTGGGAGGAATCACTTTTTTACACCTGCATGTAGGAAGATGATGTTTAAGGCTTAAGAGAAAATCCCATATCTAGAGCTGTGCTTGTGATTATTCTGTATTTAAAGCATCCTTCTATGTCTCTTATAAAATCAGTATCACCTCTTAAACTTTTGGACTGAGTTCTCCTTTGTTTTCTCTGAGCACAATCTTGCCTTGCAAGTAATTCTGGTATTGTACTCTTTGAATTCAAGCAGATAAATGGTAATGGATTATATTCTACAATCAAATTATTTTAAACTCTAGGTCATAAATAAGTGAAGTTCTGATATTACTATAAAGAATATTGTCAACAGCTATTTTGACATTCACCAAGTGAATTCATTCCTTTTCAAAAGAAAGAATTTGGTACAAAATTAACACTCCTCATTAAGAGGGGAACTGAATTGCCCAATTTTTTAAGATGTAGAATAATCTACAATGTTCTTTAACATCAACATTGCTTCTAATGCCACAGTGAGGGTAAAAGGCTTATGATGTCTTTCATACCCAGGAAATACAAAATAAGCCATTACAATGCCTCAGTCTCTTCTGAATTCAACTTTCTTTTTCTCTTTATTTTACTGCAACAATCTTAAGAAGAAAATTCTGTTCCTATTTAGGTAACTATAAGGTTTGCCACCAGAACTGTTGTGTAGCTATTTTATTTTACTTTTTATTTTAGTAGTATTATTTTTGAGAGTTTTTGCTTTAATTTGCTGGGGGTTTTGGTCTTGTTTTCTGATGAAAACCAAACCACTCAAAATAGATATTGTTTGTTCAGCTTTGGATGCTAATTTTGTGCATAGAGGTACATTTCTCCTTTATGCAGCATTTTTTTCCAATAAACAGTGATTATTTTTTCCCCACATGATGGTGCTCAATTAATGTTAGAGCAATTGAGTGTCTTCTTAATTCCTTGTTGTTTGAAATGTGGTTCAATAACTTTCTGAATGCTATCCAATCTCTTCAATAACAACTGCTAATTTGTTTCTAGCTTTATCAGAGGTTTTTGTGAAATTTTGTTATGTGAACATTAACCATATCAATCCTTGGAGGTGAATATTATGATTCTGCTTTTATAGATAGGAAAGTGGAGAACAGAAATTTTATAGTCTTATTAATTTTGAGATCTGATAGTCTATTCACCATTGAACCATTCTTTTTGGTTTGACAACAGAGCTACCTTTAGGTCTTAATTCATTTTCTGCCTTGTAGAAAACAAGAGACTGCATCTTCATAAATGCTCTTCTGCTCTTTGTAAATCTGATGGACACATGAAACCTGGGTCTGTGAATGTATGAAGAGCTTTCTAACCACACAAAACACAAATTATTGTTGTATAAATCATTAATCTACTTAGTTGAGCAATATGTGTAATGAAGTTAAACCTTATCCATGATTACCTATATATTTCAAAAGGAAACAAAAGCATAAATTGCAGCCTAATACGATGGTGACATCAGTATAATTAGAACCTTGTGCATCTACCACAGTAGATGCTTTTTCAGTGCATTAGTGAATGCCATGTCTCTGAACATTAGGTTTGCATCCTTTAACATTAGTACTAAAAAGAAGTGAGGCTTTTGCCAAAATGTTTCATGGGTGTCTGCCAGGAGCAGAGGAAAAGTGAGGTTTGAATCTTTAACTTCATTCAAAGTATAATCATGTATGTATTCTTCTGTTTGCTTCCAGTTTATAGGAACCTCCTGAGCCAGAGGTGCTGGCTTTGCACTAAAACTTCAACTCAAATTGTCCCTTGTTTGTCAGAGTTTTAATTATGCAGTTCCATTCTTGAAAAGTTCTGTTGTTGCCTTATATAAAACAAAAGGCAGGGGCCAACATTTCTTGAAGCACAACAATCATTTATCAGGATAATTCTTAACACGCACTACTTCAGACTAAATTAGCCTGTTCATTGCAGATGAACAGCAGGTTGCCATTCTTTGCCATTTCCTAGTATTTTCAGGCTTTTTCATAATTCCTTTTTTTTCCACTGGATGCCAAGGTTAACAAACAAATAAGTGGGTGGCAATTTCAAGCATAAAAGTAAGCTGCAGGCAGTCCTTATTAATTTGAGTTTCACTATCTGCTTTCGTTTGCATAATTGTAGCAGGTAAGTTGAGGTCAAATGGTTATGCCAGGGAAGCAACTCCTAACTTCTTGCTTCATGATCCATGATATCGTAGAATATTAATAACAAAATTTGGGAAAAGTTCTCTTGGTTAAATCATAAATGAAAAAAAGTTATGAGCAAAAAAATACTACAAGATGCTGCTTCTTGTGTATATTCTGTGCAAAATGCTGCCCATGCCCACATTTCTGGGTGACATGCAATAATATCGATTATACCATGCTTCACAATGGAATGTGCTATGTTGAGTGCCCAAGTACCTGTGGATAAGTAGGGGGAAATGTATGGCTGAGACTTTATTTATATACTGTTGAGTAATTTGAAGTGGCAAACCTTATTTTCTTAGATAGTCATTCTGGTCTAAACTGTAAGCCCCTGAGTAAACTTCATTTGCAATCTCTGGATGCTAGTGGCATCCTGAAGGGTAGCAGCAGTGCTATTAGTACTTAATTTCTCAGCTTTGGTACTGTTTATCTCTAACTCTTTTCTATACATTTTTGCATATATTTATGCTTTTGAATTCAGCAAAATTCTCCACAGTGAAAAAGACAGGAATTTGGGGAGTGGGCTCTTTATGTAAATTGGATATAGATTTATATACAAAAATCAAAGTTAGATTCCAACTCTTGCTTACCTGTCCTTGCCAGCAAAAATAAATATTATATTAGGCACTATATCCAGATATCTCAGATATTAGAAATTAATACAGCAAAATTGAAAGCTGGTTTATTGAAACAGGATAAAAATCGCCTGGATTTGCAATTTTTTTTTTAAATAAGTCTGTGGCTATTCAGAGTCTCTAGTTTGCTTTTCATTTAAAGCTTAAAAGTAATTTTCCAGGACTTGACTGCAAACTTTCAGCTGCTCCTTGTACCTCCCTTTTACATATGCTTAGCTCTTGTCTGTTTTTCTTAACTATTTCTTCTTTGCTAACTGAAATTTCAGCCTGTCAAATTTGTCTGCTTTGAGCAACTTTAAGCTTCTGTGTTTTGCAGTTAACCCTGTGAAGTACCAGTTTGTATTAAGGAGGATTACTCCTGTGAGCAAAAGTCTCTAGAATATGCTAAATACAAGTGCAAAATAGGATACTGCACTTCAATTTCTCATCCTTTGTAATTTGAGGATTGTTATGTACATTATTTTTGTAATATGTTTTATTAGCTCTACTTAAGAGGCATTTGGATGGTTGCTTTGTGATACATAGAACACAAACATCAGTTTTAGGAGCTTAATTGTTACTAATTATTCATAGTATGTAGCCATTTGTATAACCAATTTATAACAGCATGCCATGATTGTGAATACTTGTATAGGACAGCAAACTTCCTTCCTCTTTCCTAAAGTTCTCAGAGATGAAGAGGCCTTCACCATGTTCTCCTTATAAAGAATTTGGTATCCCTCCCTCTTGTGCATCAGAAGAATTTCCTTGTTCGTAGAGCTTTCACTGCCATTGCTATCATATCCCCCTGGCCAGTGGTGAATTTCAATAACTAATTTGTGTTCACCCCTACCTAACATGGAATATGCCATGTAACTCCTGGTAACTCCTCTGGCACTTTTTGAGGTGTGTGTTTGCATAACTGTTGGCATTCTTTGTCCAAGTCCTAAGGCTTTATTAAAACATATTTTTGTCTCATGATTAAGAAATTTCCATGAGCTCTTCATAAAGCTCTAAACTTACTAAAGCTCTGGTACCTGGGCTGTCATACAGCCCTCAAAACTATGATTACAGCTCAGACTTGGTGTAGCCATTTATAGGCTGGCAGACTTACCAGGTAACAACTGGACTCCCCTGGAAAATTGTCTCTCTTCCCTTTTGTGAGGACCAAACTGAGAAATATATTTATATCTTTAAATGTATATATGGGTTTACATCTCCTGACTGCCTGTAGTAGGACTAAGAATGCATTTCTTTCTCCATCCCTACTTAAATGGTGTTTGGGCAGGCTGTGGAAAAAAATGCAAACTGAAACACAATTGCAGCACACAGGCTACAACATAGGCAAGTCTTTGTCAGGTTTCAAAGGTTTGGATTTACCTTAACAACCTGAGCACTTTGTCAGAAGTGAAAACCTGATCATGCTTTTGAGGGTTTTCCAGGTATTGAAACAGGATTTTCTTTATTTCACTAGTGAGTACATGTACCACCAAAACCAACTAGCCAGAGAGACTAAATGGAAAACCATCAACAGAAATCAATTTTGTGACTCTGCTTATTTGAACTGGAAGATATGCTATGAGAATAATAACAAAAATTTAAAAATTGCTGGCATTCAGTATTAAAAATTGTATATTTTAAGGACAAGGCTGACAGGAATTTGAAGATTATCAGGTAGCAATAAACTGATAGTACTTCAAGATCTTGGAGACTTCCAAAGTACTGTACAGGCAGTCTCTCAGTTCATGTGCTACTTCTGAAAACTGACCTGGCAGCTCTATATCAACTAGTTTGTAAAAGGCTTCTAGAACGAGGGCAATTTGACAGATTCATGATCTCAGCAAAATACTGCTGCATTCTTCAGAGCCAAGGTAAGGTTACCATGGGTAAGCTTTATATTGTGCTAGAAACCCTGTGTATCAGCATTTTCTGAGGTTCTGGGGGTTTTTTATGTTTCATTATCTGTTGTAAAGAAAGACCCTTTCTTCTCTTTTGTAACCTCTCTCAGTGCTGCTTATGCTAAAAGGTGGGAATCAGTGTCTTCTAACCATCTGGAGAGAGAGAGAGAATCCTAAATAAACAGGAATAGCAAAAAATACGAATAGCAGTGCTGTAAAATAGCAAGAATCCAACGGGCTTCCTCTGTACAGTGACTTTGTAGATTAGGGAATGTACTCCCACTTCTTTTCTCTAGGGTCTTTTAATCCTGAAAGAACGTGGGGAAGTTTTGCCATTACTGCTACAGTAAGTGAAATGACTGTACTATGGAGAGTTATCTGGCAGCATTTAAAGAGCCATGGTCCCAGTCTGAGCAGGTAACTCATCTGAATGTGGAATGCCACTTTTTTATTACTATTGTTACGTATTTATTTGAATTTACACATTAGACCTTCCAGGCTAGGATATGTATTAATTCTCTTTTTGGCTGGCAGAAAAAAAAAAGTATTTTGGGAATTTTTCAGGGAAGAATGTTGAAAGAATGTTATAGGATGTATTAACTATCACAGGAAAATGTCTATCCCTTAAATAAATCAAATAGCCTCAAAATACAAATAATGCCTGAGGCCACACAATTGGAGCAATATCCATGTCCCAGTCTCACTCTCCAATGAGCACCTCCAGAGGCATTTGCTACATATCCAGGGTGTTTCTCCTTGCAGCAAAGTAACAGCCCGCCCTTTACCCTGCGATATTGTTACTCACAAAATAAGGTCCCTGTCAGCTGAGATGCCTGGGACCCTTCTCAGGTGCTAGAGCCGAAATGTGTCTGAGTCGGCCGGGGGCGGAGGAGGCTCNTAACAGCCCGCCCTTTACCCTGCGATATTGTTACTCACAAAATAAGGTCCCTGTCAGCTGAGATGCCTGGGACCCTTCTCAGGTGCTAGAGCCGAAATGTGTCTGAGTCNGGCTCTTCCCCAGCTCCCTGCTCTGCTCCAGCCCGTCCTCCCTCACGGCGGCTCTCCGCAGGCGCCCCCCTCCCCCTTGCCTTCGGAGGGGTGCGGGGAGGGGGAGCGGGCGCTGCCGGCCGGGGGCGCGGCTCCGCACCTGTGCGCGGCTCCCCGGGGCGGGAGCGCTGTGCGGGGCCGGGGCTGACGAGCGGGGGGCTCCCGGCGCCGGAGGCGGCGCGGCGGCATCCCCGTCCTCCTTCTCCTCCCTATCCCTCCGCCTCCTCCCTCCCTACC
>VZSE01011320.1:909493-1030946 GCA_013398275.1 Promerops cafer
TGTTAAAATACTACCTCATGTCCATGTCCCTTTTTGTTTTTTGGGGTTTTTTTCTTTTCTTTTTTTCTTTTTTTGCTGTTGTTTTAATACAGTCTGTAGTTAACAGACCTCTTTTCAGTTTAAGCCTCTGGGAAGGATATATTATGTTGTCATCAGTGATAGACTAATCCACCAATGCATCTTTAATCCAGAAGAGGGATAATTCTAATTCCGGGCAAAAGTGCAAGAAGGGATTCCAGATAATATTAGAAAATATGCTTTGCTTTGCACGGAATTTTCAAAATTTCATTGACAGAACTTTTTAAACTATACTATTGCAGTGATTTAAGTCTAATTAGCAGTTATAAACTACACTGTGAAATACTGTACATCTCAAAAATGTATAAAACGAGTTCTTGGCAGGTGCTTCAGCTGCTCAGAATTCTCCCAGTAGATTTTTTTTTTATTTGCAGTATGTTACACATAAGTATTCTTTACATATAAAACCAATAATATGTGCTGAAGAAAGCAATTAGATTAATTTTGGTATTACTGTTAGCTGTGCAGGAGATTGCAGAGGTCTCCTGCAAATTTCCCACTACCTGTGTTGCACATGTGGAAGAGCAGCATTAAAGGTTTGCTTGTCTGGATTTCCAATGCACAGCTCTTGGCTCTGCCTGTGTGCTGTTATACCGACATCTTCTTCCAACTCAAAAATATCTTTTGTGTTCCTGACATCTTAATTAAATGGGTTCTCACAATATTTCCCCCCCCCCCATCTAAAATGTAAGCACCAAGTCACCCAAAGACTTTCCCCCCTTTGTTAACAATGTGTTTATTGCCTATATGGAAAACAAACATAAGCATTTTCAAATGAGTTGTGTGTGGTTTAGGGGTTTTGGTTGGTTTAATTTTGTTTTGCTTTTTAGATTTTCAAGACAAAATAGCATTTTCAAGTGTGAAAAAATATTTCGAATATAAACCTATAATTAACCCAAACACCAAATTCTATGAAACTGAATGTCTGAAGTGAGTTATTTCACTTCAAGCTTTTGAATGGAAAATGTGCATGTTGTTGCTTCTTAACCCTATTTAGATTAGGCAAAGCATTCAGAAATAGTTGCATGGTAGGAAATTATGTTCTATTGTTTTCATATATATATATATATAGATATACACACATGTACATAAATATTCTGCATACACAATTTATTTATTTAAATAGATTAAATACACACCAAGGTGGTTGTTTCTGAGAATTTGTGATACTTTCTCAGTGAGCAAAGTTAACAGAGATTCAGCAAATAGCCTTCTTAATTTGTATTTAAAAAAGAACAACAATTTTGTGTATGGTTATACTATGAAAAGACAGCTGAAGTTCTATAATTATCCCCTGTGTGTTGTATGTGATCAGATCCCAAATTAAGTGTGTACTTCATGTTCTTATTGACAGTTTTACACTATTGTTTAACCTGAAGATCAAGCTGAGTAAATTCCTTCTTTCTCAGTGTCAATGGTGATAACTTGTTAATTCTCTATTTGCCAAAAAACTTCTATATTCAAATATATTTTCCAATTAAAATAGTGCTCAAGTACTAACAAAAAGATCTTTGCACCTAAGCAGCAATTTTCATAACTGTTTTTTTTCCTTCCTGATAAAATGGAATCAGCTTTCTGATTTAGTTACCCTTAAGGTGTGATTGAAAGGTACCTGATGAGAACATACAGATTTAAGCACACCAAATGTGACGTCAGCAAACTTCTGCTGGCACTGTGGGTAGAACCAGGTTGTCTTTGCATCATTGTCAGTTGGTACAGAGCTGAAAGACCTTGTATAGAGTGATCTTTCCAGATTGCAGGGTCAGGTTACTCCCCCACTCTTTCCCAGCTACCCCCAGCACTTGCTTTTCTGTCTCATAAACAAACTGGTGATGTCTGCTAAGTTGAGCCAATGAACTAACACTTTCTGTAACTTTGTTGTCAAATTCTGTCTCAGGGTGAATCCTATCCTCTCTACACCACTCAATGTGCTGCTTAATAGTATCAAAGAAACTTCAAAAGCAGAAAAGTGCTTCTTGGCTGCCTGGGGGTTCTCCCTCAAACAGGCTCAAGGAATTGCAGCATGCCAGATGTAGGGAAGCAACAACTGAGCTTCCAGGGGGAGGAAGCTTTTGATCAGACTCCAGGATCAGAATGGTCCACCTCACAAAGACAAAATATGCTCCAATTACAGTCTGGGAGCAGAGTGGCTGGAAAGCTGCCCAGCAGAAAAGTCCCTTGGGGTGCTGGGTGACAGCTGGCTGAACATGAGCCAGTGTGTGCCCAGGTGGCCAAGAAGGCCACTGGCATCCTGGCCTGGAGCAGGAATCGTGGGGCCAGTAGGATCAGGGCCGTGATTATAGCCCCATACATGGGACTGGTCAGGCCTCATCTTGAATGCAGTGTCCAGTTCTGGGCCCCTCAATTCAGGAAGAACATTGAGGTGCTGGAGTGGGTACAGAGCAGGACAATGAAGCTGGTGAAGGTCTGGAGAGAATGTCCTATGAGCAGCAGCTGAGGGAGCTGGGGTTATTTAGCCTGGAGAGAAGGAGGCTCAGGGGAGACCTTATTGCTCTCTGCTGCTGCCTGAAAGGAGGGTGTAGCCAGGTGGGGTTTGGTCTCTTCTTCCAGGCAACCAGTGACAGGATGAGAGGACACAGTCTCAAGCTGTCCTAGTGGAGGTTTAGTTTGCATATTAGAAAGAAATTCTTCACTGTCCCTGGAGGTGTGTAAGGAAAGACTGGACACGGCACTTGGTGTAAACATGGTGATGTTCAGTCATAGGTTGGACTTGATTATCGCAGGGGTCTTTTCCAACTGAGTTGATTCTGTGATTCTGTAAAATCCTGTGACCAAGGAAGGGTGACTCAAACTATGATAAGCACTGATCAAAGAGAGTTCTGGTGGTCTGTCAAACTGTCCCTCTGAAGGAATAAGAGCAGGGAAGCTGGTCTAGTTCTTTGTCGTAGAGATGGAGTGAGTTGGCCAGAGGGAAATTTCCAAAGATCCTTCTATTGTTGCTCCTGTGTTAATGCAGAATTCTTTAGCGCTTTTACTCATATTCTTGAACAAGTAAATAATATGGTGTTGTGAATTAATCATTTGTCACTGGAAAATACACAGTCAACACTGGAAAGAATATTGCCTGTTCTCAGCTCAGAGCCCCAAAAAAGCAGACCTTGCCTCTCTCTACTTTTCTGTGTAAGACATGACCAGAACTGCACCTTGCTGTAGCTCCATTACTAAAAAAGGCAAGTATGATTTTTTTATATAAACATGGGATTGGATGTTGGAACCTGTGTTGCGTTGTTGCTCTTTGCTGGAAGTAACCAAGTGGCTAGATTAGACAGCTAACTGGAAAATCTTCTCCTTTTGGCACAAGTTTTGGGGGTGTAGAACCTAATAATTTAAGGTCAGTTTATCTGGTTATTTTTGCTTTCAGCAGTGATAGTAACTTCTGATTCTAACTTCAGCTGAAATTGGACCTGAAAGATGGATTTGGAAGGGTTTCAAGGCATCGTAAGACCAGGTTTCTTGATTTTTGAGTTCTGGTCCTAAGGATCTGATTCAAGCAAACAAAAATGTGTTCAGGCATTATTTTTAATGTGCAATCCCTTTATAATCATGAAAAATGGTCATTACTATATGTTTTATTCAGAGTCCATGTTATTGCTAGAGAAAATACTGATGTGTTCAAATTCTCCGGTGATGCTCTCTTATTTTTTGCTAGACAGAAACAATGGATGATAATTCTGTAGTTATTCCATTCAGATGCTATGTAATTCAGTGATCACATTAATCTTAGATAAATATTACAAATATAAAGTTAGACCAAGAGCACACATCATTACTCCAGAAATAAACCCTGTATTTGAATTCAAGGCAAGCATTTGAGATTTAAGAGTGAAAATGGTCAATAAATAAGGGATTTTTTTTTCCCTGAGTAACAAAAGAATATTATCTTCTGTATGGTTTTTGAGTAGAAACCTGATACACAGTGCAGTGATCAAAACAAATCTGTATATATGAAGTTACATATATTTGAATGAACTTGCACTTTGTGTGAGTGGAAGAAATTTTTTTAGTCTTTCAAAACCTTGGATGAGTATCTGGATTCCCACTAGAGAATTTCTGTAAATGTCCCCTTTTTTTCTTCCTCAAACATATACTACTTTTTTTTCTGTTTACAAATTTCAGTGAGTAAATAGGTTTATCCTGGAAACAGATTTCTCTTAGTGTTATCATTACATTTGTACATTCAACTTCTATTTCATCATTTTTTATTTTATTTGTGCAGGTAGCAATTTTATACGCATTCCCAGTCTTTTTGGATGTAAAAGAAAGATGCTCAGAGTATTTTTCAGGGCAATAAAGAATAAAAATACAACAAAAACACTGCCTCAAGCACATGTAGAAGTGTAAGCAAATAGATGTACATGAATATATTAAAATAAATCAGGCAAGATATGGGTTTACAGAGCATTCACTGCTCCTAGTACTATTCTGAAGAAATGAATTTTTGAAAGAAAAACAAGGTACTTATATGCTGTAGCCTGGAAAAGGTTAACAAAGGCAGTTTGTACAGCAGTTTTGCATTATCACAAGTATGCTCACCTTACCTTGTGTTAAAGTGACTAAAAGAAAAATGCAGGTAAGGAACAACCTGCTCACAGAGTAATTTTGTTTCTTGCCCACTCAAACTAAAAATAAATAAATAGGAAATAAGGAAAAAGAGAAAGGGTGGCAAGGGAAGGGGGTGGGGGAAGCGGAGGCACAGTGAGATAAAGAAACAAACAAAACATTCTTAAATCTCAGAGAGGAGAGAGACTTCCTTAACAGTAAAAAAAAAGAAAAAGTCTTTTGGACTTTATCGTGCCAAGAGCTTCTGGCTCCTTCTGTTTTCTGGGACTGATAGTAGTATTCAAAGACTTTGGAACAGGTGTTGTTCTTAAAATACTAGCGCATTCAATGTTGAACTTGACATTAAATATCGTCTGAGCGTCCCTAAAGCTTAATGCTGGCTGTCAATCATTTCAAGGACAGCTGAAGACAATTGTGTTATGGAGAAATATGTTGTCTTCCCTGTTGATCTTTTGAAGAGAAAACAGCTTCCAGTGTGCAAGCACTCAATTCACTTTCTCCTCGGGCCTTATTTCTGATGACTAGGAGTCTAGGATATTTTTCTTTTTTCTCTTTTTTAAACCTGTAGAAATACAGAAGGATTCATCTGAGCAGAATAGACCAGAAATTCAGTGTTACAGCTTTTTTTGGTGGCCTTTTCTTTTTGCCTTCCAACTCACTCAATAGCCTGTTATGATATGTGACCAGGCATCTTATTCCAAAGGTATGAAAGAGAACTCTGAGCTTGTCCTTTTATCATTTAGTTGATGTTTAGAATGAGAAAATTGTCCTCAGACAAATAGCTTGACTTCCCCCTGCCCCGCCCCGCCAAATGTCAGATAACTCCTGGACAAGTGATGAGTGTGTTTTTGTGAAAGTTCTGCCTTTTATCACATTTTAGTTAGGAATTTCTCACAATTTAGTTTGGGATTTTATAGTGATATGAAATACAATAGGGAAATTATATTGTTTTAGAGGAAAATATTTTTGCAGAAAAACAGCCTTCTTTGTGGAAGATCAAAAGGATTCTTTGGAGAGTAAAAAATCTTCAAAAGTCAATAATAATCACAGTGTATCAGTGACAAGCTGTTTTCTCATCTTTTTTTGTGTGTTTTTAATGTTTGAAATCAAAACACACAATATTTGAATCCACATATTTCTTTTTAATATATGGATTACATTTGTGAAATGATAAGCCGTTCACTGTGTTTATTAAACTAGATTGTTTCTTTATTGCGTTGAAAGATGTTGAGGTTTGGAATTTGGACTTAACATTTTCTTTTTTTCACTTCCAGAACAGAGGGAAGAAGAATGCACCTCATAAAACCTGTAGTTATAGAATTATATGTTAGGCATTTAAATAATTAAATGTTCAATGTAGAAAAGAGTAGTTAATAAATATTAATGAAAGGTCTAGAGCTACACATTTGCCAAGATTAAGGAAAATTAACAGGATCACTGATTTACAGAGGAATATATATAGCTATAAGTTGTGTCTGCTCCAGTGCTGTAATAATTGGGTGACAGCATGAGAGGAAAAAGGTGAGAATAGTGTGGTTATGCACTATATTATGGGGGCCTTTCGAGGTCTTGCTGTAAATTAGTTTTTGGGATTTTTAAAACATGGTTTAAATGGCCCTCTTTGAAGCAGAACTATGACTAAGTTATCTTTTTAGTCATGCTCAAAAGTTGCTTCTGCATTGGAAACAGAAACCAGGATGCATCCTGACTGTCTTTACTACCTCTTTGTATTTTTACAGGAATATTTACCCAAAGCTGTTGGTTTGTTGGTTTTTTTTTTTTTAGTTGAGGTGTATGAGATGTTTAGAGTTCACCAGGAGAGTGACTCTGCTGACAGTGCCTTGCAGAGCATGTACCTGAGAGTGGTTAGAGCAAGGCAAGGTCCATGGAGCTGTTGCCAACAACTTCCTGCCTGGAATTAGGCAGGTGATGCTCTTCCATTGTACTACACTGAGTACTTTCCTAAGGAAAGGGCTGGGGGGCTTGGCTGCCCACATCAGTCGTGTGAACTCACTGCAGTGTGAGACCACACACAGGATTCCTCCTTTACACGTTTACAGGTATGCCAAAGCTTGTGATGGTTAAAGCATACTTCCAGATTTTCTTCTGATAGGGGGGAGGTTTGCATTCAACTATTTTCAATTACCTATAAAAGCTTGCCATTTTTCCCTCTGAATCAGTGGGGTTTTTTTCTTCAAATTAATTAGCAAGTGCAGTTAATTATTAATTAACTTATTTTTGTACCTGTAGAGAGTAGCCATAAGTGATGTCTGAATTTTGAAAAAGCAGTCTCTTGTCCTTTAAGATGTATTAAGAACCTTTAAAAAATCCAGCTTATAAGCAACCTTAAACACAAAATTGATTATTTTTGTTTTAAAGTTTACTTACAGAATGAACTGCAGTGGTGATTGATTTTTAGAGGTAAGGGATAGTCCTGGGTGGTAAAGTGTACAAGTGATCTTTGGCCAAGGAAGAAAAAAGGAGGGAGCAGCTGTGAGGAAGCAGAGATGGATTGACTGGTGGGATTGCTGAGTGAGCAGCAGGTATTGCTTTGGAATGAACCGAATGCTTCCCCACGCTGCTGATCGATCCGGGCAGCAGAGGCAGTGACCAGCAACAGTCAGGATGGACAGGTGGAAGTTACTGCAGACATTTAAACACATCAGTCATGATTCTTATATAAATAAAACAGGCAGGTGTTGAACTGTGTTCGTACTGCTGTGAGCAGGATCCAGATGGGGATTTGGGATTTTGGTTCCAATTGCAACTCTGTGCTAGTCATCAAATTAGATAGTGGGAGCAGTGACTCCTGGAGAAACACAGAGACTTTGCTGCCTGATAGCTCCAGTTGGAGCTATCTGAATTGCAGTTCTCCCCCTCCTGCTTTTGTCCTGATTAAATAAGACAATTATGTATCAAAAATGTGCTTCCTTTTACACCAACAGTATCTTCAGAAAAGTAATTATCTATCTGTATATTTCAACACTTTGTATTTCAAATACGTTTATAAATAGAGAAATATAGATGCATGCGATAACCTGCTTTAATTACAGAAGAAATCATGATTCAGATAGGATAAGTAGTTGATTTATTAATTTTCCTGCTGATGTGTGTCTCCTGGGAGTGATTGCTTGAACTGTCAGGGGAGCTGCAGGCCTTCTGTTTGTGTCTTTTGTAGTGAATTATTGTAGTGTTGCTAATTTCTGCTGGGTTTTTTGTGGCTATGCTTTTTTAAACATAAATAATCTCAACCTGATATTATACCAATTTCACCTGGAACATATCAAATTATTGAAGAAATAACTTTATATAAATAGATATGATCACTCAAAGAAAAAGGTGGAAATAAAAACAGCCACTCTGTGCATCAATAAGTTGGATGTGAGGTACAGGTAACAAGTTCAACTTTCAGCCTCACAAGTGAAGAGCACGAGGAGTAGCTCTTCCAGGGAAGCAGCAGACTGAGTTCAGGGAAATAAAAGTCATCCAAATAAATAAGTAAAATAATTACTATAATTCCAGATTATTTATTTTGCAGTTTAGCTTTATTCTTCATTTTAAAACATGTCTCCCTTTTATGAGTTCAGTGTAGGCAAAGTCCTCTCACTGAAAGGAAGACAAAGGCCAGAAAGCCCAACAGTAGAAATACTGTGTGACCCACACCATGATGGATGGCTCTTAATAAGCTGAGTTTTAGGAGCTGAGTGAAATAATTACAAGTAAAGCTAAGGGGTTAGAACTAATTGGGAGAATATTATTAGGTTTTTCCCCAGCCTGATATGGTTGATATACCAGTTTATATGAACTGTCATTGAAAATAATGCTTCTAGGTGCTCTATTAAAGGTTATGAGACATCTTCTGCCACCTTTATGTATTCTGTTTTATGCTATGACTTTCTAAGAGAAGTAAGAATGAAGAAGGAGGAAGTTTTTTACATTTATAGAATGAAGGCATTGGCTTGTAATCTTTTTGATGCTCAGAAGTCTATAAAATTGATTGTTTGTATTTAATTAAGATGTACATAACTATTTATTAAATGAACTATTTTTCTAAAGTGCAGTTAATGAGAAATAATCCTTGTAACAGTGTTTCTTAGTTTGATAGTAGCTGTTTTTCTAGCTATTAGATTTTGACATATTGCTGTGCTGAGAACAGTGATTTTATTTCATCCATTTTAATGCTGAAAGTACTGTAGCAGTTTGCCCAGCACTTGAATATTTTGGTGTTCATTTATCATGGCTAATTCATGGCTTCCACGGAGCGTCTGTGAATGGCACAATAAACTAAATGTAATAACAGAATAATTTGCTCTTGAAAGCAGGTGCTTCCTGGTCGGTTTTTCAGGCTTGGCAAGCAAAGTTTGTGGCAGTAAAGTAATGCAGTGAGTGCTCTAATAGTTTGGCTGTGCAAAAAGACTGAATCCTTCCTTTTTGACAGACCAGTGTTTTCTTTGGCCCATAATACAATGCCATCTTGGGCCACATGACACTGAGTGTCTCTGGGGTTGGTGATGAAAATTTGGATATGTCTTCCAGCCAGGCTAAGTCCAACTGCAGGGCTTGCTGTTCCACTGCAGGGAAGCACCAATACTTCTCTTGTTCTGGGAACCTCTTTTCCAGATAAGTCCTTGAATAACAAATCAAGTATCAGAGCTGGCATCTACATAAACAGTGTGGACACCTGACAGGAAAGGGTCTGAATTATGGCACTGTCTCACGGTCACAGGCTTGTGTGTTGGGATTATGAGGCAAGGGCTGTTCTCTGTATTATCAAGAAAGTAAAATAGTCCCCAGAAATAAATCAAATTTTCTACAGAAATCTAATTTGTTTCTGGTAGCACTGCTGCTCCACACTAAGGGATATGTTTGTACACTTGTTAAATCCTCAGCAGTTCCTACATGAATTTATACTTGCACTTAAAACCAAACGCATGATGTAATTACAGAAAACAAACCTAAACATATTTCTGAAGCAAAAAAATTATCTTCAGTTTTTCATTATCTGAAATTTTGGATCAATCCTGAAATTTTATCAAGTTTTAAGCTTCTGAAGTAATTTTCAGTAGCCTTTTACATTTTGTTACTCAAGAAATAGCATGATGACCAAAATAATCTCAAGATCTCTTGTAGCATCAGAAGAGAAATAGAGAGAAGTGAAAGGCAGTGTCTTATTTTCAGAAATGCAAATTACTATGAGAGTTACAGATACAAGACTTTCACCACTAAAAACCACCCTTGCACCTTATCTATCCCATTCTTGCCATGAAAGGGACGTGTTTCACACCCTTAATCCTTCCAGCATAGTCACTTTATATGAATGGATTGTTGCACGTGAGAAGCACATTTCCATCCTTACCTACCCCATGTTCCCAAAATTACTCTTATAAAATGATATCCTGACAAGACCAGACTAGCTGGAAATGTTAAACTTGGCTTAAACTATACTGATGACAAACAGGAAGGAACAAAGCATGGAACTAGATAGTCTAGGCCACGGAAACTCATCTTGCATTAGAAACAGAAAATATCTCACTTTTTCTAATCTTGTAATGTTCTCAATTGCAGACTTTGAAGAAACGAAGAGGATTTTTCATGACACGAGATTTGTAACAACCTACACTATGATGAAACAGCATGTCTATAAAGAGCAATTCTATCTTTACTTGCAATGCATATCTTTCAGAACATTAATGCTCAGTCAGCAAGACAAAAACTTTTCATAAAAATGTGGTTTTAAATGTCCAGGAGGAAAAAAATGTTCCTCTGAAAATGTACTCTACTTTCCAAAAAGTTGTTCTAATGACACAGCTTTCACATAGCTTTCAGACTGAAATCAGAAGGCAAATTGCATAAATGTTTCAAAAGGAAAAAAAAGCCTAAAACTAAAAGAGGAGCCCAAACAAACTTACACTGGTGAAAATGTGGCAATAATAAATTTATGTATTTTATCACATTGATATATTTTTATTTCAGAACTTCAGGATTGCAATATTGTGTTCTACCACACTTTGGGAAGCATCAGAAACAGAGTGGCTTTTACTGGTATTAACTGCATTTTCTGAGGGACAGCTGAATTTGTTTTCAATCTAGTGAAAGTAAAAATAGAACTACTACAAATACTCTAAGGTGTCATGGTCTGTTTTCCTACTTTCTGCATCATCAAGACCAGAACCTCCTGGCACTTCAACCAAATGCACTTATCTGTTTCTTCAATGTAAAATCTTTACTGATTCCTTCCATTCCAACTGGATACCAATGACCCAACCTGACTTTCTCCCAAGACAACTCTTGACCCAGCTCAGATTAGTTGGAAAATTTCTTTTTTCAAGTGTGAGAGAGTTGTCCTTGAAGTGTGGGGACATTCAGTTGCTTCCTCATTCACCAGACTAACTGTAAAAGTACTGGGAGTTTTTATTTCCATAAATAATACATAGGTTCCATACTGTTCTGTGAGAACAACAGCATAAGCCCAAGTTCTTCTCCATAACTGAAATATAAAATTCAAAATATAAGTGATGAGAAATGAAAACCTTTAGACCCTAGCCCTGGACTGGTCACCTTTAATGTGCAGTGAACATGGTACCAATTCAAATGGGCATCTAGCAAATTTCTTTGAATAATCCTTTTCTCTCTGTTTTTAATTAACAAATTTTTGTTTCCTAATTTCACAAAGTGCTAAAATTCTAACATTTAATATTTGCTAAAGTATCAGAGCAAAAAAAAATCTCATCAGCTCTTGCAAATATATGAAAGGGGTAACAAATTATTCTCTGTGCCAAAGAATCCTTGTTTACCCTCACAGTTGAGCTGCTATATGAGTATTCTGTAATCCAATACAGTCAAGCTGACACTGGAATTTTGTGAAAATGGGGCATGAGTAATTTCTCTCCTGACTGTTTTATAAAGCTTATTGTATCTCTTCTTCCCTGATAAATATTGCTGAAAATAGGCAGAGGATTTAGAGTTGAGAAGAGAGGAGATAGGGAGAGGAATCTGAGGTGTATGGGAAACACAGTCACTTAAGTCCTGCTTGCTTTATTACAAAAAGCAGCAGTACATTAAAACTTTCTTGAGAGATTCAGCAAGCATGGGCAGTCCGTAGCAGTTCAAATATCACCCTTTAGAACACTCTGAAATAGATACCTAACTGATTCTGTATTGATGCTTTCCAATTTAAGGCTTTTTTGGCTTCAGCAACCTAAAATAAATGTGATACATTAATTCTGAGTCTACTGCTGTGAGGGAGAAAATAAATCAGTTGAAAAGCTCAGAAGATAGTCATATATGCTATTTGTCCTTCTTGCTATTTTGGACAGGAGGTTTTTTTAGCACTGAATACCTCTGAAAGGTATGGTGAATGTGGCACTGGTTTTCTTTGCTGAACTGGTTCAAGTTATTTGCAGAATGGAATACAGGAAAGTGCTTTTCTTTCTTTTGTCTGCAGAGAATCTTGCATTCCTAATCTTTAGTGCTTCTTGGATGCACTCTAATTAGAGGTCTAAAATAGACTCTGTAACTCCCCTCATAACTGTGTAAAACTTGTAAGAATCTTGTAATAGCTCCTCTCAAATCTCTCACATCTGGAAATAGTGAAACCTATTATGTTTGAGAGTTGCCTTTTTCTGCTTTTATGGAAGGATCTTGCATAACACCCTGAGAATCACACCTCTTAAGAGAAAGTAAGAGTGGTCAAAAACAGAGCCACCTAGTTTTTGTCTTGCACTTTTTTTCATGCAGATGGACTTGAACTAATTTCATCAATAGAAATTACTGCCTAAGTGGAATAATTTATTTGCTTGAAACAATTTAGAAATAAATGACACTTAAATGAGTTTTCTAACAACATTCATTTTTACACTGTTTCAGCTAAATCATGTTAGCACACAAAATGAAGCAGCTGGAGATAGTTCTGAGACTTGAGAAAAGACCCAAATTTATGGCCATAAATTTAACCCATCTGGGTATGAACAATACTTTTTTAGACATGTGTGATATCAGTAGCAGTCTTAATATGCACATAATGTATTTTCTGATAATTAAACCACTATTTGAGTATATATCCAGTTATTTAATAGCTTTAATGTTGCTGAATACAGTTTTGGTTTTGCCTAAAAATGTACTTGAGGAGTATGAACTTAGCTGGTTTTGTTATTAGAATCAAACTCTGGTTGCTGTTTGTTTGGGTTTTTTAAAATACTGAGATAATCACTAATGTAATTACCAATGAATCACACATTGCACTATACTCCTAATCTTTCATGCAGTCTTTTGTGGTTTTCCTCATGAAAACAATTTCTTCCTAAAATAACAACATTATCTGGCATGCAGTGTCTGAACATCATGTACTTACTACGTTCTCTGTTGTTCTATACAATGGTACAAATTATATCAAAGTAGTTTCCATATAAACTGAACCATTGATTTATAACATTTTATGCCATTAAGTATTTCGAAATAGTTTTATCCACTGTTAGGAAGAGTTATGAAGTAATGCATTTATAACACAAAAATCAGCAGAACAGAAATACTTTTAAATATTCCTTCAGAATCAATGACTGTAAAATGCCAGAGCTTTATCATTAACAATGAAAAATAGGAGAGTTTGGTTGCCTTGGTCTGCATTCATATTTCCACGTGTAGAAATGGGGTAATATGGAACAAGTCCCCCTGACAGATCTCAAAATACAGATACAAAATTATTTTATACATAATCATCCATATTTGATGAGTCAGCATGTTATATATAACTTGCAGTGCATTATTTTTTATAAGTGACTTCCTTCTTGGAAATAAAATTTTCAGATAAGTCTAAGGAATGAAGTCAATTTTAAACTAAAATCTGAAACTTCTGGGGAACCAAATGTTTCAGTGTCTTTATTAGGAACACACTAAATGGATTGCCAGACATAGGAAAGGGACAGGCTGGTCCAGATGGTGTTTTCACCATCTGAAAAGTGTCCTTCTCTCCATTGATCAGAATACAGAAGTAAAGAATAAATGCCTGAAATTTGAAAAGACAAAAGGGACCACTAGTAGTCTTTTTTCCCTGTGCTTAAATGGCCATAAAGGCCACAATTATGAAGCTCAATCATTGACGGATATTGATTATTTGAAATAAATTAAAATATATTCATATATATTACTGCAACTTCTAATTACTGCAGTGATTGAATTCAAAACCAGTTTATAGATAAAATTTCTTTCTGACAAACCAAGTATTGATATTTGAACTGAAGTCTACTGGTTATATCTATCTTCAACAGTAGGTTACATCTGCACAGCAATGTATTGAAAGCTGTGTGCCAAATTAAAACTGGGAATGGTATTTTACAGGGTTGCTCTGATTTTTTTCTTGTTCTGAACTTAATTCAGTTTTTAATGGAGCTGAATTGCAAATGAAAACCCCTGTGTTACCCTTGGCTTTCAATGCAGAGGTAAGTAGGTGTAGAAACAGATGAACTTGAGAAGTTCACTGCCCACTCTAGGTTAAGAGGAAGCATAGGTGGGCCAGGAGTGACTGGGTTGCTGTTTGCCACTTACCTCAGGTTAGTTCATAGTGCTGTTGGCCTTTGGGGATTGCTGTGGAACAGAGCAGTCCCGTAACAATGCTTCACATAGTAATAATCAGGAAAAAACCCTCTTTCCCAGTAAACAGAAGGAGCTCTGTGCATCCACCAAACCATAAGCCTTTTCAGAGTAAGGCCTCTCAGGCTGGAAATACTGGCTGCCTGCCGGTATTCTGCATGGTCTCCTTCACTGTTCCTCAGGAACTTGCAAGACCAGACTTCAAATAGGGAAGAGGGCTGAAAACATCATTCCACAGATCAGATTTTCACAGATAGAATGTTTTCCATGGGAATGTTATCCTCATCTCTCCTGATACTGCTTGCAGCTGTGCAAGGTGTTTCATTGCATAATGGGAAAATATACAGGCAGTAGGTCCATAGGAAGTATTTGAAGTTTGTGCTTTGTAGCATTATTATTACTTAAATTCAGACCAACATACATCGTTGCCTCTTGTTTATGAGTTTGCATTAAAAATGAGGTGTGGTCTGAATAGCTCATAACAGTGGGGTTAGAACTTTAAGGTCCTTTTGAACCCTAATCATTCTATGATTGTAAGAAAAGGTCTCCTGTATGTCCTTTAATTTAGATAAAACCTGTATGCGGGATCCCTGTGTGGTGGCTGTGGCGTGTTTCACATTTGCTTGATGCATTGCACCAACCAGAGTGACCTGCTAGTTCCATGCAATCTGTGACACAAGTAGAGTGGCCATGGAGAATGAGCTGTGAGCCATGGCCTGGTTCATTCCTGGTCTGGAATGGCAGGGACCATCGCTGACACTGTGCATGATGTCCTGAAGCAGCATGCCAGATCCAGTGACACCACAGTGACCTGCACTGTAGACTGCATTTCTGCAGTTTTCTGAAGGTGATAATCCACATGTTGCTTTGGTGGTCTGTCCCTCAGTAAAGGCTTTGCCCACTGTTTCTGGATGTCCCATGGTCATGCTTTCTATCTTGCTCCTTCAGAAGTAAATCCATGGGAGTGTATTGCACAAAAATATAGGAAATTAAATTTTTTCCTGGTAGGAGGACTGCGTGTGGTATGAGGGCAAATCTGAGGGGAAATTAAGATATCTGATAGTTCTAGAGTTGAGTAGAAAGGTAACATTTTTGATGATTTAAGTTATGCCTTCATTCTGGCTCTTGAGGCAGTTACAAGGCTGAGTAAATAACGAAATGCTCTAAATCAATTTTCTCCCGTCCTTGAAATGAGACATCATGTACACTTAACTTGCAAGGGAGCTCTGAAGAATATTTAATGCTTTTAAATAATCTTGAAGATGTGCAATGATCTGCAAATATTGGCTATCATTCCTTAATTACTAAGAAATTATTCATTTCCCAAATCCATAAACACTGTTATTATTTTATCTTTTGGTTACTGCTCTGAATGAATGGGGTTTTTTTTCAAAAAAAGATATCGATTAAACTTAAAAAAGAAAATTATTTTTACTCTGACCCAACCTAAACCTCCTTTAGGGTGAGTGTCCAATTCCATCAATGTCCCATCCCTGTTTGGCAGAGCAGTAAGGTTGTGCTAAGTTCCAGCTGCTGCTGTGATACGTCACCTACAGAGCAATTATTGATGCTATATTGTTCATTTAACTCCAGCTTAACCCAAACTTTGGGTTTCTCAGTTATGATGCCAGTTTTGTTTTGAGAAGATTTATGATATCTGTGTAGTTTCATGTTCTCCAGATATCATTCCCAAATTAATTGAAACAGAAACATGCTGTAGAAAAGGGTTTATTTCCATGTTCTTTTCAAAGGTAATATATAATGTTGCTATTACTCCTTATCATTTTGTGCCTCAAATACTCTTCTTTTGTTTCCTTGTACATTATTTTCAACTGGAGTTGTCCATTCTTTCTTAATGCAATGTAATTTTTTTGAAAACATCACGATAAGAAACAAATTATAAAGGATACTTCTTTTCTTTTCCTTTTTTTTCTTCTAGGTACTTCATCATCATTTTAAAGTTATAATACTTAAATTTTCTTCATTTCTGTGTGTGAATGCTCCACACCCGCTTTCTATGAGTCAGAGTGATGCATAGATGGGACAGATCAGAGAACTTAATAGCTGTATAAATAGATTCTATTTGCTAAATATGGTTGAGTCTTAAGCCAAAAATGCATATATGTTATTCTTTCAGAGACTCATTGTAGAGAAATCCTACTATCACAGACCTATTAGAATGCCTATTCCTGGAATTTCCATTTTCTTCTTTTCCTTGAATTCTGAAAGTCTCTTATTTTGGTTTATTTTGGGGGATTTTTTTTTTTTGTTGTTGGTTGGTTGGTTGGGTTTTTTGTTGTTGTTTTTTGGGGATTTTTTTGTTGTTTTGGTTTGGTTTTGGGGTTTTTTTGGGTTTTTGTTTTTTTTTTTTTTACTTCTATTTCATACTATTCAGTGTATTTTTACATTCTTATAATGCCTTTTTTGCTTGGAGACTGGGTGTACATGGTCAGTGAAGAGCATGATCACAAATGCCATCCTCTAGGACTCTCATCCTTTCCAGCTGCACAGCTGGCTGTCACTCCAGCTGTTGTTCAGTTATCACATCCCCTACTCTTGCTTAGGAAGAACTCAATTGTTTACTGGCTGATAAAGAAGTGTACTCAACTTTGCTGACTCCAGACTTGTCATGGGCCAGAGCTTAGTCTTGTCTCCTTTTTTGTGCTATATGAGTTTTGCCAAGCCCACTTTAATTGTTTGTGTATAAATCAAGGTAGTGGTGGCACTTTATCTTAATATATTCTTTAAGATTTCACCAAAAGTAGTCTTTGAAACATATAAAAACAAGGTCTTATGTAATCTTAGCAAGAAAAATATCTTCCAAACTATAAAGTAAATAGATATTTTATGGGGATAAATTCCAGAAGTTTACATTTATTTAAATCTTAACCTTTAAACCCTCGGAGGAAGGAAAACTATCTACAGGACACTATAGCTCATCAACAGCTTACTGTTCAGACTGAAATATTTGAAAAACTCCTATGCCTATGTGCAGACAAAAATATATATATAATAAATGATGAATGGTGAACCTTAATGCAGATTTTTATTTGCAAGATGATAGGAGAAAATACATTTTTTTAAAAACCAATATTATAAGATGTGTTTGCCATCCATTTTTAATAATAGGTTTTCATGTTGTGTGCTACAGTTTGTGTTGTTTCTTGAACAATTTCATACAGATTTTCAGATCAGGGTGTGCCATAAATATCAGAGTATAAATAATCTATCATTATACAGACATTTCATAAATAATGTATGGCTGTGACAAGAATGAGCAAGCATAACTTCTAAGGCAACCTTTTTAAACATTGATAAATGTATGCAACAAAAATTTGTAAAATTTATTTCCAAATTGTAACAGCTACACACTGATATAGAAAGGAGACAAAGTGAATGGTTAATACACAGGAATAAAGAGTATTTGCAGACACTGTTAGTTGTGAATACAGACTACAGTTTTCTTTTAATCTATTGCAGTACTAGGTGAGAATATTACTACACTATTAGTAAATCAAGCAAGGAGCTTGATATATACCCCACTTCCAAAAATAATGATAAGTAATGGTGTTCTGTGCAATAGTCTATGAAAACTTTTTTGGGTGTATTATCGTCAGATGATAAACGTATCAAAATGTAAAAGCATCATCTAAAAAATTCTGCTCAACTATTGGTTAAAAATGCAACTTCATTTTTTTTCCTACTGTTATTTATTTAGCACAGAACATAATTTTCTTTTTTGCGAGTGTGATTTTGAATCCCGAGTACTTCTTCGTAATTAATGACTTAATTAGTTCTTAAGCATATTTTATGTGTAGAATTTCTTGATGAAAACCATTGCTTTCCCTCTTATCTCTTCCAGTGATATGCTTCATTCACTTCTGAAATTTTGTAGACTGTAGCACTTTCTCCCTGAAAACCCTTTGATAATTTTAATAGTTTATCTTCATGTTTGCATTTTTGCTTTGAAAAAATACACGATTTAAAACTAGAGGCAGAGGCAAAAATGTGTGGGCAATTTATTACAAACAGAGTTGCAAGTTAAGTTTTCCTAAATATCACATATGATTATGTCTTAGAGTCAGCTCTGTTAAATGATATGGAGATAACTGATTTTAGTAGAGAACAAGAAATGTTTAAACATCTTGCATTATGCATGTCGTTAAGTAGGCTTGTATTACACTTTTATTTAATCTATTGCAGTTACCAGCAAATGATGTCATGTCTAACTTCTGGTATAATACTGAGGAAAACTACAATCATGACATACTTTAGTGACATGCAGGGCTCAAAATGCTCCAATTGTTTGTCACTACAGGATCATTCCTCTTCCTTTTTCATGTGTGATTTAGGAGTGGTAGGTCAGATGTGCTTTTCAAAAGTGCATCAGCACTAGGCACCTTCGACTTTGCTGTACAGTCAGATTATCCATTTAGATTAATTATAGTGTAGAAAAAGCACTACAAAGATAGTCTGTTTATTAATAGTTTTTAAATGCTGAAAGGAGTACAAGAACCAGCAAAGCGTGAAATTACCCTTCTAAGAGTTTCCAAAAGTTGCAGCAAAAAAATATCCAGACGTACATGTGGCTCTTGAAAATAGCAGTATTTCTCTACCAGAGAGTGCTATGCGTGCAAAATGAGCGGGGGGGGGACACTCATCTGGGATTGATTGTACTGAAAAGCACGGTGAAATCCTGCATTTTTAGAAAAAAAAGTAGTTTTTTTCTAAAGAGTGGGGCTCTGATTATTTTGTCAGAGGACAAATCCTTTGCCTATGTTCTGCGTCCCAGTGGCTGGTTTTAAATTCTGCTCAGCGGTTTCGTTCCTTTGATAAGTGGCCTTGTTATCACACTGACTTCTCTCACAAAGTTGTTTTTCTTTTTGTTCTTTATGCTTTATCATCAAACCAAGTATCTTCCAGTCTTCTGTCTGTAGGGAGATTAAGAATAGTTGGCTGTATATGTATCAGATCCCAAGGGAGAGAGGACATCTTTGGGATGATAAATCACAGTCTTTTGCTTAAATTGCTTACCAAAACCCTGATTTAAGAAAGGGCTGAAGCAAAAACTTGAGAGGAAATGTATGTCCAAATCTGGTGTCTTTATTTATTCTTTTCTCTTTATTTTTTTTTTTCTTTAATTTCTGCTTGAGTGGAAAAGGAAGGACATTATATTAAGTGATAGGCTTTTTTCTTCTAATTGTGACTCAAGCTTTTGGTTTACTAGATTATCTCTACTCAGCTTTTTACATTTGTTTTTTGAAATGTGGACCTTCATGATATATGTAATGCATCCCTTTATTTCATCAAGAAAATGATTTCTATTACTTTTGTGGCCATTAAGTCTCTATTTTTTACCCCACAAAATAGATGGTCCTCCTAATAAAGCTGCCTGATTAACCTTGGGTGCTTCTCAGTTAGTTAGGGTTTGTATTGCTTTGACCACGATCACAATTTGATGAGTAGATATTTATTGTGTATGTATAAGTATGTATGTACATTTCATAACTTCATTTCATATAAAGGAATTTATATGAAACACTAATAATGAGCCTGTGTAAATAATAGATTTTTTAATTTGGGGAGCCCAATAAAGTTTAAAAACTAAAAAAAAAAAAAGAATTTTAGGGCTTTTGTGAAAAATCTTTAAGAACTGTCGCTATCTTAAATGCTTTCAGAATATTTTGAACAATCTTTCCCTTTTCAGTCACAGTCTCTGGGATGAAACAAACCACAAAATTCAGCCAGTAAGTGGTGTTATGTCAAATTCATGGAAACATGGTTCAGGGGGCACTTGTTACTTGACTTACATTCTTGTTTGCAGTTTAGTTTTTGTTAGGCTTAGTTTCAGTTACAGAGCATGTCAGAGCCAGTTTCCTGGCATATGCTGCATCCTAGGGTTATCTTCTGCACTGCAGTGTGTCTCAGTAATGATGGAGTAACATCCCCACAGCAATTACACTAAGTAGTGTTGCTGCTGTATTTAATACTCTCTTATCTATTTTAATACAGTGTAACAGGTGGAAATTGGAGGCAACCTGCTGTCAACGCAGCAGCCCAGCATGAGGTTTTAGCATTTCTGTGAGAGCTACATAGGTGGTAGACAGATCATGATAAATGCAAGTAATTTTATAAAGTTTAAGAAACACTGTCAAAGTGGAGATAAATCAATAGCTCAATGGTCGTTTTCTGCTTCAGATTTGTTACATAATTATAAAACTAAAGAGTCCTAAATGACAAAGGACTCCTCAAACAGGAAAAAATATTGATTTGTTTTAGTCCATGATGTACGATTATTTCATTTAGATGTAGATAGAAAAATTTGTTTAGAAAATGAATACATGTACTTATGAGTATATAATTTGGATTAGATGATGTCTTTATAAATCTACTTTAAAACCCGTATTTAATAGACAGTAATCTGTCACAAATATTCTGATTTGGTATATAAATTTCAGAACGAGGTGAAAAGTCTGTGAAAACAGACTTTTAAAAATATAATTATTAATATTTGATATTTAATATTAAATATTTAATATTTAATATTAATTAAATATTTATACAAATATAAATTTGTATCTTTAAGTAGGTTCTAAATGCTGGTAAGGATTAACACGATTTTCTTTTCTAGTCAGTCTATATTTTACCGTGATTTTCTTTTTTGTCTGAATATATGAAATTTTCTCTTTTTGGAACAAAGTTTGCTTTAAATTATTTTAATCTGGTTTTTTTTCTTTCATTCCCTTCCCATACAGTTGTGATTTTTCAGTTGCACACTAGCCACTGCAATAGTCATTTACCTCAGCACTCCAGCTAGCTCTTTAAAGCTTATTCACAGATCTTTCCCTGTCAATATGTGGTGAAAGGGGCTATCTCAGCACACTGCTGGTTTCAAGTTCACCTTCAGATTGAAGCATGCATGGCATTTCTATAGAAAAGGACAAAACCTTCTCTTTAGGTAAAGTCTGCATTTCATGTACAATCTCAGCAAGCTAACTCTGCTGGAGAATGGTTTTAAATTAATTCCAGTTTTACTAATAACAACAGGGCCAGAGTCTGCAATCATTCCCTTCAGCCATGGTCTAATGATTATTTCACAAACAGCCATGTTGATTTACAATGTTTGTATTCTCTTGGGGGTGATTAGTATCTTCACAGTGCAGCCAGTGTAATGGATATTATTAGTGTTCTTGATATGTTTTTGTGCAAAATCAGCCAACATAGATTAATCTAATTTCTGCCTACTTTGTAGAGAGGTGGTGAGGAATACTCAAGAGAAATATATGGCAACTGAGGCAAGAGATCGTGGTTTCACCAGGTGAAGACAGATTCAAAGAGGAAGGCAGAAACTCAGTACTGATCATCTTATACTGAGTCTGTTTACTACCTTATGCCACTAATGACTCCTTTAATTTCAGTGGAGCCATTTTCAGGGCAGATATAGCCTAAGACAGAAATTATGAAGATGGGCAATGGTAGTAAATTATCTGTGTGGGGCTCAGTTCTTACCCAATGTGGTCTCTTCCATCATTCCCAGTAGAATCCTGGAGGAAGAAAAGCAGCTGTTTGTCTGGTGCTGCTCTTCTTCAGCAGAGGCAGGCAGGTAGTTAGAGAAAAATAGTAAGGAGCAACTGAAGCCTTGAGAGCTCCATTCTCTATCATACATCACCAACTGTAGCTGAGGGGAAAAAAAAAAGGAAAGGGTTGACTACTCTTTCTTTTCTATCCTCTATTTCCTTCCCTAAATCCCAAAGACAAGAGGGGATGGAAACCAGGTTTTATGTATTGGAAGGAGCACTTACTAAGTTCTCTGACCTATTTGGTGTAGAAAGAAAAATGCAGAATATGGCCCACTGATTTTTAAGTTTGAGGAAATAATTAAAGTAAATTTGTTGTGGTTTTCACCCTGCTCTAATTACAGCACAGAACACTTCAAATGTAGTTGTTGCCAGATCTCTTTACATATTCAGTATAAATTAAAATAATCATCCAGATTATCTGGCAAGATCTATGTAAAGTGATCATAAAATAGATGGAATACAGTATTCATTTTCTTACTATAATATGTAGCCTAAAACTGAAGTGTTGTGGTCCCAGGAGTGATGTATGGGGAAATATTAATCTCTGAACTCGATATTACTTTTCCATATCACGCTTGTAACTCACAGGAAAGTACATAAAATATTTCATTCTGCCTTTTTCAGTTTTGAGCAGAAAGGTTATGAATCTCTGACCTGTCATTATGTTCACTAATAACTGAAGACTGTAGTTAAGAAACTGTTTCTGAGGAAAGTAGTCTTAGTATACTGAGCTAAGCTTGTAAGAGCTTTCTTTAAAGAAAGCTGAAAGTGTGAAATGAAAGACATGTTGGTTACACATACATTTAAAAAGGATAAATAAGGGAATTACTCATTTTCCCTTCAAGTGTTTGGATGTATCATCACAGAGGATAATCTGGCTGTAGATTGATATAGTCATCTGAACTCTTCCAATTTAGATTCCACATGGTATTTTAAAACATTAGCACTTTTTTTTGCTTGTTTTTGTAACTTGAGGACATGCTCAGCATTAAAATAGTATTTCTGAAAATTATTCTATTGGGCAAAACAAAACTATTTATGTCATTTTCAGCCAACTAAAATGCTATTTAAAAAGGGAAAATAATTATTTTACATAATGAGGACATCATGATGCAGAAACTAACTTCGTTTTTTTCCATTGCCTTTATTACCTCCTTTAGCTGCTTCTCCATTTCATCCCAAACAGTTTTTTTTCAGAGAAGTACACAATCTAAATTTAAGGCACAGATTCTTCTATACCTGTCCTAAAATTACTGACTTAAAAAAGGTAGGAATAAGGACTGACATATCGGTTATGCTGAACAGCAGACTGTCAGCAATGATGTAGATGCAAAAGATGAAGGAGGAACAATGAAAAAATACATAAGGAATTACTGGCTTTTGATGAATCTTTCAATTTTGTTTTGGTACAACTTAATTGTTTTTCAGTGGAACTTGTTCACACAGAACTGGAATAAAATTTATTTTAAAATTTTCTGAGAATACTGAGTAAAATGCTTAAATCTGCAAAGTGGCATGTAAGATGTTCATGCAAACAAGATTTGGTGTCTCTAAGTAAACATCTCTACACATATTCTTAGGTTTACAGCATATGCAGCTATGGTTACAAGTATAATGAATGCAAGTACTAGACAAAGCACAGATATTCACAGTTCCGTTGAGGAAAATGGGAAATCTGTCTGCTGTTATCAGCAGGATTTAGCCTGTTCAGATTTCGTTTAATTTCTTGTTGGCTGTGGTATCAGTCTCTGCTTCTCTTCAAATGTTAAAACCATGTGCTCCTGGCATAAGTAGAGGAAATGAGCAGCAACTGAAATGGTTGTGCACCTGCTGGCAAGGAGAGGAAAGAGCTACTGGAAACTGCCTTGGTAAAAGCAAAAAACAGCATCATGAAGTGCCTAAAGTAATAAGTGTGGTGCCTTGAGATTTTAAGATAGGGCACTGGATTAAAAGACTTTCTAAGATGTTACTTTGAGATTTTTTAAAAACTAAAAGGTTTACATTTCAGCTGAATTTTAGGAAGTTTTAATAGATAACTGAATTGTGTATAAATGATTTTGGTAGTTTTTATTTAGCATAAATTGCTAAGTTCACATATTTGTCATCTTCCTAAAGCAAGCAAGATTAAAGATAGATATATATATCTATATATATCTATATATAAAAATCTGTACATCTCTTCCTTCAACTAAAAACATCATCAGCCAATTCTTGCAGAGCTGCTTCTGAGGCACAAAATCATTACTTAGTTTAATATGAAAAATATGTTGTGCTGGTGCAAGGAACACTGAACTGATAGAGTTACTACATCTTCTCCTATCATGCTATTAGAACCACGTGGAGAGAAGGAAGTAAAATTGATTAATGTTTGCTCTTGGGGATAGTCTTTCCTAGAAGATGAGATATGAGAGATGGTGAACAGACATGCTAAACATTATTTTTGATGAAACTTGCATCATTGTGTCAGATAGTATGTATTTGTGATTGTGTCTGTCACTAGGAGATCCTGAGTTCCAAACAGAGCCAACGGCCAAGGCTGAGCTGGGTTCTGTTTATAGAGGTCCTTTCAGAAGTTCTGTAGACTCAAGCATTGCCTTTCCAGATCTGCAAGCATTAATAATCACTCCACTGCAGTTCTTATACCAGGTCTTTTTGCTTTTTATTTTTGGTGTTGACTTGTTAATTTAACATAACAAAATGCTATACAAACAAGAGATGAAACAATAACCATACAAAAAATGAATAGTCTTGCAGAGGTAAGTTTTGCTACCATTCTTTAAAAGGACTATTTGTGAGATTCTATCCTTACTGTTCCCTCTTCATATATCCATTTTTAAAAATATCTTTGAATTCTAGTGAACACTTTGAGAAATCCATAATTATAGCCTTTCTTATTAACTAGTGTCTTGAGAGATTTCATATATTGAAAAGGAGGAAAAATCCCTTGAAATATTTTCACATTGTATACAAATGTCTTGGGTTTGACTTGGAGAGTATGTTTTTCTTTGTAAAAAAATCGTGACCGACTTTGACAGATTACATCATGCAGAAGAAAGAAAATATTACATGGATTATAGATGATGGAAGATTTTCCCCATTGTAAGGAGGAGAAAGGTTTAGAAAACAACAGTTTCTGACTCTCGCCTACATTTAATTTAGTAACACGTAGTAAAGTGCTGTCCAGTGAAATATTTAAAAGTGGGGGCTTTGGTCCAAAGACATTTTTTAAGAAAGTTAAAACTTTCATTGATCAGACAGACTGATAAATGTTAGCTGTTTATCAGGAAAAGATGCATTTCACATAAAGGCATGAAAACTGAACTGCTATGGATAACTGTAATTAAGCAAATGAAAATGTTCTTGGAGAGGTTTGAATAGAAAGATACAAAGTCCTACAGTAACAGATCTACATCAAATTTTAAGTCTCAATCCTTTCCCTAATGTTTTTCTGTTAGGATAGCTCTATTTGGAAAAGAGGTGCTGACTTTCTAAAAGAAAAGTGAATAGCTTGACTGTCTAAGATTACACTACTTCTGAAAACTCCTGTGACTGGTGATTCAGCCTGTAGCAAACATCACTTATCACAGACAGGGCTAGGCTGTGAACCAAGGGCAGTTCTCCAACAGCCCAGCTGATTGAATATGTAACTTGCTATAAGCATTTTGTGTTTTCCTCTGTGTATTTGAGGAAATATATATGGGAGATAAATGTGTGAGCACAATCCTGATGTATGTGTTTAATAAACATGGAGAACAGGATTGGATCATGCTAACTGAATGTTCCAGTCTTGTTCCAGTCAGAAAAATGTTTCAACTCATGAGGGAAGAAATCTGCAGGAAATTGCTGCCTAATTAGATCTTTCATTAATTTGTTCATTCCAGGCAAACCTTTCACTGTGCTTCACTTATTAGTAATGGATTTTTCGACCATATGCAATAGAATTTTGTCTGGGTTTAGGCAAAAGATTTGCAACAGAAATCTCAAGTCATGTCTTTGAGGTTCTTTTCTTGAAGGTATAAAATGAGATTTCTTCTGAATCCACACCTCTCTCATAAGCAAAAAATTCACTAACGAAACATTCAGTTTAATCTACTGGTGTCTGTCAAACTCCCACATTTCTTCCTCTGTTACTAGCAGCTTCTTTATAGAGTGTTCAAGATTAAATACACAAAGTTTAAGGTATCTTTTGTAATTGTTTTAAGTAAAATAACTTGCAAATGAAATAAACACACTAATAAACTGCACAGCTAAAGGATTTTTTTTTTCTTCTTTCCACTTTGGCTTTTGATGATAATGATCATGCAACAAAGTATAAGGTAAGGAACTGTGGTGTAATTGCTGTGTATTGACTTGTGACTGTACATTGGTGTGGGAATATGAGCCTCTGTGTCATGTTCGATAATACCAATTTAGGAGCCCCAGGGATAGAAAGAATCACTCCCTTTAAGAAGGAGGAATAAGGAGGTTTTATGCAAGTCCAGTATGGGAATGGGTCTGTCTTTTTGTCAGGAGGGTGAAAATGAAAATATAAATATGAAAGTCAATGTCAGATTTAGTGACTACAAATATTAGAAGCAAAATTTTTCATTTAAATTAGATGACAAAATCCCTTCTGTCTATACATGAGATATTAATGTGTCTTACAATGAGCCAAAGAGTAGTTTTTCAGAAGTATTGGGTTGGAATCACTAAGTTACAATACTAACTGTGACCGTTGGTATAAACTGTGGTTTATACATTTGCTAAATTACTTTCTGTTCCTAGATAGTTAAGATTTGTCTAATTCTTCTTCAAAAAAAAAATTGTATTTCATTAGCATACTTTGAATGAGAGTTTGGAATTTTCATCTTCCATCCCTAAATCAAACTCCTCTTCAAACTGTTTAATTTTTTCTAAGTATCATAAGTACAATGAATTTTCATCCTCATGTGTCCTTAGCAGCAAGTAAGGATTTGTCATAGGTGAAGAACATTACACAGAACTGAGCTATTTTAACATAAGTGACAGCTGTGAAGGCAAGTCAATTCATAAATATGAAATTATAACACATTTCAATGAACTATTTATTTTATGTGCTTGTTAGTAACTACACTTACTAGGAGATAATTTGTGACTAGAGAGGCATTTCTGAAAGCATAATTATTAGAGTTTTTCCCAACTCTTGAAAGAAATAAAATTACATTGGTATTCTGATATAGGAGACTCAGGAAGCTATGACACAGCTATATCTTCAAATGAGTCTCCAGGACAGAAATACTGGCCATATATTTCAGTAGTGCAGCAAAATAAAATGGGAAAGATCCCTTGTGGTAAACAAAATCCAAGCATATTTAAAGGGGACTGGCATGCTCCTGTGAAACTAGTTTAAGCAATTGGAAGGAAAAAGAAACAGTATTATAAGTAGTTGAAATCACTTATGGTGGTCATCACAAAAAATATTTGGTCATAATTATCAAAATGATACAGTGGATGCTCTTCTTGTCTTGGTTTGCCAATTTGGCTGCATTCGTCAAAACTGTCTCTAAAAACAATTCTGGAGCAGTATAAACAACCTTTAAAAAATAAATAGAAATCCTCTTCAATGTTATTATGCATTCAGTATTTCATGTAAGTAGTATAACACTTGCTGTAAGGAATTCTGCATTGTATTTATATGAAATGAGCACACTATCACCCCTCCCTCGTACCTCATGTGCCTTAGAGTGGAAAACTCTGCAGGATGCTTCTGAGTTCTTAGCGCCTGACAAGTTCCATGTTCAGTTTTTGGCATAAGAGTTTAATGGCTGCTGCTCTTGTTTCCAGACTATTTTCTGCCAAGGAAATAGAACACAGGTCTGTAGATACTTGCTTAGAGAATCTTATCTGCATCTGCTTTTTCATAAATTATATCATGACTCCACTGAGTTGAAGGCAATAGGATTATTCTATTTTTGATTTGTCCCTTTATGTGCACTTACTGTTTTCCTGATTATCATGTAGTGTCTTGCAGGAAAATATAATGCTGAATAAAATCTTTCACTCCTTTAGGTCCAAATTTTCTCGTAACATAAGGGTAAAAAGTAAAATGTCTGAGCATATCCATTTGAATTCAGTGTTTTTTCTAGGTTACTCTTCCATTATACTTTTTTGACATTTTTCTTTTCATGATCAAGTTCCCATGCCTTTATGGGTTGCTCTGTGGTGCCACATATGTGCTGCTACTTTTCTGGACTTTGCTTAGATCTTGTGGCTACTACCTGAGTTCAGGACCAAGGAAATTGTTTAAGGAAAGCTACATGCAGACTTCTCTCATAGTCAAGATAACTGTAAATGTCTTAATTTAAAAGGATAGCATACAGTATTGTCCCATTGAAGCTTATGGCCCAATTCCCACTAGACACATTCAATACAGCATCATCTCAAATACACTTTGAGTTTACTTACCAGGCAAAGAACTGAAAAAAAAAAAAAAAAAATCGTTATTTAAAAAAAAATCACCTTAAACTTTCTTGTATTTTTCTAGTGATGTTTAATTTTTTTTTTTTATGTGAAATGCATGTTCTCCATATGTATATCACAATTGCCTTAGACTGGAGAATTTTAAAGGATGCTATTGACTTTCCAAGATCATTTCCATCGTTACAATTAATTTTCAGTGTGTTATTTATAGTGGGTCTTCCTTATTTTGAAACAATACGTGCTAAGAAAATTATGTGAGTCTGCATATGCAGAACTATCACAGACTTGTCAGAGCAAAACAGTGCCAGGCAGAGTCATTCCATTCCATCCAGACAGAGGGCAGGAGCTCAAGGCAGGTGTGAGCCATTAATGAGTCAGAATGTTACATCAGGATGCTGAGGTACCTAATCTCTTTTCCTCTGTTGCTGCTGTGGACCATTTCAGCTTCTGTTGGGTTACTCTTGATCAAGTTCATTGGGGCAGGTAAGACCCTATAGATACTTGGATTGGGTCTATTTCTGGTTGTAGAAGGTAGAATAAAATTATTGAGCACCTCAGACTGTTTCCTAGAATGTCTCTATTTTTGATGTTCTTGTGGGGGAAAAGAGACAGCAATGAGTTGTACAGATCTGCCTTTTTTCTATAAGTCATGCATTGGCCTTTCATGTCAGCAGAAATCATATGAAATTATTACAACGGTGTAAGAACATATTCAAAGTAAACATAAACCAGAAATAGAGCTGAAGATATCAGACATATTCAGTTGCAGAAGCTTTTGCAGATAATTAAGGAAGATAAATTATCACATTTTTTGTCTGTTTCACTGGGAGCCGTTTAATTCCAAAGATGGAGCAATCACAATTTAAAAGCCATATGCAACCTTCTCATTCTGAAAGTGCTGTTGTTGTGCTCTTGATGTAAACTAAAGCAGTTTAAAGGATGTTCATGTGAACTTCTCCACACCTGCTGAAAATTAACATCACATAGCTGCAATATTCTACTTTATGCCCCCTTCAAACACCTTTTCTGTCTGGGGTTGAAACCTGTAGCCTGTCATTACTGACCCTGTTAATATTTTCTTGAGAGTCAAGGGAGGAAAACTTGCCTGGCCAGCAGCAGCCAAAATCTGGCATCTTGTTGTAGACTGTATAGGAAAATAGGAAGAGAATCATTCAAACACGAATAGGTGATGATCTTCCATTAATGTTTTAGTGGAGAAATTAATTTTGAGAGCTTTTTGCACTTATGCTCAGTCCTAAACCAGGAAATACCTTCTCAGTGATTTTCTTTTAACATTGAAGTCTTTCTAATCCAGTTGATCTAAAAAATTACATTGTTAAACAACACAGGCTTTAACAAATCTGGGAAAGGGTGCAGCCCCCAATCAGAGGGCTGAGGTAGGAGCTTTCTGTTCAGTTTGTGCATGTATATTCCTTAAGTTGATGGTAAACTTATGCTTTGTGATATATAACCAGAAAAATAGGAATAGAACATATACACAGATATGCCTGTAAATCCTAGTAATAAGCTTTACATGGATTTTATTTGCTTTAATTTCCTTTTCATTTTTGAACAGTAATATAACTTACACTGGCATTTCATTTCATTTTAGAGGATTCTTTATAGTCTTTCATTGAAATCATTATTGTTATTGTACTCTTACATTGAAAAAAGAATTGTCAGCAAGTGTGGAATTAATTTCCTCCCTATAAATCTAGACTCATGATGACATTAAAAGAAGAATAACTTATAATAAGTAAGATTTGAGATTTTTATTTCATTATAATCTTTCAATATAATATCATAAGCTACTAGAACTGCATTGAAATTCTCCAATGTTAATTTAAAGGATGTAAAGTATTATCTCTAAGAAAATGTGTATGAATCATTAATTCACTGTTTTTTCATTCTTGGTTTGCTTTAATTTTTTTGTTCTAGATTTAAAAAATCCAACAAAACCAAATCCAAAACAAACAAACAAACAAAAACCACCATGAAAAACCCCTGCCTATATTTTAGTCAGACTGCAAGTTTTACTGCTCATTAGGATTTTGAGATATAATTTATTTCACTAAAATTCCTGAAAGGTGTAGTGTTCAGTCATTAGTGAAAAGTGAGAGGTTTCAGGGGATGGTACATAATGTCCTGAGCTAACTGTTTGCAGAGTATGATTCATCCAAGCTCTCCCTTCTCTTTGGCTTGTAGGTGTAGAGAGTTTCTGCTAGAGAAGACAGGTCTCAATTCAGGATGCTGGTGTATCTCACAAATAGCCTTACATGTTAAAAGTATTTGAAGACAGAAAAGGAAATGTGTTTCAAGTGTGATCTCAATAGCCAATATACTCTCTAGATTGTTGGGAAAGCCAAGCTATTGTCAGTGAGCACAACCTGAAGTCTATTGCATGCTGTAGGTGACTGGGAAGCCAAGGCACAAACCTGATCTTGTGTGACTAGTGGAAAGTGTGATGCTAAACAAATTTAAGGCATATTTTCTTTGTTCTCCTGTCTTCTTTTTGCCATATCTGCCTGGTCTATTAACATAACGTCTTGTGCTCATCCTTCTTATATGTATGTTTTTGTTTTTGTTTTTTTTTACATATAGGAAAAGTCTCTTAATTTATATACCAAAGCCCTAGGTTCTTTAAAGTCAATCTCTTAAATTAACTTATTTTCAGAGAACTTGGTCAAGATAAGTCACAGTATATAGCAACCAAGGCCATATATAGCAAAAATTGAGTCCTTTACCTTGTCAGGTCTCCTACTGCCTGTAAGAAAACATTTTATGTAGGACCTGTTCTGCAAACAGTTTTACACAAGGGCACATTCAGAATTTCTGCCTCTATTTATAAACAACATGAATCATACAAGATGACTCATGAGAATAACTGCATGTGGAAGAGTGGGACTGTACTGGGTAAGGTTAGGCTGCTGCTTCTTGCTCAGGAAAAAAACCTAACTTGTAGATTATTTGTGTGCTTCCTTGGCAATGTGAAGCTGTGTGCTATGCCAGTGTGGACAAGAGGAATCGGGTATCCAGGCCAGACAGGTATTTTCCTTCCCAAACATATCAGGAAATTACTATGAGCCAGCAAGCTTGACCATGCATATTAGCTAGAGCTTCTCTATAGACTGCATCAAAGGCTTGTTCCAGGACAAAGTCACAGGTGACCTCAAGTCAGAGGATGTTTGAACAATTTTTGCATTTATAGTGGAGTAGAGGAATCCTGAAATGTTTGTGCAGGTGTCTTCTGTAAGCAAAAACAGGCACAAAACTGAGCTTAACGTTTCAAAGGACTGAATTTAAATTGGTTTTCAGTGTCAATAGTTTTTAAAACATTTCACCCTTTTAAAATTTATTATCCAGATTTTCATAGACCATGGTTTACCTTCTGAGCGAGTAGTAGAGTGGAATAATAAATGGCAGCTGACCTCTGCTTTTCCATGACTTTTTGGACTATGTTAAATATGCTGCTCCTCTTATCTAAATATCCACCTTAAGTCAAAGCCATCTTCTCTCTTTATAATCAGTGGGTAGAAATAGACAACTTCAGGGCATGATTCATTTGACCTCTCTGTGACATCCACATTAAAACAGATGAATGGTGACCAGGAAACACCCATCATCCCTCTATTTATTAGAACAGATGTCTAGTTCATATTTGAAGTATATCTAGTCAGGTGAGACTTCACCAAGGTTTAAGGAATGGACTTTTTTAAATGCACAGTGAATATATACAGTCTACCTTTTCTTTCCTGTATGTGGCTTAGTATCTGTTGTCTAGGTATCTCTGGGGAAAAAATAGCTTCAAATATTCTGCTACACAAATATGTCAGAACATACTGTAATGTGGGTGGCAAGGGCATGGAATCCTGAAATCTCTGTTTACAATATTTATTTCATAATACAAGAATTACAAACAATTCAGATCAAAACTAATACACTTTTAAATATTTGCTGTTTCTGTCTTAGATCTTGCAATAGATTTTATGGTGTCAGACCTGTGAAGAAATAGGAGTCTACAGTGGCAGCCATGTCACAGAAGGACATAATTTAAAAGAAAGATGGCAAAAACTTTCCTTTGTTCAAAGTAATAGTATGTTTGAAACTATGGTGGTGTCCATCTTCTTAAAAACAAGGCAGCTTTTTCTCATGTACTCTTTAAGAAATTCAGTCAGTTTATTAGCATCTAGACAAAATTTCTGGAGAAAGAAGAGTTAGGGGTGACTCAAACCCAAAATGTGTAATATCTTGGGATGTTGGTGACTGTGGTTGGCTCAGTCACTCTCTGACTCAGTGAATGTTATCTTTCATGTGGAATAAAAAGGACTGAGAGACAGAAATTGAATACATAATTCAATGATCCAGGTATTTACAGACTCAACCCATTTGGGATCAAGTCCTGCATGCTGGATAAGTGTGCAGTCTTCTTAATTTCTGATTACTGGTAAAAGAAGGAAGGAAACAAGGACAAAGATGCATGCAAATCTCCTTTTCTACTAGGAAGAGGAGGCACCTCATGTTGAACAAAACCTGTATTTCCAGACTACAGCATTTCTGATGAAATTGGTTCTCTGATCTCAGGGTACTCAGTTCCATGGGGCTGAGAGTTTAAAGTCTAAATTTTGTTGCAAGCTTGCTGAAGTTATAATTGACAAATACAGCCGTGACTCTTCTATGTATGCCTCATGTTGCCACTCAAGTTTATGCTCCTCCAGTGTAAGAAACTTGAATCACTGTACCTAGAGACCACTTTCAAAGCATGCCTAATAAATGCAGCCCCTCTGTAAACATTGCTTTTAAATTGGAACTGGCAAGGTAGAATATGTAATAAATGTATGCTTAGTTGATGGAAAAACTCTAATTTCATTCACTCATAGAATGAAATCCAGAACAAATAAATGTCAGTTTTAGAGTAGGGAAGTCCTGTTTGTCTTCTACAGCTCTTTATCCATAATGGGAAGTATGCTCGTTTAAAAATATGCTGCCATGTCAGACTTAGTTTATCGATATTTCTGCTTATATCACTCGTTCTACTTCAGATTATTGTTGCATTCCGACATATGTCTAGATTCTGTCCAAGGAAGGCCAATAAAGCTAGGGAAGAGTCTGGAGCACTGGTGAAGGATCTGGACTGAGGGAGCTGGGGGTGTTTATCCTGGAGAAAAGGAGGCTGTGGGGGGACCTTATCACTCTCTACAACTGCCTGAAAGGAGGGTGCAGCCAGGTGGGGGTCAGCCTCTCCTCCCAGGCAACCAGTGACAGAACAACTGGAAAAGGATTCAAGTTGTAACAAGGGAGGTTTAGACTGATTATCAGGAAAAATGTCTTCACCAAAAGGATGGACAAGCATTTGAATGGGCTGCACAGGGAAGTGGTGGAGTTACTCTCCCTGGAGGTATTGAAAAGACATGTAGATGTGGCACCTGGGGACTTGGTTTTGTGGTGGACTTGGCAGTAATGGGTTAATGGTCAAACTCAATTTTTGGAGGTCTTTTCCAACCTAGACAGTTCTATGATTCTAAGCTGTTATTAGCTGACTTGGAAAATATTGTTAAATAATTGGTAAGTAGTTGTTGCAAGTGACATGATGACTGCTTAATTAATACTTATTTCTGTCTATGTGCTTGAAGAAATATAAGTACACATTTTCAGTTTAAGCCAACTTCATTTATTCTACATAGTGTGTTTTTAATCTTGAGATTGAGCACAATGTCTCATCTTAAAGCAAGTTATAAACTTCAGTCAGCTTTTCCCAGTCTTGATGAATCTCTTCAAGATGACAATCTTAGAAGTCAGAGGAGGAGGTTAGTATTGGCAAGGAAAGTTGCCACATGTCCTGTGTCTATATCACAGATGTGCTGAGCTATACTAGTGGATTATACAGTTGGCTGTCAGGAAGGTTACCTATCTTTTGATCTCTGAAATTACTATATTTCACATTAAAACTAGCTGCATGAATAGGTCACAAACAATTAATTTCCAAGCTCAAAAATAATACACAAAAACTAACCCCCATCTTGAATCTTTAATCTCAGTTGCAGGCAGCACTTTTGCATCCTTTTTCAGTAATCTTCTGACTGGGAAAGGGGGACTAGAAATGGCTTGTCCTGAGCTAGAGAAATTAGTCAGAAAAATATAAATGAGAAAAATTTGAAGTGAGGAGAAAGGGGAGATACTAGAAATCAGAGAAGTAAAATAAACATGAGAGGGGAAGAAGAAGTATCAGTTTATCCCATGTGACAAAAACCCAGAACTGCCGCTGTCCCCAGTATAATAATTTCATGCAGTGGCACATAACAAAATCTATCAAAAGTTCTCTTTTCTTTTAAAAGTAGTAATGAAGGTATGGTTTTGCTCCCTGAAGTCTCTTCATATTTCTGCTGTTAGTGATTTGAAGATAGATGCGATATTACAGAGCTTTGACATGAATGAATCTGGAATTAACTTCTGATCTGGTGTCAGGGAAAACACTGATTTTGTTACAGTTCTTATAGAGAAAAAAATGGGAATTTTTAAGGGATTGAATTTAGGGAGTAGATACTCAGTATGCAATTGCAGGGGAGATCTCAGAAGACACAAAAACTCCATTCTAAACTTTACATAATGCTCTGTGCATTAATGATTGAAAAAATCAGATTATAAATTAAATTGCAAAATTTGCAGAACACTTTTAATCTCTTTGGAATGTCTTTTCTATGAAAAATCTTTTGAACAGTCTATTAATGCACTTTTAGAGAGATGCCATTGGTTTTGCTTTTCTTTTACAGTTTATAAATATTCTAAGTGTATTAACTTATCAGGCAATTAGGCCTTTTGATACTATTGTTATTTCTCTCTTAAACAGATAAAGATGAAAAACATATCAATACATGTTTCAAGCTTGTCACACATTTTCACATTGACAGCTGAATGCTGTTTGGTACCCTTGTTTTGCAGGGAGAAAAATTTTAGAAATGAAACACCAACAAACTAAAAATAACAGGAGAATAAATAATGTAACATCTGTTGTAAAATGGAATAAAACAGTTTATAAAAGAGAGAATGTGGACGTTTAGAAACAAATTCTATTTATTGACAGTCAAACAGCAACCTAAAATGATTATTGTCTTAGTCGCTGTTTCACTGGTTCTCTTATATAACTATATTGCAATTCAATAAAATTGGTTAATTGCTAGATTGTGATCCTAAAATCATTGTCTCTCCTTCATTATGCAGAGAAAATATTTTGTACAAAATGCAAATGAATATTATTGAAATCAGAATCTAATTTGCCAGCTGCCAGGGTAAAAGTGCTGGATTCAAATGAAATGTCTTTCAAAAGTACTAAAACTTAATCCAAGTTTCCAGATTTCCATCTCTTCTAGAGTAAGATAAATTTATTACTGTTAAATGAGTTGCCCTGGAGATGTACCAGAGTAACTGAGAGCATGGAGAATAAGATTTTTAAATATATATATCTCTAAAGATGAAGATTTGTAAGCGGGAAAAAAACATATATAGATTAAAATGGCATTAATTCCTTCTCATTATGAGCTGTTTCTTTAGGGAATCAAGGAGAGGAAATGATGGTGCATATCCGGAAAGGTTTTTTTTTTCGTTCTCCCCTCCCACCTTGCTTCTTACCTTTACATTAAGGTAAGAGTAGTACACAGAACCATGGAATCATGGGATCATAGAATGGCTTGGGTTGGATGGGACCTCAGAGTTCATTTAGTTTTAACCCCCTTGCCATAGGCAGGGTCACCTTTCATTAGACCAGGTTCTCAGAGTCCCATCCAACCTGGTCTTGAAGCACATCCAGGAATTAGGCATCTACAACTTCTCTTGGCAACCTGTTCCAGTAAGTATCTCACCACCCCCATAGTAAAGAATTTCTACTGTCTAATGGAAACCTACATTCTTTCAGTTTGGAGCCGTTCCCACTTGTCCTGTCACTACATGCCCTTGTAAAAAGTCTCTCTCCACCTTTCTGTGGGCTCCCTACAGGTACTGGAAGGCCACAATTAGGTCACCTTGGATCCTTCTTTTTCCAGGTTGAACAATCCCAATCCTTTCAGCTGTTCCTTATAGGAAAGGTGTTCCATCCCTCTAATCATTCCAATCTTGGTAGCCTTCCTCAACAGGTTGATGTCCTTCCTGTGCTGGGGACCCCAGAGCTGGATGCAGTGCTCCAGGTGGGGTCTCACCAGAGCAGAGGAGGAGAATCACCTGCCTAGCCCTGCTGGCCCAGGATACAATTGGCTTTCTGGGCTATAAGTGCACCTTGCTGGGTCATGTCCTCTAATCCAGCAGCACCCTAAGTCCTTCTGGGCACAGCTGCTCTCAATCTGCTCATGCCCCAGCCTGTGTTGGTACCAAGCATGGTCCTAACCCAGGTGCAGTGCCTTGCTCTTGGTCCTGTCAAACCTCCCGTGATTCCCAAGGGCCCACTTCTTGAGCCAGTCCAGCTCTCTCTGGATGGCATCCCACTCTTCAGGTATTCCAACTGCACAGCTTGGTGTCATCAGCAAACTTCCTTTATTCTTTTCTTGATGACATGATTTTTGTCTGCACACTCATGACTCCAAAGAGACATCATGGAAAACCAAAGATGTTGCACTTGAACAAGCTTTTATCAGGATCCATTCAGCTGAATATTTTCAGACAGATTCAGAATCTATTAAAATGACAATAACTGTGGGAAGCAAAAGTATAGAATTTAACCTTGAGTTGCTAAAATCACACAAGAATAACCTTTTTTAATGTATATTGTGACAGAAAAGATATGAGACAGCTTTTGCATACATTTGGAATCAAAGTAAAGAAAAAGAAAGAAATCAAGGAGAAATAATAAGAGGAAATAAAGGAGACTTCAATGCTCTCACAGCTCCTGAAGGAATCTTATGAAGGATTGTAACTACAACTTACATATCCAGTCAATAACAAGCTTTAGAGTTTCTATTCTATAGCTACTACTTTTTAGTTATGGATACAGTGTCTTTGAACTATGATCAATGGTATTTAATTTTGAACAAATTAACAACCCAAAGGATGAATTAGGTTCAAAACTTCTTAATTAAAAAAAAGAAAAAAACCCAAACCACACCTACAACCTTACAAACACCAAAACAAAAACAAACAACAATGCACACCAAAAAAAAAAAAAAAAAAAAAAAAAAAAAAAAACACAAAAAAAAAAAAAAAAAAAAAAAAAAAAAAGTGGTTTATTTTTTTTGGCCTAAGTGTCACTGGCTAAAAAGCCCAGTGACTGAAATAGGAGAGCCACATCTGATTTGGACTCTTCTGATGAGTAAAATTGCAAAAGTATATACACTGGACCATTATATTGTGCAAGACATGGTACAGCAGTGACCTAAAGCTAACACTTTTGGATGAGAAAAACCAGCATATTTTTACAATTCCAAACAAAAGTAAGCATATTTGTCAATGACTTTACTGAATCTGAATTGATCTAAATTGATATCAAGAAAATTACATAATTTAGATTTTTCACTTTCATAATTTTCATTATGCAATACTTTTTCATAATCAATTGCATCATCTTAAAAATATGAGTATTAAAATTAATATAATAATGCAAGCATTTTTCCTTGATTCCAAGAAAACAAGATGTGTGCTATATTATTCTCTGTCAGTTCTCTTTCTCCAGAAAGTTCACTTGGGAAAATTCACTTGCTGGATGAATTAAAAAATATTAAGTTTGTGCAACTAACCTGCAGAAGAAACAGTCAGAAGCCATAGAAAGAATTTTGAGCCATTTGCTGGGCTCTCAGCACCTGAGAAGTTCGACTTGGCTTACTCACCTTGAGACAGGGACCTCAAGAAGAAAGGGAGGAACTGGGGGAATCATGAGGGGATCATGTAAGGAAAACCGTAATAGAGAAAGAAAAAGGATTTAAGTACCATGAAATAAGGAAAGGAATTATGAAGGTGCTCTTTTCATAGTGGACTGCAGTTACAAAGTCAGTGGCTAGGAGCTGCATATCCATATACCTGATGATCCTAGGGTGTTTTCCAATCTAAACAATTGTGTGATTCTATTGTTATACACCCCATTAAAGAAACACAATTTTTTGTTTCACAGCTAATAATTAAGGAATGTCTATTACTCACTTGCTATAACTCTATTGTAAAAGGCCTCCTTAGGATTTTTTTTTCCTTGCAAATATTCCTGAAATTTGAAATCAACTCCAAGGAACACAAGTGCAAAACAGAAAGCTTACATAAGCCTCATTTTCCTTTCAAAACAAAGCTGGCCTTGACACTGTTTGGGTGAAAGCATCACTAATGGTGCCAGCCAACCATCAGTAATTCTGCGTTCTGAGAAGGGGTGCTGAACGCAGAGGAACATCAATGGGGAACATCCATCTCACAGCTGAGAAACAGGCTTCTTGTGAATTATCATGTTCCTGAAAAGTTTTATAGATTGCATATTAATCTTGTTATGAATGTGGTCTTTGTTTACCTGTGACTTTGCAGAGAAAAAATCCTTTCGGAAATGAAACACCTCAGTTACAAAAATAGGTTGTCATGATCAATACGGATCTTGCTTACGTGTCCATGTAGCAACATAAGCGTTTGGCTAGATATGGATTTTCATTTTTCTCTAAGTTTTTTTTTAGAAACAACTCATACCCAGTTTGGAAGTGAAATAAAATAAATGGGCTATTTGTTCTCTTCTAGTTTGGTTTGAGTTACAGGAAGTGAAAACTTACTCATTAGTTTCAACAGCTGAATAGGACTGGGTCAATTACCATTCAGCATAATTAGGAGCAGTACCTGAAAATGCCTGGCATGTCAGTAAGAAACTAATAATCAGAAATTAAATATTCAAATAATTGCATAAAAATATATTGAAAAATATGAATGCCTCTGGATTTAATTGAAAATGTGGTAACATGGTACAGGAATATACTTTTAAAGAGAAATCCTTAACATTGCCTCTCTTTACAAAGGAAGATGTTAAATGTAAGTTTTATAGTTTCAGTCACTTCTTGTGGAAGCTGAAATATGTACAAAAGATTGTTAGGTTACTCACTTTTCTACTGTGGGCATATAGCTGATAGAATAATCTGGTTTAGTTGTGCCAATTGAGGGCTGGGATAAGATCAAGGGACTCAAACTCTGAATGAGGCTATTCATTCTTTTCTAGGAAAGACAAAATGGAAGAGAAGCTGTTCAGGAAGAAGATTACTTGTTAAATGCTGCAAAGGCAAAGGTCCATGTGACTAACCTTTGTATTATAACCTTTTAGTACCATAGACTGAAGATCAAGAACACGTGATTCTCAGATTCTTGCTTAATCCAAGTTTGAGGCAAATGCTATTTCTGTTCCACTCTCGTTATTTCCTATCTCCTAAATCCAGTCAGAGACAGATACCATAATAAAGAACATAAAGCTCCTTTCCTAGGGATTCAGACCACCCAAAGTAATAGTGATAGTTCTGGGAATTGCAGTGGCAGTGGAGGCCAGAACAGGTGGGTAAATAGATGAGAGAAGAGTTTGACTGTTGTTTAAAGCCGAGGGCCTGGATGACCTCTGCGACTGAAAGAAACTGCTGAGAGTGCCTCTGAAGGATGAAATTTAGTGTCTATGGCATAGAATTTGGTCCTCTAAATGCCCCTCATACATTACCAATTTACTCATTAGTTAAAATGTGGGCATAAAAAGCCAAACTGAAAATCCTTTACTGAAATATCACCAGTGTATTACTTTCCAGAGCTCCAAGCATATTTACTTTTCTTGCATGCTGCAAAAATGTTGGTTAATGCATTATTGAGGCTATATCCTGAGAAGAACAAAAGCTTTGGGAAATGGTTTTCTTTATTTCTTTTCTTAATTGATTTTTTCCCTGTGTGCTGTTTTATATTTTCATTACCATGGTGCATGAAATGGTAAAGAAAAAGCTTATCCTTATTACCTTTGGTTTCTTCTTTTTCTTTTTCATAAAGCCATTTTTAATTATGAAAATTCATTTGCTTGAAACTTTGATTAAATTTTTATTTCATTTTAGTCTTAGTTTAAAATGCATGTATTTGAATAATTTTTTTAAGTCATGCTCTTACAATGTAGAGATTATATGGACAAGTTACTTTTAAAAGCAAATTTAAATGGTAATTAAAAACTAGTTAGTAGTTCTTCCAGAGAAATACTTAATACACTTCCTGCTTCTGAAGAACCCTTTGAAATATAGTCAGTTAGTTAGTAGGCTAGAAACTTGGGGAAACACTGCTCTGCGACAAGCCCAAATGCTAATCCTATGACAGTATTCCAATTAATTTTTAAGGATTCTAATCAATCACACATTTTTATATAGTGAAAAATAAACTTCAAGCTATTATTGTAAAAAAAATTACCTCTTATGATAGTTTTGATAATAAAAAAATCTTAATAATATCTAAAACTCTCTGTTTATGCACTTTTCTCTTTGGAATATCTTTAATGAAGTGGAGTGAGAAAGTGAAGACAAGACATTAACAATCTGATTAACAATGTCTGTGCAGACATCTGTATCCCACAGTGCCTAGAAGTGGCAAGCCAATTATGTCAATAACAACTTTCCTGAATTCACCCTCATTTTTTAATCAATTTTTTCCCTATTTCTAGGTTTTTTTTGCTCTCTGTTCCCTTCTTTAATGTCTTTTAATTTAAATTTTATTTCATAATTAAAGCAGCTTGAAGGACTTTTTTAATTTTTATGTGGGTATGCTCATAAAGCACCCTAGAACCTAAGCATCTAACAAAGTGCAAGTAGTTAATAACACTGACAAGGGATAGGGAGTGCAATGGGAAAAGGAAAACTGTCTCTAGCAGCCACTGTGGAAAGCAGTGACAGGATTCATTGAAGAGCTCTGGGCAGTTCTCTAGTGCAGTGGTCGGCAGTGAGGTAGATGATTTTTCACCTGGTTTTTCTCTATTGCTATTTGCTCTTATCAGAACCTCCTTTAACCCTCCCTCTCCTCACCGCTGGTTGTTATCATTAAATGATGGCATTAGCGATGATTGATGGATCAGCCAGTAGTGATGTGTTCTTAAGTTCTTGTTAAGTCTGTGCATGCACCTTCTGCAGGTTAACATTTATTGATCCATGAATCAGTATTAATCACTTGCATGTGCACGGTGTTTTGGTTCTGTCTAAGAAACTGATATCTCATGAAGTGAGATAAGGAGGCGGTGGGAATGGAGGGGTTGTTCTTAAATCAGTGTTAGATGCTTACTGTGAGAGGCCATCACTATTCAGCCTTGCAGGTGCAAAGCTGGGAGAAGTGTGATATAAGAACTTGAGTATAGTGGAGAATAAAGGAAAAATAATGCTACAGAGACAGAAAACTGCCTCAATAAAGCAGGTAGAGGTTACAAAGTCATAGTATTGCCAAGGCTACAACTACGGTACCTAAGACACCATGAAACATTTGTTATTATTTCTGATGCAAATACACGGTATCATGTTTTCTATGCTTGTGTGAGGTTATTTGACTTTAAAGGTCATGCTTCATACCTTCTGTTTGTTATTTTTGACCAAGAGTTGTAGATTTTGTGAAGTTTTGCCCAGAGTTATCATTATTGGTATTGTAACTCAAGAAAGTTAATTTATGCTATTTTGCACAGTCTGTGTAATTACCCTGTTTACTTATATTTACAGATATGGAGTGGTCTGAAATGAAATAATTTTCCTACATCACAGCACAATCCAGAAGTTCAGACTCCTACTTCATGCATCTTATTTTATTATTATAAAAAGAAAACGACCAAAACCAACAACAAAAAAAATGTACCTTTTTTCTCTTTCCCCAGAGTAGTTTCAAATTAAAAAATTAGTTCTACAATATCTCACCTACAGATGTTCTTTGACCTTTATTTGCAAGAAGGAAAGACATGGGCACAGTCAGGTGCATTTACTCAACATTTAGAGCCTGCCTGTGTAAACGTAGCACAGAAGTGTACTGATTTCTATCCTGGCTTGATGCTGATATTACTCACTTCCTGTGCTTTAAGATGATGCTAGACCTGAAGGATTTTGGTCACCACACCCTCCAGATATGATAAACTTAAGTCCTTTTTCTGAGTAACGCCTTGAAAATATCACTTCCTACCATTCCAGTGGAGTTGAACCTCCTGACCCCAGTACTGAGGTTGAGCAGGTTATAGGAAAGGTTTTACACTGCTTCGGTGGTTTGGCCACCTGTTTTGCAAATAGCATTTTTGCTGGTGTATATGATGCTGTTGGTTAAATTCTCCAACTGATTTTTAGTCTCTGAATTATTTTTTCACTTTCAAAACAGTATTTAGAGCAGCAATCAATTTCCACATTTATAGCATCAGATTGCATAGGAAATGTGGCAGTATAATCATGTTGTAATTTATAGCTTTCTTCTACTTTCGGTGTTTTCAGTAAGTGTAACTTATGGAACCTTATTTCTGTATTTTTAGTATTTTTCTCTGTTTGCTCAGTGCCACTTTTACTTGATGAGATAAAGATATAAATATCTGGCTTTCTACAAATTATTTCTAAACTCTCAGAATGAAAAAGATGATTTTCTAGCATGAAAACTTTGCAACCAGATACAACCACCTGCTGCTATTTGTCAAGATATTTTTCATCACTTTCTTCAGACGGGGCTCCAGAAAAACTAAGCAAGACCTTGAACTACCTCCCATAACAACACTGGAATTAGACTGCAGCATTCTTATACCTTTTTCCTGTGAAACGAAAAAGTTGTGTTGCTTTTGTCTAGCAAGTATAGTGCCAGCAACTGGGGGTTTTTTTTGCTTTAAAATATTTTGGACCAGTTAGAAGAATTTAGTTAAAAGCCCTAGTGGAATTTGTATATCTTGACTGATATAATTCTCAGAAACATTACCTGGTTCCCTAATGATACTGATTCACTGCAGTACAGTTAATAGATAACATTTTCCTGGGATTTTGGAGGTATGGGACTTGCATTAATTATTGAGCACTGGCCTATTGTTCTCCTGAGAGTCTCTTTCTGAAGTAAGGTTTGGGGTTTTTATGTTTAGGTAGTGCTTTGGGGAAAAGAGGTGGGAAGGGGTATTGGTTTTGCCAATGGCAGAATAAAACTTTTGCTTTAGAAATGCCAAAGGTGGTTCTGTGATACTTAGTCTCTTTATTTCCTGTAAAAAAGGACTAGAAACAGAACAAAGCAAGCAGACACAAAAAGGTCTAGATTTGGGTAACTATCTTCAGTCCTGTCACTATTTTGGTGTCTTTCTTCTGTTATCTCCACTGTTCAAGTCCTTAGGGGTTCAGTTCAGTGAATTTTTTTTGTACCAATCCCTTCCTGTGCCTGATTTCTTTCATCGGACAATACTTAGTCCAAAGTTTTTTTTCTTCTTCTAAGGTAATCAAAACCCTGGCAATTTCACTGTGTATTTAGATATGTACTCCTTTATTGCAAAGAAGTTTCAGATGTTTCTTATCTTCAGATTATATTTACTTCTTCAGCCAAAATCAGTCAAAATTTTTCTCCAGAAGACCATCTTATGGCAGTGTTCACTTCAAGCCTTTCTGGTTCCCCAAGCAGCTTCTTCCATAATTATTTGTATATCTTGCATAAATCAGGAGGTCCAAGCTCACGTAGTCCTGCTGTAAGCTATGCCAGTCCTTCAGGAGAACCATAGAAACTTTGTTATAAGATATAATAGCCCATGTCTACTTCACACATCTGCTTTTCCATTAAGGTTATTCTACTTGTTTATTCTACAACAAAACTCATCCTTCCAAATATTTTTAGCATTTTTCCTCTGGATTTTTTATGAAATAATTCTTAGTTGAGAAATTTACTAGAAGATGATTTGTTTTCCTTTGATTATGATAACTTAATTACATTCTCACCTGTAACTTCCCTCTCATCCTTTTCTACCCTAAAAATATTGGTTTTTTACAGATCTTGTTCAAAACAGTGTCAGTGATCCTTATATTGAAATTCTTAGGGTATGTTTATTCAGAAAGGGTGAGTTTGGGATATACTGTGCAATTCTTTATTGTGGCAAATAGTGCAGTATACAACTCTCCCCTCTGGAAATGGCATTTCCTGGACACTGTCCATTATTCTATGAACCATTTTTAATATGATTTGTGTCAATTTTTCAGAAGAGCATTCTTGGAACAGACTTTCTTTTCCACTGCATTATTTCAGATTAGTGTTGCTTCTCTGAGAAAACAGTGTGCAGACATTCTTGCTGTTTACGGAGAACTCAGTTCACTGGAACAGGCACAAGGGAGTCTGCTTTTTCTCCCCATTAAAATTAACTCAAGATTATCCTTTAATTTCAGGGACTGAGAGATGAGCATATAAACTACAAAGGTTCAAAATGGTTAAATTTGTGACACCTTAATATTGAAGTACAATAATTATAGGGGAAAATCAATACAGTAAAACTCTGCAGTAGCTGTCATGAAATTGTCATGGGACTCATGGGGGATTGTAAAAGTAGCAGTGGAAAGCCCAGAAATTATGTATATGGGCTAGCATACATGAAAATCAGCTTTGAGCCTCTTTGAGTAACAACTTCATGGTAGTGCAGCACTTATATAAAATGGTAAAATGTTTCTTATTCAGAGAATATAATAGCAACATTTGGTATCTGAACAGACAGTGGTTTTGACATTGTAATTTGGGTATTTGTCTGTGAAAATGAAAATAATATGCAAAACTGAGGATGCTGCATCACCCTCTGTGGAGCCCAAGTGCTGCATTAGACAGATGGTGCTGAGGAGGGATGACCACTCTCCCTTTTGCCTTCAATTTAAAACCCAGATCTGGATCTGGTTTTGTTCTGAGGATGCATAATTTTGTTCAGGTGAGGAACCTTGATATGAAATGCCCCACTGTCACTAGAGGAGAATTAGTGTGTTTATGATTCATGCCTCACTGGAGTCTCTCCACAGGGCACAGCTTGGTCTGTTTCTTCCATGGTCAGTTCCAGGGCTGCAAGTGGAATTTCTCCTCCTTCATTCTTGGGAATGGTGGCTGAAAGTTCCATTTGCTCAGCATGTGGACAGTAAATACCTTCTGGCCTTGCATGGTAGAAGCAAGTGGAAGGACCATAAAGATTTTCCACTCTCTTTGCACTAATGTCTTTTTATATTTCTGTGTTGAAAATATTTGCTTTATGTACTTACTGATAACATTCTTTTATATAGGATATATAGAATCCACACTTTCTTTTTTTTTTTTTTTTTTTTTTAACATGGTCACTTTAAAAGGGAAACAAATTTCAATGAAATCTACTCATTTCAAAACCCTGGCAATTTTACTGTGTATTCATATATGTGGTCCTTTACTGCAAAAAGTTCCAGATACTTTGGGTCTTCCAGACCATATCCACCTCATTTCAAGTGATAAGATGAAACTTTCCCAATGATAGGTAAATAGTCCTTGGACTCCACATCATCACATTATAAAGAAATTCAGTTTCTTGTTTCCAGTACAGATGGTATCAAGATATTTTCCAAGCCCCTGAGCTACCACTCCATAATTAACACAGCCTCATAAGAAGAAAGAAGCATTAGATTTCAAAGAGCCAGGAACATGATCTTTCAAAGCCATTTCACACTGGCTTCAAAAACGTCTAGCTTATGTTATTCCTCTCTGTTGTGCAAGAATAATGTCTGGTAAATCTTTTTCCCTGTATTCTTCCACTAGCTCTCTTAGCAAAATCTGTAACATATGGCTGCTCTTATATTACACTATCAGTAGCAGAGCATACATTGAGTGCAAATAGTCAAAGAGTTATCCACTGCAATAACATTATAAATAGGTTTGCCAGGGATGTATGTAGTAAAGGCAAGTGTAGGATACTAAACTCACAAAATACTATGAAATGGTGAAAATTTAGTATGCCTGTAAACCAAGCACCAGTTGTGAGTGGGTGATGTAGTGCTTAATACAGCTGTAAACAAAGCACCTTTCAACTCCTTATTTCATTTCTACTTCAAAAAAGTGATAAAGGAAGGTATGGACAGGATCACATTAATAAATATTTTTATTCAGGAAGAGTGTTGTCTGCAAAACCCTTTTCTCGGTTAACACTTGAAAGCAAGTCATGGTCCCAGGCTCTTAAATCATTGGGCTATATGATTTTTCTTATGAGACCCCTATGTATTAATTTTATTTATAGTAACTCCATTTCTAAATTCCAGGTGAATTTTAAATCAATGGAACAGTTGGGAAAACACCCAAACAGGAAATCAAATATAGCTGGGTTACACAAATGGTTCTTTTGCCTGGTAGATGAACTTAAAATTTCCATGTATTTTATTGTAGAAATTGCAAAACATGCTTCCCTTGGAAATGTGCACGTGTGCACCCTGCTGTGCAGCGGGCACTTACAGAATACTCTGAACAGCAGCTGAGCTCCCTCATGAGGGATTTAGGGTTCAGTTCTGTCAGAAAAACAAGCACCCAGCGAGTACCTTCTGGATGACACTGCACCTTGTCACAACATGCTGGTGACTCATGAGTTGCAGTGTCTTTTTATGGTTAATGTCCTCGTTTTTCTGATTTTTTTTCCCCCCAGTGCCATGTGCTGTTTTACTTGCAGCACTTCAATGCCTATAAAACTGGCATGTAAATATTTGACAGCTGCAACACAGCTTTTTTAGTTACATCTGCACTGTGCACTGGCAGTCACTGCACAATCAATAACACAAATAAAGCTCATCAAATAGAATGTAATAGGTTTTTTTACTGAAAAATAAAATTTTGTCAATATCAACAAAGCTTAAGGGTGGGAAAAGAAATATTTTGTTTCAACTTTGATTCAACTGACGTGTAAATTTTTAGTTTCAGGTAAATACAAAAGCAAAAGCAAAGATATATTTTAGACTAATTAATATTTCCTTCTGAGGGAAAGATATAGCTATTTATTAGTGGAGTGGTCTGCTAGTGGAGCTTAATTTTGAAGAATTTGAAAGCCATCTCTGTTGAAAGTTTTTCTCCTTTACTATAGTTCACCCTTTACAATTGCACTGATTGTTTGTTTGAAAGGTGTTCTGTGATGATAAATGAGCAGTCAGAGCAATGCTACTATTTCAACAAAGTCCTTATCAGTCTTATATTTTAGAGTTTAGGTAGATTCAAATGATACTGAGATTGGAAAAGCAATAGGAACATGCACAAAGATTTCTAATGGAGGAACAAATTATTTTCTAAGGTGCCAGAAGCCCACTTCACCATGAGGTTCACTACTGCTTTTGTTTTTCACTTTGTTTCTCTCTGATACAGTCTGGCTTTTTGGTCTGCTTTCTTATAGGAGTAGGTAATCTTACGGGTCATGCAGAAAGCTGCAGTGATTATTCCAGTATTGACCTGGTGCACAAATGGCAATGAAAGCTGAGTTCAAGATCATTAAACACCGAGTCTCTTATGATCTTGTGTTTATCAATAAGACTGTGAAATGATTTAGCAACCAGGTGCCCAAATTTTGCTTAGATATCTCCATGCTGGGCTGCCTTGCAGATTAACTCTTGTGCTATAAATATTGTGTACAGTAAAGCATTTTCACTGTCAGACTAAATATTATTGTAAATATAAAGTGAAAGGTTTATTTCTTAGCTGCTGAATTCAGAACTTTTCTACTTACTGTAAATTATTCCTGTCAGTTCAGGTCAAGTGGAAACTATGGAAGATCACCCCTTCAGCTGAGTCCGTAGGGCTGGGTACTTCAAATACTGATTCATAACTCTAAATTTGTAGCTGTTACCCAATTTTATGAATTCTCATAATGAAATGAGTAGGCCAATTAAATCAATTATAAAGGTTACAATGAGTTACATTAATAGGTCTTTTATTCATCAATCCATACTTGTACTTTATAATGCAATAGTTTTTCGTTTCACTGTACTAGTATAAATTCATTGGAATATGAATTCATTTTTAGAGAAGAGTGGGAGGAAGTATCAGGATAATCAGCTTTTTTTCTGACCTGCTTAAATCTAGATAAATCTTCACCTCACATTAGTGACCCAGTCAACTATCCTGAGATTTTTCAAGAGGAATTTTAATGTCTGGAAGTGTATGCATTATAAAAATCACCTTGGTCTCGATCAGATTTGAAGGACACTAACTGACAAAAGATTTTGGGCTCTAATTAAATTCACTTGCCTCTAAATGTGTTGACATAAAGCTAAATGTTTTCATGCACTGCTTTAATCATTCAATTAATCAGTAATCTTAATTGTTAATGTGGTTGTGTTCTACATCATGGTGATTTGCATGAACCTGGATTGAGATTTCCCCTGTTAAGTTGCCTGTGTAAAAACTGTGGAATCAAATCTAAGTGTAGTACATCCTTTCATCTAGAAAAATTGTGGACTGTTCTACAATCTGTAGAGTAACTATGTGAATCACTTGCTTATTTAATGCAGCTTCTTTGATTGCTAAAGATTTTTTTTTTGTAGGATTTTTTTCTTCTTCTTTAATTCTTAAATAATTTAACATTTAAAAGTATAATGGTTGTTGGCTCTGCTCAGTTGCAAAAGAAGTTAGGTGTTCTCTTCATGAAAATTTCTGGACTTTGATTGAAAAGAGCTGTTAAAAGAACTGGGGAAGCACAATGATGAGATTTACTGCAGACATAGCCACAGTATTAAAGCAAAAATCCTTTTGTCATTTTTTACTAGATATGACAGTAGGATTTATGAAGGGAGTGCAGAGTATAAATGTAATGTGGTGTCATTACAAACAGTCAGATAAACTGTGGGCATTAATTAGGAGGAAGAGTATTGCATAAAGCCGTTTTGTCTAATTATCTCAATTCTAAAACTCTACCATGGGATGTTTGCTGAATAAGATTCTCTGTATCAGATGGCATGAGATCTAAATTTCTGTTGCTTCTGTTGTGATTTTTGGGTATCACATCATTGAAACAGGGCAACATTGTCTAAGCCTGTGATTGAAGGTATAGCTGTCATGGTTGTGGTTCGTCTTATTTGATTGTCTCTGGCTGTATGCTGTGTTTCTGGCAGAGATTTCTGAAAACCACATGAGTCTTCCATTGATCAATGCCCTCTCCTCTCCAGTATGTCCTACTTCTGAAATGAAGGCAGGCATGCAAGCTCCTAATAGTCTTCCTTCAAACTTTCATGTGAAAAAGTAACTTGATCTTTATCGAAAATGAGCTTAAAGTAAAAGAATCACAATTGAAAGAAATCTGCTTTTAAATTGTGCTGGCAAGCCAGGGACCTCTCTCATATTCATCCATCTCTGATGACTTGCTGCTAAAGGAAAACCTCTTGAATGTTGGATATTTTGTGTTTAGTCTTCTTTTCCCATCTTAGCAGAAGCAATTTTAAATCATCCTTCACACAACTCTCGTAGACTTGGACAAACAATCAAAGCTAATATACAAATATCAAATTGGGGGGGGGGGGGGGGGGGGGGTGTTAATTTATTTTGCAGAGACTTGCACCACTTAATTTCTAAGCTGAAACCTAGGGTCAAATGGTAAATAAAACACCCAGTCTGCCCATTCTCTGGACTCTCTGGCAGTCTCACTCCCAGCTCAGACTTTCACTGCTGGGACCGAGGCCCCTTCCCTGTGGGTGGCTCCAGTGACCCAACAGGTGCCCTCTTGACTTCCTGCACACCCCACACTCACACAGTCAGACCAGGTTTCCCTCCCAGATCCACCCCAGCTTTCCAGAGCAGAGCCTCAGATGACTCTTTCCATAAAGCCATTTGTTCATGGCGCAGCAACACAGAAACAGCCACAGCTGGTGCCTCTGGGGAGGATCCTCAGCAAAGGAAACCCACAGATTTTATACCCTCACTGTCTCTCCTCACACAAGTCTCTCTCTTTCTCCTGAGTCCTCTGCTGCTGCTGTGTCTCCCAGAGTCCATCCACCTGGCTGGCACCACCCTTTGTGTCCTTTGCCAACCAAAGTGTTGGCAGCTCATGGTCTCTTGGCTCGGGCTCCCACCCGGAGCTCAGTCTGCATCTCAGTGTGCAGTTGGCAAACAGAGCTATCTGCACCAGATTTATTCCTCAATACTGCAAATCTGCTCTTTCTTATACAGATTTTCAGCAGATCTACTCTGTTTTTCCAAAGGCTCAGGGTTACATCTTTCTCAATAGATCAAGTATTTTGCTTGGATGTATTTTCTTATCTAAAAATAAAATTAAAAAGAAACATCCACCAGTAATCTAATATTGTCTCCTGATCAACCACCCTGATCAATAAAAGAACTAAATATTCTGGCCAATGTGCTGAAAGAATAATACAGAATTCGACAACTTCTATATTATTAAGGAAGTATTGCAACCTTCACACAAACATCTACCAAAATATACACCCCAACAGGTTTGTATCATCCATTAGAACTTTCCTACTGCAAGTTCAAAAATAAGAGAATGTGTTGTCTTCTAGTCCATAAGTTTCTAATAAATTATGCTAAAGAAAATGTCATTTATCTTACTCTAGATTTTAAAATCCAGATAGTTATCATTGAAGATCATGAAATTAAATGCTGGATTTGTTATTTGTGTCACAAAAAAAGATTGAATGATGGAAATTTCACCCTCAGTACTTTTTTCTTGAAATATTTTATGGTGTTTTACATACATGAGTAACAGCAAGTGATATTAAAGATTTGAAGCTATAATAACAAATTACAGAACTAAACAAACTTTTAACCAAAATATTTTAAGTCATCGGTTTATTGGGCTTTTGTTTTACTTTGTTTTTCTTTTTTAAAATTTGCTTTATGTAATAGGTAAATATTAATCACTTTATAAATATTACTGAAGAATTGGATGATACATGTAATTACTGGGCATAATGTTTCTTGGCCCTTTTTAGGATGACAAAAAAATTTTTACAGAATTATTTAGATATGTCTCTTAGTTTGCGATTATAAGTGCATCTCTCATTATTTTATTTGAAATTCAAGCTCAAGAAGAGCAGAAAATATAATTCTGAATGTATTTTCCTGATGCTTTACAGTTGTACTCAAAAAATTCAGTAAAACTAGGCTTACAAGCCTTATCAGAAACCTGATGATATTAAGAGAAAGATTGGCTGTTATTCTAGCTGGTACTGGAGTGACATTTATAAGTAAACTGGTTTATTCCATGAATGTTAAAGCAACCACAATTATTCTGGGTTTATTTTGGTGTAACTGACAATAGAGTTTGGCCACCTTACATTTTTCATAAAATCATGGTATGTTTGGTAAGTTCCAGTGTATTCCTGTTCATAATTGCATTCATTCAATACTGCACATCCTCTCTACCTTTTGTGTCCTTTTGGTGTTCCATATTCTGCTTCATACAATTCTCAATAATTAGAATTAAAAAGAAAAACAAAACCCTACAGCAGTCTTTGCATCACATAATTGTGTCTTAAACAACAAGAAACAGAGAAGTAAATTAATTTGCTAGCTACAAATATATTTGGTATGAATGATCTGCCAGTCTTGCACTGTCACACTTTCAGTATGCACCACAAGAATATGATTTGAGTTCTTTGGCAGTGTGGGGATTTAGTTTTGTGTTGACAAGGGGAGCAGCATGTTAGTGCATGAATGATAATAATACTTATTCCCCAGTTAGGCAAATAAAAATGACAGGCTAAGTCAAGAACTGCAATGAACCAGAATGCATTTTAAAAACACATTATTTGGTAAATGAGAAAAGACTATTTTAACATACCAGTCATTTATTGAAAAAATTTAATTAAATTTGTACAAAATGTGGATAACTGAAGGAAAGTCTTGAGAGAAAATTGATCATTTAATAAACCTTCATTGTCTTTAAAATACTGAAAACAGTATAAGACATAGTATTTTATCCCTTGGGTAATTAAAGAGTAACATAGCAGAGGTTGTTGGGATTTCACAGATGTAGAACTCTTGTGACAGTTCAGACTGAAAACCAGACTTATTTTTCCTCTATTTCAGTGTATGAATTCTGTCCCTCCCTTCCGAATCATAAATAATATATCCCAATATGGGGATTAGTTATATCAACCAGAGTTTTCCATTAAAATAATTCATTTCTTTCTCTTTAAATTTATGAATATTTATCAAGGGATTATGGGTTAGTTAATAGTATTTCCCCTTAATACATACACATGAATTCACTTGCACATAAGTCTGAAAAATGACTCTGTCTTGGGACTAGAGTGCTCCTAAACTCCTGCTAGCAAGCTGTAAGGTAAACATTCTTTAACAAGCAATGGGCAAAAAATAGTCTTTTTTCTCTCAGTGTGAAATGTAGACAGATTCTGCCCATAAAACTTTCTTTTGTCTCTTCAAGATAAGGAAACACAGACAAAACACCTGTATGAGAAGTTCATATATTGGTTGGAAAGGGTCTCCCTGATAACTGAAAAAGACTGTAAAGGGCCAGAGTGGTTGGCATAGGCTGAAGATGAAGTTCTGAGGTACAAAGACTTCAAAAACATTTCAGAGAGGGATGGGAATGAGCTATTAGGCTGCCAATAGGTTCAACTGTTAGATTTGCCAAAGATTTGAAATCAAATTAGGACACTGCATTTGGTTGATTGATGCCTATGTCAATATGCTACTCTGGAACGTATCATACACAATAGCTGCAGCTGAAACACACTGAAAACTTATAAAGAGCATCAAGTATAATGGAATGGTGAATCTTTGATGTGCCTGTTTCATATGGGAGAAGTTTGGTGGGGCTCCACAAGACAGGTGTCTGATTTTGGATGAAATCTTTTTTCCTCAAAACCAAAGAAAACAAAAAACAAGTAAACAAATGAAGAAAAAAATAGAAAAACCAACCAACCAACCAAACCAAACAAAAAAATAAAACCACAAAACGAAAAACCCCACAAAACAAATCAACCCCACCCCTCATAAAGGACAAACAATTCCCTGTAATCTAGAATGTCCCTAATTCCATGTTTTCAACTGTGTTTTTAAGGATTCCCTTGCAAAATATATAGACTAAATTAGTTTGCTGACATAGGTCAACATTATCTTATTGAGACCATGGAGATTTTTGGGTTTTTTATGATGTAGCTGTGTCTGTTCAGCCTGCAGAGTAGTCTGAGTGGCAGCATATGATAACGTTTGAAATATCTCCAAAATTTTGGTATTTGTCACCAGTCTTTGGTCAAGTGGTTGTTTTAATGTGTTGGCATCTATCTCAGAGGCAACTATCAAAAAGTATTCCTTGAGGAGACAATGAGGCAAACTGTACAAAGCCATGAAGAACTATTGTATACAGCCTGTGGAATAGATCTGCAACTTAATTTCAGAATACTAGTCTGAAACCAGAAGTTAGATCCTTGTTTGCAGGCAGCTGGGACTTTGCTTTTAAATATCTGTCCAGTTGTGCCTTCTCATGATGCTAAAGAAAATATTATGTCAAGTGGCGTAGAATTTAGATGTTAATTCATATTTTACTTTTGTGTTCTTCTGCAGATAGTAACTTCATCCTTGCAAATGCTCAGGTGGCTAAGGGATTCCCCATTGTTTACTGCTCTGATGGCTTCTGTGAGCTTGCTGGATTTGCACGGACTGAGGTCATGCAGAAGAGCTGCAGCTGTAAATTTTTACTTGGTGCTGAAACAAATGAGCAGATGATTCTTCAAATTGAGAAATCATTGGAGGAAAAGATAGAATTTAAAGGAGAAATCATGTTCTATAAGAAGAATGGTAAGTCTTTCTTTCCTGTTCTGTTAGTCATAAAGAATGAAACTTAGCATAAATGCATATAATCTATAATGTTCATTTCTAAGTAATAATTTAGTGTGTCTATCATCAAGCCTATAAGAATAGATTTGAATAATGACAGTAGGGTACACATTGAGATCATGTTTCTTTTGGTGTTATTGATTTTATATAAACACATTACAAAGATGCACAGAAGAAATTCAGGGTACTAAACTGCATTGTGCGACTGTTTTTTGCACTCAGTATGACATTGTTTTTTCTGCTTTTTCTTATACTGAAGTTTTTACCTCTTATTGCTGAAGCTTTAATGAAAATATTCATATTCACCACAAGATAAGCTATGTAAATTTTTCAATGCCATCAGTAAAATGCTCGGATGTCTGAATGAGCTAGGTGATTTCTTGTCAACAGCTACTCGACACAAACACATTATTAATGATTTTCAAAAAGTGAAAAATTTATGTTCATGTATTGTCACATAAAGAAAATTTCCAGGTATTAAGAAAACCCATAGACTACAGGAAATTCAAAGTTGCACCAGCAAAGTTTTGACTCCTATGGCAAGGCATTTATAAGGACAATTTCATAGTCAAGATGTATGAGGCATGGAAGACAGCAGCCCATGATGCACACTTCCCAGCTTCTTTCATTTATATCAGGCTCCTTCAGTGTATTTATTCCATATATTCTTATTGCCACATTCATGTGATCTTCAAACAGATGACACTAGGTTTGAGATAACAACAGGATTTCAACCAGGGTAACAGGAGCCAAGTGATCCATGGACTCAATGGATCCATGGGTGTTGAGTATAACTTTCTCTTTTATTATATAGCTAGAGTTTATAGGCATATGTCTAGACCACGCTTTTCTCATAGATTTTCTCTTCTTCTGTCTTTATTAATGAAACATTTTCCTTTCAAATAATATTACTGTTATTATATGCTTTAAAAAGTTATTTTCTAAAAGCGATAACTGCATAATGTCAACAAAGTGTTTTGGAGTGTTAGGAGAAGGCAGCTTCAGTTTCACTCACAAAAAAAAAAGGAAGAATGTTTCTTAGTTGGCTTGTGTTCATGATTGCTGCTCTTCATAGTATAAAAATTTGGAGTTAATCTGGAGTATAAAAGTTTGGAGTTAATCTGGAAGATCCTGCTAAATGCTTCCTCGTCTTGACTTTTTGGGGAGGCTTGGGAGAGTGTGAAGGTGTTTGGTTTTGTTTTTTTGCATATAGAAAAGACTCACAGTTTCTTGAAATGGTTTCAGGAAGGTAATTCAAAAAAAGTAGTTCCAAGTTGTAAAACATGTCTGAATATAGGGAAAAAACATTTTTAACCTGGAAGGATAAGAGCTGCTTTTTTCCAGTATTCTATAGTGATAACTGGGCATGATAAGAAGATATTTCAAGGTATTTAAATTAAAGAAGTAAAGCTAAGACATTCATTTCATTGTCTTTGTCCTGAATGATAAATTGTGATTCCTTTACATTATGAAGGGGTGCTTCAAATCTGTAATAGATATGATTAATACAGGCAGAAAGAGATTGCAGGTCAATTATCAGAGAAGTAGCTGAATCACAGATAAATAGATAAAGAAAAATTGTTGAGGCTAAAAGAATTCCCACTATCCATCCTACAGGCATCCCACTGTATAATTTGACTGGAAGCTTCCCCAATACGTTTTTTGAATAGGAATAAATTTCCCCAGCTGCCCATTATATCTTTAATTTCCATGTCTTTCTGTACCACTGGGAAACAGAAATGAATAGGTGTGAAAATAACAGGAGAGTTTCTTGTATAAAAGCTAAATTTATCTTAAAAAATAACCTTGGTTTTCAAAAGACCTGCAAAGTGCAGGCTCCAAATTTGGCAAATCAGCCATTTTAGCTAAATTTTTTTGCTTTTGGGTTGGGTTTGGGGATTTTTTTCAGAGGAAAAATTGAACTTCTGAAGCTATTAAGCTTATTCAACTTGGTCTTTGTCCAGAAAAAGTTTCTTAAAATATTTTAAGACTTAGGAACTTTGGGAGTAATATCCCTGAAATAATATTCCAGTATATCTAATATGGAAAATCCTTGTTATTTGGGCTGTTATAATGCCAGGAACATAGGTCAGTAGGAGACAAGTTGCCAGCAATGTCTAGTTATCAGGGCCACATTTCAATGCCCTGTTAGGGCTTTAGGGTGTCAGAGGGGACTCCCCATCTGGCTTTAGTCTGCTATTTAGCACAGCCTTGCTTTTTAGGCCTAAATACAAGAGCAAACAAGCACTTCCAAACCTCAGGGGTAATTCTGAGCTCACAGAATACTTCTTGAAATCTTAATATTTAGTACAACATTATGATTAAAAATTACTATGAGGGACATGGATGTATGAATACAATAACTTACTCCTGGTTTGTTCTTCTGGATTTGGTCTAAAATGTAGATCATATGTGTCCTGTTTTTTGGAGCAGACATTCAAGGTAACAAAACTGAACATGCATGTATTCCTTAATTGTCACATTTTTCAATATTTTAAATTTGATTTAAACTTATTTCAAAGCTGGTTCAGTTTTTATCATTAGACTGTTCATTCTAAACAAGTAGCTTTGATCTGAATTTATTAAGCTTGAATATGGACCTTCACAGTTATTTAACCATCATTAAAGAATTCACATAGTACCTTTGCTCAGTAATTGTTAGTTAAAGGAAAGGTTGGTATATCTAGACAACCCCAGCAATCCACATGCAGTATCATGGAAATTCCAGACTGCTCTGAGCTGATACTGCAGCAAGAGTAGTGTGCAAGGAGTTGAGTAGGCATCTGAGTAAACTGGATTATCTGTCTGTGTTGGATGAACTGCAATATTTCATTGCCTTTGTCATTTGGGTTTGGATTTCAAGAGAAGAATGATCTTAAGCAGTTGTGCTCTGACCAGTCCTTCTGACCATTAGAAGTGAAGAAGAACATTTTTCTATGTGTGTTCTCATTTGGGAATTTTAAGGAATTCTTAAAATAGGATAAACTGGTTGTACCTCCTCACCTGAACATTTTCTGCCATGTTAGCAACAGAGCAGTATTAGCACCATGGCAGCAGATACAGCAGCTTCAGAGAGAGATGTCTTTTGAAAATTCAACTCAAAATATACTTTTCATCATAGTTTCAGTATTTATTTTGGTTCCTCAGTCAGTTTCTTGCTTTTTCTTTGACAGAGCTATATTAGTTTCTTGAAGATAATCAGAAAAGGAGACTATTAAAAGACAAGGAATTTTATTATTGCTGCCTTCTTCAGAAAGTTTTAAAATGATATTGCTTAGGAGCTGATTTTTTAGCTTTTTTTTTTCTGATACTATTTCTACATTTTCTTTAAAACATCTGCAACAAATTAAGTTGTCAATTATGATAATGTAAATGCAAATTAACCTTTTGGAATTCAAGTGAGTTGTGAGAAAAATGCTCACCCCTGGATCACTTGTTTAGAACAATCTAAAAGCAGTTGGATGGTATGCTGAGGGACTATATTTAAATAAACCCTTCTTTTTCTCCCTGTCTCTTCTGAAATTTGTCAATAGCGAGTACAGGTAGTTAAATGAGGTCTTCACATTCCCTCAAACTGAAGTACAATTAAGCAGCTGTGTGGATTTTTTTACTTTGCTGTTACAGCCTAAGATAATGCCACAATAAGCCCTATAATCAGTGACTCATTGCAGTCTAAGCTCTCCATCTTCAGTTGCTGAGAAGGTCACACCTATGGTCCCCTACGACCCCATCAGATTTATTTCCTTTGTCTCAAAATCAGGTTTATAGTGTTTGAAAAGAGGTCTGTGCTTACACACACCCTTGCATGTACTGCAGATACATGCAGTAGTTCCACAGCCTTCCTTCTCTGGAAGGGAATTGGCCTCTTTCTGTGTATGTGTAAGTTGTGTGGAACACAAGGTAATCAGCAATGGCCACTTGTGATTTATGGACATTTCAGAGACTTTGCTGTGGTGACCATCGTATCTGTGCAGCCCAGAAAAAGGGCTGCTTGCATAAGTCTTTATGCATAGTTAAAAATCCCACTATAAGAGGACTGGAGCAAGTGGGTGTTGCTGGGACTGTCTTTACAAGGTGCCTTAGGACTTGGGTGCAAGCAGAGTTTGCTTTATCTGTGACAGTTAACCAGGACTCAAGGGACACTTTGTCAGCTTCTATGTGTACACTGATTTAAACACTTTCTGGGTTATGTCTTAGGAATGTTCTTGGTCCCTAAATGTTTGGTAAGTAAATTGTAAGGTCAGGAAGACACGATGTATTTAATTTCTATATTTATTTCTTTGTTTATTACAAGTCAGTATGATTAAATTAAAGTATTTTATCTCTTCTCATCACTACATGAGAATATCTGTTTTGATAAGCTGTATCCATACCTGAAAGGTCAGGATTAAGGTATTGTTTCAGATGGGCAGAGTATGAATAGAGAAAGAGTGAAAGTCAGACCCTCTTACTGAGCTCCTGGATTCATCAGGCAAAAGGCTGTTTGGGTGACAGTGTTCCCACATGAACAGCAATGACAGCCACAGGTAAATGAAATAAGGCTCAGGCCATGAGACATCATCCACTGCCTCTGCCATGTTTGTGGTTGAATAACGTGGTGACAGAATAGCAAAGGCTACACAACATCATTCATATTTAATGCATTCCTTGTGTTAAGAAAACAGAAAAGCCCTTTTTTTTTAGACAAAGAGTTCAATGTTATTTAAAATTGTAGAAGAATTAATTAATTATGAAGAAATTGAGGAGAAATTAATTTCTTTTAAAATGAAAGAAAATTGGATTTTCCTCAAGATTCTCTACAGAAAGTATTTTTCTCATTGCAGAAACTGTATCTGTTCTTTCCAACAAGAAGTTTAAACACATACTTTTAATGGTTGTCCAAAAATATCCCATAGCACTCTGAAACACGGGAGTTGTATGGTACCAGTTTAACATTAACTGGCTGCCTTCTTTAACAATCTCCTGAAATACACCATGTCTTTTGGAAGTTAAGCCCAGCAGTAAGAAAAGAGGAATTTATTAGAATTTTCTGACTGTAAAAAAATTTCTGCACAGAGACCTCAATTTTCTTTCTACTATTTTTAGTGACAATTTTCTACTTACTAATGTAGAGGAGGCCCCTTGACAAGTTGCTTGACAGAGCAGTTTGTAGCAATGTGGCCTCACTGCTGCTTCACTGCATCTCTGCCTTAAAAACATCATCTAAAAATAAGAAAGCTAAAAAGCTTTTGTGGTAGGCTTGCTCACATTTGCTAAATTATAGTACAAAATACAGGAGGAGGGAAATAAAAAAGCAAGCAACACTGAAAAATTAATCTGAAAGTAATATCTAATTGCAATTACCTGAGCCATAAAAAATTATTTGAAACTTTATGGAAGAATATTTTCTTTTTTCTTTTTTCTTTTTCTCTTCTTTCTTCTTTTTCTTTACTTTCTTTTTTCTTTTTTCTGTTTTCTTGTTCTTTTTCATTTCCCCCTTTCATATAACTCATTAATCATTAGGAAATTTCCCTGATTTTTGGGAAGTCTTCCTCTTTAAAAAGCAGTATAGAATATAGACAGAAGACATGTCGTTATTTTTCTGTGTTTCACAGAAGAGGGAATTTTTATCTCCTTTTCTCTCCAAACCCTTCATTTGCTTGACCCATGGCTTCTGATGAAAGGTAATGTGTACCTCTGAAATGTTTTGATGTTTTAGAGACAGTCCCATCTTCTGCAGCGGAAGAGGAAGACAGGGCAGACTTGTGCTCCTCTGTAGTGCCCTGGCTTAAACTCTGCAGAGGCCTGGGTGAAGTGGTCAGCAAAAGCCTGAAAGAAGACAAAACAAGTGGATTAATTCCAGTTACAGGGGGGAAAAAAAAGGCAGCAAAATCACGTGTGCAATGTGATCTAAACCATCTGAGATCTTTTTCTAGAATTTAATGAGACATCAACAAGACTGCATCTTACTGGCAGTGCTGATACTTCGTTCTGATGGCATTCACGGTGATATTGGCTAATAGCTTCTTTCAGTAGCAACATGATGTATGAAAAGCATAATTCACTGAGGAAGGGCTTGTTCTTCTAGAACCCCATTGATATGTAAATATATCTGTGTGAAATTTTCCTGTTACTTGTTATATTGCTACAACTTGATGCCCTTCACTGCTATGCAGATGCAGTTAGTGCTTCCACACAGGCACCCTGGGCTTCCAGCTGCACCTGGCATGAGTGGCTGTTGGTAGTGCTGGATGCTTTTTTTTTTTTTAGTTTTTAAAAGACATTTCATTGTGCTACTTTTTATACATCCATTTTTAGTAAGATAATGGTGTTCATTTTGCAGTCGGATGTTCATAAGACATCAGACTAGTCACCTTTTGCTTCAAATTTTTCTCACAATTTTATGGCCACACTGAGTCTGCTGCCTTTTATTTTTTATGAGATTTAAATCAAGCTTTGGCTAAAAGCTGACTTGGGTGCCTGTGCTTCACCATGACTTAGGCTGTTCTTTGGATAAAGAAAGTTCAAGGTATCATTTCTCCAGATGACCATATGCCTCTCTTCTGCTGACATTTCCTTATTTCATCCCTGACCCCTAAATCCACGTTCTGGATTATGATGAAGACTGTTTGCTACCTCCTGTGCTGACCACCACGATGGGTTCTTGCTTTAGCTCCATAGTTTTTTGGAAGGTTATAGGAGGCTCATGTGAGCACTGTCTACTGAACCTTCTCACTGATTTGGGTAGGGAATTGCAAAAGCAATTTGGTTTTATAGAGCAGTTAAATAACTAGAAGGTTAAAACCTGCTGCTTTCCAACTGGTGGGGTTACTGTAATTTGTTTCATTGGACAGGCTCAGAAACTGTTTACAGCATGTGCTCACACGGACTGAAGTGGTGAATTGGGAAGATTAATCCTCTCTACCATGTTACATAATTGCTCAGTGTGTGTTTCAAAACCCTTCTGTACAAAACCCCTCAAACCTGACAGGATGGAATTATCAGTTCCATGACTCAGCTCCATCTCAGGTCCCAGCTTTAGCCCCTTCCTTCCAGAAAGGTGCCCATGGACTGCATATGAAGTACAGGTTCAAGTACAGTACAGTACAGGTTCTTGAACCTCGGCCTCAACAGAAAATCTGTAAACTTGCTGAAAACTTTTGAATAATATTAACAGATAAGACAAGGATTATAGATCAAAATATTCTCTGACCTAATCCTGTGGGAAAAGCAGTGTAAAATAAATTGATCAGTTTCTAAAATGTAGCCTTTCAATGTAAGTGGATGAGTAACCAGCAGAATCCCCTTTTTCTCCGTGTCATGCCTTTAGAAAACCTTATGAATAAGCACAAGGTTGCGGCCAGCACCTCTGCCAGTGCTGGGAGATCTCCCATTCTGCAGATTCCAGACTTCTGTTTCTAGGGGCTACCACTTCCAGAGACACCAAAGTGAGGGTCACAAAAATATTTTACAGATATTTTGGTTTTTATAATTATCACTTGTTTTTCCAAACTGAAAACGTGAAATTTTTCTTCATAGGTGTAGTGGTCTGTTTGGAAATTGCTGAGTTTTTTGATTGTAGTAAATTTCATCAGTAAATCATCTTTGAAGACTCTCTTTTCAGATAATAAAAATGATATAATAATCATAAGCTTAAAAGCAAAAGAATGTAATTTGAAAACATGGCTATGTTTAGGTGAATGTGTGCTTTAACGCCTTCAGATGTGACAATATAAGATGAAATTTCAGAATAATATATACGTTTTTATTCATATATATATATATGAATATAGATGCAAATATATATCCAGACATACATAATGTATATGAGAGATCATCCTGATTTTAAAAAATTTGTTGCCTTCTTTTCAGAAGTGCATCCCTCAGTAGGCTGAGAAATCATATTTAATGCTGTGTTTATATCTACATGTTGACTCTGAAAGTCCAAAAGGAATAAGGACCAAAGGTTATAAACACATTTTTAGCAATAGATTTCAAAAATAGAGTAATAAATTGAAAGAAAATTTGGCTTATTTGGAAATTGCTTGAGCGAAAGCAATGAAATAAAGGTTAAGCTGATCAGAAAGGATCGAGCCTGACTACTTCTGAAGCAGTCTGTATAAAGATATTGAAGAAACTGTATTTTGTTTTGTTTTCTGTTGCTTTTGTTTGGTTGGGTTATTTTTCTTTTTAGCCATAGATATTGTATATTTGTTTATATAAATATATTGTCTCAATTAGTACTTTCCCAGGAGTTAGTTGACAAATGCTGAATGCCCTGTACTAATATAACTGTGAAAAAGTAATTATTATTGGAGAGGGAGGGAAAGTAAGTTGCTGGTTGATAATGTTTATGAGTCTGCCCTGAAGCTTTTTTGCATTTAAACAGAATGCATCTCACTGACTTAACTTAGTTTTTAGATGTGTGTTTTGCTAATTGTCATAACTGCAACCCAGTAAATGTATTACATCAGGGAAGTGCTTATCTCCCTAAACGTCGTTTTCTTTTCTAATCTGGATAGAGACAGGAAAAGGAAATTAGGGCAGACAAAAAGAAAGTGGTACGCATAAGGATAATGTACCTCATATGGCATTAAAAGGCATTGCTTAGTTCTCTGCTTTTGCTCAAGGAAAACTCAGGGTAACTAGAGTATTTTGAAATGGTTTCATTACGTAGGGAAGATAGTGGAGCTCTACAAGAAGAGACCAGAAAGCTGAGTAAACAAAGCTGAAATGTAGATGTGCTGGAGCTCATCAGTTAGTGTGTATAAAACATTCACTGCAGGCTGTGCTAGCTGTTGCATACAGAGACTGTTCCACTAAGGCTGGAAAAGACATGCACTCAAACTAGGAGCTGCCGTAACACTGACAGCCTGTGTCCAAAAAGTGACAAACAGAAACTCTGGGGTTGTGAATTAAGCTCCTCTCTGCTTTGCATTGGCAGTTTGCAGGAGAGGCAAGGATAGGAGATTGCTGTGTTGAAAAAGGTCTTCTCTTAGGGTATCCTTTCCCTCTTTTCATCTCTCCATCATGGCAGCAGTGGCAGAGAAAGTGACATGCTGGGTGATATGAGATGTATGACATATGAAGCACTGGATTACCTGGCAGCAGAAGGAACAGAGCATAGGTTAAGGCTGAGCACAGAACAGGCTGGGAAGACATGGAGGGATGGATTTGTGTATCTCTGATGAGATGTAATAAATTTGAATAATTGCACATGGTACTCCATAGGGTATAGAGAGGATTGGAGAGCTATTTTTAACAAGTTTTAAATCAACTCCACAGGATTATTAATTCCCTACTTATTCATACTGAAATACAATTTTTGCTTTGTTATTACAGTATCTCATGATCATCTTTCATCTACCAAATTCTTGGGACACAAGTGTATTCTGCTTTGAAATGTAAATAAATTTTGAGATGGATCCATTTTGGATGCATTAATGGATTACAAATCCATTTTGGAATAGATTTACATTGACTGTTAAAACTTGGAAGGAGACTTACTTCCAGGATACAAGCATGATCTGGTGGTCAGACAGAAGTAGGGAAAACAAGTTCTTGAGTCTTCTTTACCACTTGTATGAAAATGTTAACACAACCACCTGTTCCCATATAAGTCAGTTTCATCATAGCCCATATGAGTTCTCACTTTTTCAACATTTTCTGACCAAAGAATGTCACTAGGGTGTAGCAGATAAGCTGGCACCTGCAACAGAAGAATTCAAGGAAAATAAATTACAGATTTTGATAACTTATAAATTTTATTTTTGCAGAAATAATGGAGAAAAATGAGGTGATAATTTTCTTAAAGCAGCAGAACTTTGCATTAGTTGTATTAATTGATCGTTGTCAAAGTTATGATATTTACAAAAGAGAAACTACTTGCATTTATAGCTGTAGTTTTCCTGACACTCCTTTCCTTTCCTGCTCAGTCTAGTTGCAATTTTTTTAAGCATTGTTTGCTTTGCACTTTGCTCTCCTCAACAAAATGTTGACATCTTGCCAAAACCACTTAACTTTCAAAATGATGTGTTATCAGTGAGGCTGGGAATTTTTGGGTAAGCTGATGAAAGAGAGAGTATGGTTTCCTCAGACAAAATCTTTGGCATCCTGGTCTGCCAGTCTTGAAGTGCATACTTTCTGTGATGGAAAAGTGGAAATAATCAGGCTCAAATATCTCTGGTGTTATGATGCATCCAGCAGCAGCTTTATTTTGCTAATAATTAGTAACCACCAATGAGACACTGTTGTAATGCTGAGGATTTAACATCAATCTTGTTGACAAGTTATTACAGCTATCTACATGAAAATATTTTTATCTTCTACATAAATCCCTGGAAATAGGGTGATGAGTTTTAATAGTTTTCTTTAAGGCTTGATTTGAATCTCCCTACAAAGAGCATTTAGTTTACTGAGTCACTTACCTAAACAAAAATAAATATTCCAGATTTATGATGGCTTGTGAAGCCTAATTCTACCCTCTTATGCATATATATAATTATGCCTTGAAGAACTATTTCAAACCATTTGAACTTTCTTTCTTCAGATACTTGGGCTCTGAGTCTAGGAACCATTACATTTGGTTAATTTGATACGTTATGTGCAGACTCAGAGCTTCACAAAAGAGCTTGATCCCTCTTCCTTGTGCCACAGAGAAGTGGAGATAGATCACAGAAATTTGTGTGTTTCTTATTTCTGGCCACTGAATGATGGAAGGGACAGTATAAACTGGATCAGTGTCCCTCTGGAGAGCAGTGTGGCAACAGAAGTCCTGAAGAATTGAAGGTCTGGAAGTGGATATAACCACACAAGTCAAAAAGTGAAAGGAAGTCTTGAGCTTTTCTTCCTGGACAAAACTACTTCCAGATTGTCAAGAGCAAAAAGAAGTTATAGATTGGCATGAGCAGCATTCATTCCAAGCATTCATTTCTTAGATATATGTATGGCTAAAAAAGTATTAAGTAAAATTTTAACAAGGCGGGTGTAGAGTTTATTTATTTTATTAAAGAATTACATAAACTTTGCAGACCATCATCCCACGTCATATCTCTATTATGAAACCTCTGCAACACCCAAATATCCACCAAAAATATTTCCATTCTGAGTATTTCATTGGGCTCTGTCTGGGGTGGGCATGACTACAGATTACCTATTATCGTACGGTGAGTGCACACAGCTCATCAACAGAGCTAATGGTCTCAGTCTGTCCCATGGTTTGAGCAGGCTTTATTTTCTAGTGAAAAGAGTGTTTGGTTTTGAAGCCTACTGGCATTCTAATGGCAGGGTTTTGTATAAAATCTCCCATTTAAATGCTGTGGTCTGTTGACCCTTGTTTTGATTTCGGTCCGAGGACAGACTTCTAGCTGTCAAAACGAGGAAAGGTAGAAAGGGTGGTTGAGAGAGTGACCATAAAGCACTCTCTTTTTTTTGTATATATAAAAGGTGGACTATAGCCAAATTGCCTTATGATAAGATTATGCTTCATTTGGTTTCTTTTCTCCTTCCCTGTGATGTTCTTATATAAGCCTTGAGGATATTAAAATGTATTTTGACCCTTCACTTCATAATGCAAGAGAAAGATTAGACTCTTTCTCCAAGAGTGGTGGCTTGAAGCAATAAAAAGAGTCTGTATATAAATAAACCTCCAGAAGAAATTTCTTTGATAGACGACTCTTGACAACAGAGAAAACCTTTGTATGCACCATCTGAAGCAGAGAAGGAATTTCTGTCTCACAGACAAGTGCATTCAAAAGAGCCATAACAAAATAGGACACTACTTTTTTTGATGAGGAGAAAGTTCTGCTTTTGGTTTATAGAATTATGTGATGCTGGCTTTCAGTAAAAACTATGTAACAGATTGCTTTGCAGTTTATCTTTCTGAGAGTGCTCCTCAATAGTGAGAGTTCTTCTGTTCCTGACAGAATGCAACCTCATGTTGACCTAGTCCCGACCTAAAATAGATCATCTCACCTAGTCCAAAAACAACTTCATATTCATTTACTCCTTTCAGAGGAAAGGCAGAAAAACCAAACAAAATAAAAACACAAAAAAAACCCCAAACCACCAAACCAACCAGCTCAGATTTAGAACTTCTAAAGATTCAGTGCGTAAATACAGCCAGAATGACAGCCCACCACACAGGGCATTAGCCTGGAACTCTTCAGGAGAGAAGTAGCCTGTGTATGTATTGGGTGTGTGTTTTCTTTAGTGGCACACACCATATTTTATGCATGTTTTCTTTGCTTAGTCAAAATATTTTCAGATAGATTTACAGAGAAGGAGAATGAGAAAAGAAAATGAAAGAAAATATGATTGAGAGAAACTAAATGATGATAGGTGTGGTGGTGTGGAACAATTTCAGTGACCAGTATTCAGTGACAAATGTTCACCTCTAAAGAATTCAAATGAACTTTGATTATACAAAAAAGCCAATGCATTAAACCATTAAATATTAAATCAATTTGTCTCTAATGATTAACCATGTTGTAATAACTCCCTTCAACCTACAAATTACCATTTTGGACAATATTACTGTAACTGAGTTAGGTTTGTTTGAAATGGCTGATATCTGCAACTTTCAGGCCTTAATGGCTAATGTGCATGTGTGTGTGTGTAGAAAAGACAATTCTACAATTTGTCAGTTGTTATGATAGCAATTGAAAAGAGTAAGATGTGTTTCCACATCTGGAGGAGATAGAAACATCTTCTTAAAAGACCATTGGCCCTCTTGGTGGTGTTTAGAAGAAAGAGTTGAGAGAGACTTCTTGCCCACTGAAACTACTGCTAGAATGCAGCTGGGTAGAAAGTAATTTTATCAGTAGGAGTTTGGCCAGTTTAGAAGTTACGATGGTATTCTGTAAAAACTTATGTTTCTCTTTTTAAGCAGTAAAGTTTCTTAATGCTTCTTCTCTTTGAATGGATCACTTCAGACTGGGAGGGTGATGACTCTCTAAAACATTTCTGACAGTAATGCTGCTGAGGAGTTTTTCCCAGAACTTTAATAGAGTCAAATCTGTTAAAAAAAAAAAAGAAAAAAGGAGAATGGAGAATCAAAGTGGGAAAAAGGATAGAAATTATTCTGATTCTGACATAAGTTTTACCTTCTTTCAAAAGAGCATCTTTTTTTGCTTTGTCTTCAAACCTCAAAATAAGAATATTTAAACCCAATAAAAAGCTAGTCTGCTGTTTTCTGTCCTCCAGTTTTCTTTCCTCCTGTTCCAATTTCTCCCTGTCCCTTCTTTAAATACTCTAAATGGAAGTGCTGCCAGATTGCTGAGCTAGTAATAGTAGTCTCAAAGCTGCCTGTGAGACTCTTGTAAAGTTTGATTGGGACAGAGAGGGCCAGATTAATTTCCTTTGAAGCAAATTTTTGTACCTTTAACTGTCATGGTCCTTCAAAAGAAAAACTTCTCTTTCACCTATCATGCTCATCAACAGTTTTCAAAAGGCAGCCAGGGAACTTCCACTTGAAAATCTACATTATAAAACTCACCTGTGATCTTCTTGTGCCTAGTTCTTTTTCAAAACTGGAAACTTCAGAAGACAGCACAGCAGGAAGTGGCTAATCTGCTTGCTGTGCCTAAGGGGCCCTCCAAAACTCAGCTGATCATTTGGCAGTAGTCAGCTGGTGCAACAGTGGTCCAGGGAACTAGTTCCGTTTCTTTTTATGAATTTAAGTAGACTTTTGTTTGTAAATGAATGCTAAAAATAGTAGCAGGTTGTGGAAGTGTAAAGACATGTACAAAAAAAAAAAAAAATTAAGCTCTCTAGGGGTACTTATAGCTCTTACAAATAATATTTGTAGGCTGATGGTGGGTTAGCATTGATACCTAAAACCTGAAAGAGACAAAAGTCTGGTACTGGGCTGAGTTACCCCAAAATGGATGGGAGTGGGATCTAGGATGTTTGTATCTAGGCATTAAATATTTTCTTCTTCCAAGTTGTGTTGATAGGAAACTTATGATTTACATAATTGGAATTGAACAACGTATCTTGCAAACAGGACATGGGATGCAAACTGTAAGAATTTATTATAAGCTGCATCATTATGTAGCAGGTGTGGACAGAGAAAGGTTGACAAGAATTAAAAATATTGTCAAACTCAGTTTTGTCCAACTTCAGTCTTAAAAAGGTGAACATTATGAAAGTAAAGAAGATAGCTGATATTAATTTTAGAGATGATGTGTGATATTATATATCTCACTGTCTGTGCAATGAGTTTGTTTCTGTTCTAAGTCTGATATCTGATTAATTTAAATATCTTTGAATTAGTGGAATGTTGCTCTGACTATCAGGTCTTCTGTCAAGAGGTTTTAATGAGTACCACATCAGATGATTAAGGTAGAATGATTCTATAGCAGACATGAATGCTTCAGATGCCAAGTTAACAAAGTGGAACTATTCCAGGAAATAAGCAACATCAGTTGAGAGTTCAAAGGAAAGCATGGTTTCAGAGGACTAAGCAGCTTCATTAAACTCTATTAATGATCCCTGTAGATAAATTTTGCATTTAAATTAATGTCTTGTGTCTGGAGAAAGCAGTATTACAGAGCTTCAACCAATGATGCAAAGTGATTTACATGAGCTGAACATCTGTGATTCCCTGACTACTGACCTCCTAAATAAGCAGTTCACTTTTTCCCCCCCTCTCTCTGCTAAAAGACAGCTGTTTGAATTAAATTCATTCTTTATCCTTGCAGGGTCTTCATTCTGGTGCTTACTGGATATTGTTCCTATAAAGAATGAAAAAGGAGATGTTGTACTCTTCCTGGCCTCTTTTAAAGATATAACAGACACAAAAGTGAAGATTGCTGCAGAAGACAAAAAGGAAGGTTTGTGTGAATTGTAAAAACATTGATAAGAACCAACATTTATATGTTTTTAAGAATTGCACCTGCATGAGCAATCTCTGGCACGCACACTATTCAATATAGAGACATCCTAATTTTCCAAAGAAGGAATTATATGACATGGAATGATAAATAATCTGTTTGGGTTCTTTATTATTCACATATTGCTGCAGGTTCTGTAAACATGGAATTTAAGAGATGGATTATTTTGTCCTAAAATTAAAATTGTTTTTATATACAATTATTTAATTTATTTACTTTCTGGATTTACAGAGTTATATTTTGGTATTTTGGAAAAGCTAGACCTTTCCAAAAGTTCTATCTATGAATCTGATTTCAACATGACTCAGAGTAAATGAAGGCATTTTTCATGTTTTCCAATGAGCAGAATTTAAAACACCTTTAAAAATTATTTTGCATATTGATAAGCATATATTTTCTTGTGTCATTTTCATTACACTTTAATTTATAAGACTTATTGTGTCATCAGAATTATCCAATAGTATAATAAATACATTCTCACTTTTATTTGCTTCTGAAAGGAAACACTACAAAGATTCTGTTCCATAAATTTGGAAAATTGTCTTATGGTAATGGCTCACAACTGCCATAAAATAATTTTGACTGTATAGTGTAATCAAGGTTTGATAAATTTTGCTAACACAAAGCAAAGTCAGTGTAGGGGAATGAAGGCTATGCAGTGAGCATTGACTTGTGCATCAAAGGCAGTGAACTTATTCCAGAGTTGCATTTTGTGAAGGTATATTGAACTGACACTTCAGTCTTGTAAATTTTCAGTCTCAAAGGAACTGTTTAGAAAGAGTTTATCTGCAGACACCAAGAGTAGGTCTCAGAATTCTTTAAAACATCATTGGTGTTGAATTTTCCAACCTGGTACTGCTCTGGGATCTATTTAAATTTTTCACCCTGTGGTAACCATTGATCTCTGCATGTCTCTCAAAAAATTACATAGTTATGGCCCTTAGAACAGATTTACTCCTTGTGGGTTTCTAAAGTAGGGGAACAATTAGAATTCAACTTTTTCTGGTTTTAAATGCTCATTTTTCAACAGCAAATTTATATTTCAGTTACAGAGGTGTGTAATATTCAGTATCCTTTTATGAAATTTTAGTACTTTAAACCGTAAAATATTATGCTCTCTTGTGCTGATTAATACTTATAAATCAACACTTACCCTTACGATGTCTGCCTCTTGTGTACATTTGGACAAATAATTTCACCTTTCACTTAATTTTCAAGCCCTGAATATTAGAAGGTTTGAGGGGGGGAATATTGCATCCTTGACTTTTTGCACTGAATATGTTTGAAAATTTCTAAGCTGGAAGACTGAAAAATGGTTTTGAAGTAGTACACAAGTACATTTTGCTGCTTTTCCTTACATCCAAGTTCAACCAATTGCTGCCTCTTGAAGTAAAAAAAATAAAAGTATGAAAAATATTTTACCTTGTTTCTTCTTATGCCTCAGAAAGCCTTACTCTTATAAGTTTTAGGAAAGTAATTTATTAAAAGCTCATATGTGGAACCATGTAGGAGAGAGACTGTCAGAACATCTGTGCTCTAAAGGTTAATGATTTTCTTACAAGTGATGCAAATTTTCAGGATAGACTCAGTGAGAAATCACATTCAGTATGCCAGTGATGACTTGAAATAGGTATGTTGCTGATTACTTGCAAAATGACAGCTATTGTTTATCTGATAAACATTTTGTAGCTGCGTGGTTATTTTAGGATGGATTAAGATGGTCTTTTGACGTGGCTTCATGTCAAATTATAAATCTAAGCAGATTTTAACTCCTGTTTCCTGCAGCACGTTTACAAATTAATACAACCCCTGCTGTGTGCTGACACAGAAATGCACTTATGCAGGGCTCCACTACACCAGCAAATGCCCATTCAACTGCTACAAGCAATAAATATTGACATTTAGCTTTCTTCCACGATGTATTCTTTGGAGAACCACCCTGAAACTTGGTTGTTCCATCCCTTCATGCTAATTTCAAAACCATGACAATCATTTTATGTTATTAACATCATGGAAAAAAAAAGTAGCACGTAGTGTGGGGCTTTGACAATTACAGCATTTTACAACATAGAGTGAGATAACAAACACAATTTAACCCTTTATTAATTTTTTTTTTTTTTTTAAGTTCAGCATTTCAATTGTGTGCACCTCCGCCTGCCTGTATAAAAATAAATGTAGGGGTATATCAGATCTTTTTAAATAACATTAACATTCTTTCTATGCAGAATGATTTACTAATCCTACAATGGTGAATATTATCTCATTATTTTCAGAAAATAATTCCCAGTACAATCTGTGCAACTCATTCAGTATCTGAAATTTCAGAATGTTTAACTTCTAGAAGTAATTGATGCTTCTTTACTTAGACCACAACTACTATCAGGAATGTACGATGCACCTTGTATTAACAAAACCTTGAGTTGGTGTTTTGTCTGGATGTATGAAAAAGCTTTTTTAATGTTCAGAGATTGATTTACTTTTTCAAGGATTACTGAATTTGTCCTTTCAAAAATCAAATAATTCTTAAACTTGTAGTTGAAACTGAGCTATTACTACAAGGTAATTGCCATTATGCAGAGTTTTCTATTGCCTTTTTAACATATCTCTTGAGGTTAGACTGTGGAAGAAGAATCTAGATAGAAACATTCTCAGTGTGAAACTATTCTGCTCATGCAATGACCCTTTATCAATGTTTTTGTTTCTGTCTCTCTCTTCTGTTTTCTGCCCAGAACTGACTTTTATAATTTGTATGGATCATTAATAATTATATTCCATCTTACTTTAATTTCTAAACTCCTTAGAAAACTTACCTAACAGAATTATTTCGTGTTCCTTTTCTCCTAAGTCTGCTCCTTTGACATTCCACCAGCACTTTATGGTAACACACAGTCACTGGTTGTGCCTCCAAAAGCTTTCTCCAGACTCCTGCTTCCTCGGGTCTCCCTTTCTTTTCATATCACCTGTTTCTTCTGTAAAACCTTGTTCTCCTTGTACTTTTACAATGACACCTTCCTGAACTTTGTCTTCTGATTTTATGGCCTCTTTCTTCTTGTGCATTGTATATTTACTTTTGCAAATCTCAGGAGCCAATACTGTCTTTGATTTTCTGCAGACATTTTCCTATCAATTTTATCTCATCTGTTCACACAACTTCACTTGGTCCTTTGTGCCAATGTGACTTGCAAAAGTCTACTTTTTTACCTTATTTTCCTTTACCCAGCCCAAATGTCAGATGTCGTCTGTGACCTTTTCTTTTGAATGTGTCATTCTAAATACAAATTTAACAGGGTTTTTTTCTGCTTTTCTTCTGTATAAAAGTTTCCAGTGACAAGAGCCCTATCAACCAATGGGAGAAGCAGGCTTTGTTCTAGGACTTTCATATACGAAAAATGGAAAAACACATGCCTGAGAAGTTTGACAGTCTTTAAGAAGTGCTATGACAGTCAGCAACTTTCACACTTCTTTGGTGTGGTTTGGGTGTTGGTTTTAAGTCAGTTTGACAATATCCCTAAAGGCTTCAGTTTTTCAGTATTGCTAATTTGCTTTCAGCAATACATGTTTGCTCTACCTGTAAATTTACTGTAGAAATACATTCTGATTTCCATCTGCTTAATAATAGCTGTTATCATTTGCTGTTGTAAAAAGCAGCTTGCCACCTTTTCTTCCTAAAACTGTGCACTTTAAGCAAATTGATGGTCTTTTCAATATATAGGAAAAGGTTGGTTTAGTTTTTTTTTTTTTAAATAAACTGTTTCGTAAGTAGTTTTATGGGAGTTTTATTTTAGCATCCTAACTTACAATGAGCTACTTTTTTGGTAAACTAGTTCAAAGTTCCATTGTCCTTTTGGAGGAAAAGTGATTAAACTGAAAATTCTGTTTTCCAAATCTGGACTCCAGTGTGGCTTGGCTGGGTCAGTGCTTTTTCATTTCTGCATATGACACTAGAACATATGCTGGAATTTAGTGGGCATACAGGAATCCAGGTAGGAAAATAAGAAACTAAGTTATTCTGTGACTACTTTTAGACCTCTAATCTGTGTGCTAATGTGGAACAACTTAGGTTACATAGATGTAGAGTTCCACTGCTATGGTCACTGCTAAAATTCCCCTGATTGATTTGACTCATTCCACAAAGCTTCCTTTAGTCTTTATTGGTAATATATTTGCCTTTGTTTTGTTGCTTTTTTTGTTCGTTTGTTTGTTGTTTTGTTGGGGTTTTTTTGTTGTTTTATTTGGTTTGGTTTGGTTTGGTTTGGTTTTTTTATTGTGAAAATTTTAAACTCTTTGTTTGAAAGCAATTATTTTAGGACAGATTTTATCAACTTTATTTCAGAATTATTATAAAAATGTGTGCAATATATAGTAACCACAGAATCTGGGAATGTCTGGAGGTTATCTGGTCCAATGTCCCCATCTCAAAGGAGGGTCAGATTGAATTAATTGCCCAGGAACACGTGCAGGTATGTGCTCCATAGCATGAAGGATGGAAACTCCACAACTTATCTGGGCAGTCTGTTCCAGTGTTTGACTCCTCACAAAGTGAAAAAAAAAGGTTTTTCTTAAACTGAATTTCATGTTTTAGGTTGGTCTGCCTGTTGGCAAAGATGTCTTCACTCTCGAAATAATGTGAATTAAAAGTTGGGCTACACCTTCTGCCACAACAGATTAAACTAAGATGCATGTTATGGTTCTCCTGTCTGGCTTTTTCTGGCTTCTTAGTAATCCTTAAGTCCATATGAATTTCTGAGGAGACAGATTTATTTTGATTATGCATCATTTGTTGGAGGGAGGAGTTGTTCTTTTCAGTGTGCCAGAAGTGAAATGCCATGTGCCAAACATTTTACATTCCAGATTTTTTATGTTGAAAATGTCTATTTGGAGAAGCATTGGTCTCCTGTAAGAAATTCTGCAATGTGCACTTTGATTTATTCTGCTTAATTACTGTCTCAGCTGCTTCATGATTGCTCAAGCTACTGCAGTGAATGTTCAGGAGACAATTTTTCATTTTAAAGCTGTTTATACCTGTCAGGAGGCAGTATGTTGGGATGGGGAACATAACCATTCAGTCACCTGGACTTACAATAACCAAAGCAGTTAAAATTGCTTCAGGATGCACAGGCACCATGCAGTTCCATCAATGGAGGAGGTGGGATAGAAGCAGAGTTTTACCCCAACATTCTGGCTGCCCAGAGGAAGAACATATTGAGGAAGCCTTTGCTCTGCAATGACTCAGTTACATCCCCCCTAGGATGACTTTGCTCCTGGCCCACCATCAAAGTGAGAAGGGTCTAAAACTCTTCTGCCATCATTAAAGAGAAACTCCTTTCCTCCTGCTCTGTGGACGATAATTTAAATACTTAGGGGACAAAAATAGAGCTGCCTTTCTCTCATTGTTCCTTTTTGCATTTGTGAGCACGTAGATGCTCTCCCTCTAACCTTTTCACCTTCTTATCCAAGCAAATAAGTTGTATTTGAGCCTTGAATCTTTAGAGACATATCAATCTTTGTAGCTCTTTCTTTATGCTTGCACCAGGTGTTAAATGCATGTGGCAGCTCAATTCCAGCAGCTCTCAGAGAGGCACAGGGCATGTTCTGGAGCTGAGGGAAAAGTGTCCTTTGTGATACATGTAGAATGAAAATGAGAAAAAAGAAAAGCAAAGTCTAATCCTTGAGCAAATGCAGAGCAGCAGACTGTATTCTGGGACATCCTGGGAGACTGAGAGAATATGTACATTAGCAACCAAGAAATCCATACTCACCAGTTCCTAGATAAATTTATGCCATTGCTTCCAGATTTTCCTTATAAAACAAAGTTATCAAGGTGAGGGGAGAAGGGAGAAGTTGTTTGTTTGGGTTTCTGTTTTGTTTTGTTTTTCATTTTGTTGGCAGATTGTTAGAAAATATCTTCAGATATTCCTTTTAAAGTTTGAAAATTCAGTCAAGTAAGACAGACAAGAGAAAGCATGAAAGAAACAGGGAATATGTTCTGTACATATGTTGCTGAAGAACTTTTCAGAATTGTGTCTGTGTGGTAGGTGATTTTTTAATGAGTCAGACAGTTTACAGCCTTCCTATATAATTTACAACCTTTCTTTTTTCTATGGGAAAAAATCTAAAAAGAGAGAAATATCTTTAAAGATTTTTACTGGCCTAGACACAGTCTGGTATCTTACATTTTATTAAGAGACCATGAGGACTAGAATGCATATTTCGTGTGTACTTTGTGTTCAGAAACACTCGTAGAAGGCCTTGGGCCATTTGCAGAATTTAACTGTAATTGCAGTTATAGGGCATGTAGTTCATGCTGTAGCTCCTCAGAGCAATTCTGAGGTCCTGTAAAGACACAGCAAGTAAGATCTGTTGCAAGTGAGTTTTGCGTAGCTGTAGAAGGGATGAGTTTACAGCTATCCATCCTAAATTGTATACTTAAAACTGCAAAACCAGTTGAGTTTAAGACCAGTCACTCTCAGAGTCTGAGAATCTCATTCCTTGAGGGATAATCAGAGATGCTTTCTGGGCCTTTCAATGGCAACATGGAACAGGCAATATACAAATGGCAATATACACAGACATCATAGGATTTTGAATTTATATATTTCCTAAGTTTAAAAACTATTTTTAAAAAAATCTATTCCCCCTCCCCCTGCTGTTTTAACTCAAGGCAAGTTACATTGACCACAAAACATTTTTATGGGTGACTTATCTGGTTCTTTATTGTACACAAATCTATTAAGAAAACAAGTCTTCATTCTCAAAAGACATGCTTTCATTACAAGATAGCAATTTTTCAGGTACATATATTACTATTGTCACTTGAGTGTGCAAGGTGTACTTTAACATCATCATCTGTGCAAATTTTTAAAAAAATGATTTTTGCAATTAATGACTTTGAAATTATGATCATCTTTTTCTGAATATAAAAGGAGGAAAATATCAATAAATAAAATACATTATTAAATTTATGGAATTAAATAAAAAAGAAAACCCTCAGTTTCTGTGATATTATGTCCTTAAATACTATACAGAGGAAGAGCTATTAACACCTGTTAAAGAGAATAAAAGGTTTCTTGGTGACTTAAATAGTTGGCATTATTTAAGTTCTAGGGGTTCTTGAAAAATATTTCAAATATTCTCTTTATTATTATAGTTCTGTTTTTGCTCATAATGGTATATGAGCATATCACTGTCTCATGAGCTTTGTGGGAATTTGCTGGGGGAAATGCAAACTATTCCAGGAAAAAACAGTCACTTTAAAAACAGATGGAAGTGAGTGATGACCCAGCTGTAAATTCAATGCTACATTTTATTCTGTAAGAACAACATATGACCATTCACTTCAGTTGAATCAATAGATGTCTTAAATTTGATGGCATAATAAAAATGACAATTTTCCAGTTGTGACACAATTCTAGAGTAGTAACAGTAGAAAGCTGGCAAATAAAATACCTTTACACAATTATGAAATAGCTATTTTTGAGTTGGAATATTTTACTTCATTATAGGAGTTCTGTAACTTTTGGCAGTAGTATTAATAAATGAGAAAATAGTTTAAAATAATTCACTTTCAGAGGAGTTCTGCTGAAACTCAGCCTATTGGAAGCAGTTGAAGGAAGGTATGTCTTTTGGAAGTTTTTTTCCCAATTCTGAGTTTTATGAGAGAGACCTAAATACAGGCATCTAAAAACGAAAAATTATTTATTTATTTAGGGGTGTACTCCCATCAACAACCAAAATGGAGGAGGAGAAAGAGCCCTTATTTTAGTTTTATGTGTCTCTTTCCTCACACCTTTTTTTTCTTCACAGTGGAAGAATCAGCAGACCAAAATGTGGTTAAGGATTTTTATCTCATAAGCTGTTTAAAGGTCTTTCTAATTCATAAAAATATTAATAATAATGTAGAATAGTGCTTCTTTTTTCTTTCTGTTCAAAGCTGAATTTTCTCTGAAGGCATAACACTAAAAATATGATAATCATACCTTTGATTCTGTGTAAAATTTGCCACTTTAAAAAATGTTCTGTAATAATGTTTACAGTCTATAGCTGGTATGTGTGTTAGGTACATCTTCTTATTGAATCAATTAATCAGTTAAGAGAATTAAAAAGGCAGCTAGAGGCTAGCCTGGATCCACCATACAGAAAAGAGCATTTTGAATGGTTGGTTTTTGTTGACAGAAAGAATGTGTCATACAACCAAGAGAACTCCTGCAGCCTCTTGCCCATGGTAGTGCTTTTATTCTGTCATTAATACCAAAGAAGACTTTTATCAGTTTTCTCTTTACTGGCAACATCTGGAATGCTGTCCCCAAATAATAACTGAAAATTTGGTAGATTTTTTTAATAGCCTAGAAAAAAATTATACCTACTTTCCATATAATCTGGTTTTTGAGGGGTTTTTTTGTGTTCACTCAGAGTTGCTTTACCCCAGTTATCTCCTTCAGAATTTCCTTGGTGGTTCATTTTTCTTGAGAACTGCCTTTGAAATGTGTTTTGTGTCAATGGTATTGGATATGATTTAAAACCATTGTGTTTCCTGTAGATGTCATTGTATTTATTTTATTGCACATGGGTTATTCGTGGGGGCCTATTCGAAGATCACACTTTCTGTTGTGGTATTCCTTACCTTATGATGCAAGAGATAAGGGTTTCTCAAGACATTTATTAAAAGGACAAAAAAACTTTATTCTTTAACAAATCATTCACTGAACCCAGGTTCAAAAAGAGACAATTCAGTACTTGTAAGATATTCTGGGTAAAAACGTCTCTCTGTGTGATTGGTCTGTTGTAACAGCATAGAGATATACACAGGAAAGGTAATGGGGGAGGTTTATTTCCCTGCCTGATTTCAGAATAGAGCAGCAGGAGAGATCATAGAGGTATGACAATATACCACTCTGTGTTTTGAGCAGGGAAAGGTCCAACCAGCATTAAAAATCACAGAGTTAACCTGGTTACTGGGCATTTTCAAAATGTTCCTTCCACTGTGTGCATGGAGCAGCATTGTGAATTTCTTCAACTCTGTCCATATCTGGATACCTTTTAGCAATGGAGTCCATTTGTCCTGCTCTACTCTGTTGTTGGTGTTGTTATTGTTCAAAAGGAAATCTAGTTTACACATTCAAAATGATGTTATTTCTATGATAAATTATCTTAGGTGGGAGTTGGCATTACTTGCTGTTTCATCTCATAATTGACTTTAATTTTGTAAACAATGAAATGAATGAAAATTCTAATCTACTCTGCCAATTTATCTAGTCCTTTGAGTAAAATCCTAGTAGAATAAAAATTTTATCTTTTTTATTCCTCATATTCGCTCCTGGCTTAGCTCTCAAAATAGCTAAGAAGAAGTAATCTCATTATTTTATTGAATATATTTATAAAAGTGTACTTTTTACACTGTTAAATAAACCTAAAATTTAGGATTTTCACAGAGAACACCCACTATATAGTCCATGTAAATCTGGACTGTTTTTCTTCAGGATTCTTCCTTGCAAAGTGTTTAAAGAGATCTATATGTATATCTATACTACCTTTCCTACTTTTGCCCAGTCAGGGTTTGCACATCATGGCTTGAGATGGTCATATTTACACTCTTTGAAGAGGGTAGCCCATGTGCCTGAATCAATCTTACCCTAAGCCTAACCCCACCTGCAAAGCAAACAGGACAGCAGTGGCAACCAAGTAGTTGGGGCTGGAATATAACTTTGAGCATGGAGCTAAAATTCTTGTGAAAATATAGAAAAGCAACTAAGAGTCACGTTCCTGTCCCTAGTGGTGAACTTGTCTTTCCTTGGCTACTGTACTGCAGAAATACTTCTTAGAGATCCAGGTCTGCAGCTTCGCAGCCTTTAGGATAGCTCTGTCACACTGGTTGTTGGTAGAACTACCATCTCTGAATAAAGTTACTCAGTTGTGCATGTGTTTCCATAACTGAGCTCCCAGGCTACTTTACATCATCCCTCTCTATTTTATTTACGTACTGCCAGTATATTGTGTTCTGGGTTAAATTTGAGAGGTGCAGGTTGCTTTTATTAATTCTCTATGTTTTAGGTAAACACAGGCAAATCTCCTGGATTTTCCTGGGTCATATGAATGAAATACTAGATCTTTATTTTCTATTTTGTGTCCATGCACACTTGTATTGAAAATTTTCAAAGGTAATGACTCATGATCAGATGGAGAGATATTTCCATACAAGAGTATGTTGGGTATGTACCACACCAGAGGGAACTGTAGTGGTTTTAACAAATGCATGAATGAGAGAAGTGAAAGCAGTTCTTTTGAAGGGATACAAATTAATGCTATGAGGAATGAGGAAAAACTACCAAGGCTGAGACATTTTTTGTAAATAAAGTGCAAACTTTCTGGCCAGAGTGGGTTAGTTCATTTTGGTATTTGGAAAAAATGCATTTCATGGTCTCTCTCATGTCACAGGCTGTCTGCCATGGAGTGAGCATAGTGCTTCTGGGTCATATCAGGGTCACGCAGTCTTCACTAAGAGAGTGGGGAGATGCTGGAACAGCTGAGAACTGGAATAGAGAAGTGGTGAATGTTCCATCCCTGGAAGTGTCCAAGGTCAGGTTTGATGGGGCTTTGAGCAACCAGGTCTGTTAGAAGGTGTCCCCGCCCATGGCAGGAATGTTGGAACTAGATGATCTTTAAGGTCACTTCCAACCCAAACCATTCCATGATTCTGATTCTATAAACGTGTCAGACTTTACCCAGAGATTGAGATAATTTTAAACCATAAAGTATTCTGGACTCTATCTAATGCTATGCTCTGACTATTCTGATTTTAGGAAATAATTCTTTACCAAAAGTGTTTTCAAGTTTGGAACAGGCTGCCTAGGGAAGCGGTTGAGTCACCACCTCTGAAAGTATTTGAAAGATTCATCAGAATGGCACTTGGGGACATGTTTTAGGGGTGGAGTTCGCAATTAGTGATTGCAAATTGATGATCTTAAGGGTCTTTCCAACCTAAATTATTCTAGGATTCGATAAACTTCTTTGAAGGAGAGAGACATAGTCAGGAAAGCTGACTTTCCAGGTCTTCAGCATTTCTAGTGCAGCATACACCTAGGAAAGTTTGTCAGAAGTTGTCAGGGTTTATATTTCTGATTTATACTTAAGAAGTAGAATTTTTTTTTTCCAAAAAAAGAAGAAATAAATGCCTCCACTTTCTATTAACCTTAAGTAGATGATTGAAGCATCATACTCTTATAAAAACACAATGGAAAAGACAAGAGTTACAAAGACATTTGTGTCTGATTGTGCTTTCTTTTACTGCAACCTTCCCTCACAAGATTGTAAGAAGTCTTAAGCTGTTGGGAAGCTAATGTTAAGCTCAGCAAAGAGGTGTTGCATTATTTTCTTTTCTTAGCAAATCTTCTGTAATTGTCATGTCTGATGGTTGTGGTACTATACCTATCTTCTTTTGAAAGAAAAACAACCAGAAGGACAGAAGTAAGAGTTAAAAAATGTATTACCACTTTTCTGATAAAGGAAAGATAAGACTAAATTGCAAGCATCCTTTTTAAGAGCTATCTTGAGGAGTGGATTACCATTACACAGGAAGGGGTGTGTAGAAGCACCAGGAAATAGACCCCAAAATCTGGGATTTTTCTACAGCAAGATTTCTCACTATATTTGGGGAGATGAGAAATCCTTTTGATTTTAAGTGCAGGGCAAAAACAAGCCAGTTTTATTAAAATTACTTTCTTATGCTTGATTTTATTCTTGAATCTTTTTTTTCTAAGATTAGCTATAGAAAAAAAAATTAAAAATTAAGTCTGTCAGGTACCTAAATTTTTGAAGAACCAAAGAGAAACAGATGGGAGTTTATAAAAAATGAGCTGTCTCTTCCAGAATAGTGAGCTGTGAACTGAGTATGACAAGAAAAGAGGGAAGGTTACAGAAAATAATCACACACGTGTAGAGGCACACCTGGTGAACAATGTAGTTTGCTAAGGCTCAGGATTGCTTCCTTTCCTGAAGGCCTTGGGAGACCAGAAAGCAGGATAATTCACAAATGTCATTCATTTATTTATGTTATAAGCTACTGACGTGCTCTGATGGCATCTTATCTTCTCAATAAACTAATTTTTTTTCCACTTCTAATAACAACCATAAAAACTTTTTTTGCCACTTCTGGTTAGTAAGAAATTTTTTAGTTCATAATTAATGTAATGCTTTCCTTATTGATGCATGCTTTTCTGTCTCTAGGAGTTGAGTGACTCCCAATATTAACACAGAGGTAGCATTAATCCTTTGCAAATAGTGTAATCAGCATGTGATGCAAGTCACTTGCTGTGAAAATATGCAATTGGTATGATTTTAAGTGCCATATCAAGTCCCACAGCCTGAGTAGATTAGTGAGTACAACATCCTTAGTGACTGAAACTCTGAACCTTGGTACGAGAGATGGAATCTGTGTAAAGCCAAAAAATTTCAGGCTGCCGGCACATAAAATTTAAAACCTTACAAGGAACCTGTCCTCATTTAAAGAGTGGAGAGAAAGTGAAACTCTGTGTCAGTAAATATATGAGGACAAAAGAAACAATAACTGAATATGTATACATCAACTGTTTCCATAGTCTCATGGCATTCTGGAAAGAGATGGAATTGTGGACAGCTTCAGCTCAGGGCTTAGTATATGAGAGAAAGGCAAATCTGAGGCTAGGAGTTATGAAGAAAAAAACTGAAGGCAGTATTATACCATTTTATCATGCAATCATGTATCCTTAGCTTGAAAGCTGCATGTGGTTCTGCAAATAGCTACTGAAAGGATACTTAAAGAATATATTTTAAATTGCATGGGTGATCTCGGCCAGGTAAAGAGAAGACTTCCAAGGTTGACAGAGGTGGAGAGATCCACTTCCACACTGGAAGGCCTCGTACTGCTCAGGATGTTGAAAGCACTCAAGGAAACTCCACCTGAAGGTACCAGGCCAGCCTTCTGAACGCAGCTCGGTGTGGATCTCACAACAGATCCCATTGCCAAGGCTGTTTTATCTGCCAGGATGGACTACCTCGGGCTCTACAGGCTACGGACAAGGACAGCTATTAGATGTGGTCCAGTGTGAGGATGAAGCCTTTAGCTGAAGCATCTCAAAAGCATTGCTGGCCAGAAGCTCAAGAAAAGTGTTTTCCCAGCCTGCCTCACAGCAGATCTGAAGCCTATTTTATTTTTGACACAGTAGAGTAAACTGAGTGGCCTCATACAACATGGCAGTTTATGTTGAGAAGGGGAAAAAAGAGAGGCCTGTAAATAGTTTTAAAGAGAATTTCAAATTCATATGACAAAACCAGGCTACCATAGCTGAACAATTCTACAGTGGAGACCCGATTCAATTTTTTCCTCAGGGCATTTTGTTCTTACCCAGAATTTAAGAAGACTTAAAATTTAGTTTGAGTTTTAAGGGGTTTGATGATTGAGAGATTTTTTTTTAAAAAAACAACATTAATTTATTTGGGTCTTATCTGAAATGATGCTTTTTGTTCTATCTTTCTTCATTGTAGCTGACACCAATATGTGTTGGAGATGAGAAAGTATGAGGCTTCTCCATCTGCCTCCTTCAACATTTGAGTAGCTACTTGGCTTTGCAGTACAAAGGTTTTCCCTTTTTTTTTTAACTTTTCTTTTTCCCCCTTCTCTTTACTGACAAGTTAAAAAAAATGCTCAACTAGAGAGTACTCTTGCATGAATTACATGAAAACTTCTTTACTGAGAAGTTTGGAAAATTTTTCCTCCTACACATTTTGTTATGTATGGTTTTGTGCTGTTCAGCCAAAAATACATCAGTCTCCTATAATAAAAATCTTTCTTGCTTTTCTAGGCAGGTTTCAAGAAGTAGCTATTTTGCTTGCTTCTAAATTCTGGCTCTGCTAATTAGTTTTGTTTTTTGTTAATCTTTTTTTCTCCTTAATTTGTATGCATTCAATTGACTTTAATTAAACCTCCTTGACAGACGGCTTCTTCCTTTAGTCCCATAATTTCTTTTTTTTAAATCCTGACACATCACAAAAAGTCTGCTTTCATTTACTCTGGCATCAATTCACTGTAATTCCGTCAGAGTGACTGAAATTACTTTGAATTTACTGCTTCATAAGCAAGAACAAAATTTGTTCCCATGATTGACAATTACAGACATCTGAATGGAGGTAAAAACCACAAACCTTTCCAAAATAATGTTCAGTCTTTACTCTTAATGGGTTTCATGTCACCAAGGAATATGTCAAGTGATTTTGCTAGTAGCCATGTGGTGGGAAAAGGAATCTAAACCATGAATGTAAGAATTGGTTATTATTAATGAGTAAGCTTACAAATTAGCATATTCTGACATAATGGAAGCCTAGTACAAGACTTCAGACTCTCTGTGTTTAAAAAGTACACCACAAGACACTTTTTTTTTTTTCTTTCTGTGAAGTGAGCAAGAGAGAGTAAGATCACCTCAAGGATATTTTCAGTGGTTACTTCTAGACATCCTTCCCTCTGGTCAGTAATCTCTACTTTCTGAAACAGTAGAGAGTACATTTATCTTATCTATGAAATCATATGTTGCAATTACTTGCTTCTGAGTTGTGAGAAGGAATTTGACAATTAAAACTTTACAGTGTTTTTTATTTTCCCTTCAGGAGAGGGGGGTTTTGTTTCTTTGTGCTGCAAAATATAAAGCAAAAGAAAATGTGTGCATAATATATACATTCCTACCAATGTCTGAAATGCCAGTTGTTCAGGTCCCAAAGGTTATAGTGTTTTCCTGATCTTTAATGGACTCTGACTTCTGTTCTGCAGAAAAATGGAAAGGAAGAGGAAGAGCAGGATCTCATTTTGAGTCGGCACGCAGACGGAGTAGAGCTGTGCTTTATCATATCTCTGGACATCTACAAAGGAGAGAGAAGAACAAATTAAAAATTAATAATGTAGGTGAAATCCTTTTCTTCCCCTACACCATGTCCCCTCGCCCCGAAAAAGGTACCCTTTGCACTATCTTTAAAAAATAAATTGAAAGTGCTGTAAAAGGTCAGTCAGTACTTGAGATATATCCTGGTCATAATTTTACAGTAAGAAGGATTAGAATGCTTCTCGCTGAAGTATATTTCTGGCTACTGTGGTGTTTGTTACCATATAGAAAGACAGTGCATTTAATCATACTGTAAACAGGCATTTATTGCCATGAAAGCCGCATTATAAAATTTCTCAGAATTTTAGGTTCCAATTTACATTGTCATCTCAATTATTTTATCTCAATTATTACTATTTGCCAAAAAAAAAAAAAAAAAAAAGAGACTCAAGCTCTTACTCTAGCTGAAACTCTTCCTGCTGTTAAGCTCCAGAAGGTCACACTTCATTTAGGCAAGTTTTCATGTGAATTTCTCCAACTTAATATTTGTCTTTTAGTTTCCTAATTGAAGTAGTAATGTTTCTGTCTTCAAATTAATTCCGAATTCCCCCAGTAACTATAACTAATGAGTAAGTTCACAAAACATGCTGTGAATGTTGCTAACAGTAAATCAAACCACAGACAAACCAACAATAGAGCAACAGAATGACTTCTAAAGAAATGTTAATGAGAAAAATAACTCCTGCTTTGTGCAGTACAAATTAAAAGTAAAAATTGTGGTATAGTTTAAGGATATGAAAATACACAACTGGTATATATGTCATAGGACATACAACCACTTCCATTGAATTTAAATATTAAATGTTGCAAAAAGATTAAATGTTGAAAAATGATTAATTTTTTTTAGAAGTTACAATTGTTTCATGTTGAAGCAGCATAACAATAAAAAAAATCCCTGCAAAATATGACCAGGCCTTCTAGGGATATTTTCATTGTAATCTTTTAGGAACATTATTTAAATAGTGTTTGATGCCCTACCTGTACTGTCAAAATGCTAGTGCAGATGTTATTTTACCATGTTAAAACATTTATTCTGAGACTAATTTACTAGCTTTAGAACATGGATTTTTGGAGCTATGGATTGGAAATAATAAGAGGAATGCTTTCTTTTCCATGATTAAAAATCGTCAGACTCTAAGAACAGTGAGAATTCAGCTGCTGAAATTCTTGAATAAGAACCAAGAATAGAGAAGGCAATGACATCAGTATTTCAAAGGAAACACAAACAGAAAGGCTGTTACAGACAAGGCAAATGTAGTTAAGTCTATGGTTATGCAGGTTTTGTCTTTTTAATTTCGTAGTGAATAACTTCAAGATCAGAAGTAATCTTAGCTTGCTAAATGCACAATATTGTTTTGGGAGGCTCTTTGTTACTGCAACAGCATTAACCAGGAGCACGGTAACAGTGAGCAAGAATTTTGGTAGTAAATAATGCAAGACAGGTCATGTACCACATGCTGCTTTTGGGGAGGGTAAGTGTTTCTTGTTAAAGCTAGGAAAGGTGAAAAACTAAGAATTTCTACAGCTTAACACTGAAATCTTGGTTGCATTAAACAGTAGTAAGACACAGACTCAAGACAAAGCTAGTCTAGTGACAAAGGTAGTCAATTCGGAAGCCATATTATGGTAGATTAATAATTTGATTTCAGTCAGGAGTGCAATTTTAAAGAAAATCAAAAATTATTCCTACTAATTGTGCTTTCATTTGCATGAACTGGATTCCTGCAGATGAAACTAAACCATGAGAGTGGCTCCAAGTACTGGAACTGTTCAGTCCATTGGACCAGGCTAGAGATAGTCTGAAAGAACCTTCTCACAGCTCTGTGTATAGGATGTTTTTCTTCAATACCAGTTACTTCTTTCTATATGTTCCTATTTACAGTACTATGTCTTTGTGTATACAAAGCTCTCACATATCTGTCCAGTAGAATAACACTGCTCTGCAGTGAGAATTAGTTCAACAGAGGAAGAAATAGTTTGCCAGATGCAGCCCTCTCTTTCTCCATTTAATCTGTAATTTACTAGTCTTCTTCCTGGCTTAACATTCACAAAAGTTATTCCATGAACAGAATCATCTGTATAAATAAATGTGAGGTTTAGGTTAGAAAAAAGAAAGTAACACTTATTCTTGCCTGCATATGAGTATGTCCTATGTTATTATGACTTTTTTTACAAAAAACATCAACCACCTAAGGGCTGTGTTACAAGAAATGCTTCTGTGTAATCAAATTATTGTCTCATTTAATTTTTTTTCTCTCTTTTTCAGAATGTTTTTGTAGATAAACCAGCATTTCCAGAATACAAAGTTTCAGATGCAAAAAAATCCAAATTCATATTGCTGCATTTTAGCACTTTTAAAGCTGGCTGGGACTGGCTTATTTTACTGGCAACGTTTTATGTTGCTGTGACTGTACCTTACAATGTTTCCTTTATTGGCCACGATGAGCTGTCTACAACTCGAAGCACAACTGTCAGTGACATTGCAGTGGAAATTCTCTTTATCATCGGTAAGATATGTTTGGGGGTTTTTTGGGATCTCTTTTCTGACATTTAGGATTTTTGCAGAATGAATAATATTTTAGAAAAAGAAATAATAATCCCTTTCATGACTTTAAAGAAAATCAATTTTAGTTGTATGGCTTGATATTTTATCTGAACTTTAGATTACTTTTCTTTTTTTTTGTTTTTTCCTTTAAATTGATTTGGGTAGTTCTACTGTTACTCTAAAGGGACTTTTGTTTTCAAGGAAGATTGAAACCCATTGTTTCACCCTGGGAATGCCTAAAACCTTCTCAGTATAGGGATGAGCCCTAGAATTGCTACAGTTTTGTTCTCAATCCATGGGGTTATTTTTTTTATTTCACACTTACAAGAATCATGGACCACAAGCTGAATAGATATTTTAAAATAGCGATGTAAGATCCAAACTCATACTGCAATAACACACATGTACAATGTCAATATGCTATATTGACAACTGGGATAGAATTTGAGAGCTTCGAGTTTTTCATCTGATCCATTCTCTAAACTTTTTATTTCCATGATGCATTTAATTCTTATATCTTTTAAGAACCAAAAAGGAGACAAGGACATGTCCAATAATGGCTTTGTACAAAAGAAATTTCTAATTTTTTTGTAGTATCTTTTTTCAATTTATTTCTGAATATTGAAAAGAACCCCTGAATAGAGTCAAACAGATTTTTCCCTGGGATTTTACTGTTATAATACCACTCAGTGTTGTTACATAGACAAACCAGAGCTCAGATCTGTTGCTACTTGCAGGTGGAGAAGCTATCACTTTTAAGAAATAAGCCAAGTTGGGTATACCTTTCTTGAACATGAAAAGGGTTCCGATGTGTTCTGGGAGAGAAAGAGAACAAAAAAAACAATAAAATAATTTTCAGGTTTGAAACTTCCTTCCACTTTAATCTTTCCTATTTTTTTGTGAAAAAATATAGCTTCGCTCAAAAATAAAAAGCAACATTGCAATCTTCTCTAGGAGAACTAAAGAAAATTGAAACACCATAAACACTTAGCAATAACTCAGAAGATTTTCTTATAAAAATTTTTGAAAAGTTTATTCCATTTCTCTGTCAGCATTATTGTAGAAAGTAAGACTGGTAGGTGATATGGCTGATGGAAGAATTAGATGTTATGATGAATAAATATTTGTTTCCTCATTTGGTCATTGTTTTGTCATTAGACATAAGGTCTAAATTTCCATTTTATGCTCATTATTAGATCTTGTTGGACACTTTCACGTTAATGCAAATAATTCACATTCAAAGATTCTCAAGCACTGCAGTAAGAAACTTGCATTCTGCAATGCAGATCACCAAGGATCATCCTATGTCTTGCATAAAGAGTGAGATTATGACTCTACTCAGTCATAAATTAATATTACATTAAGAATACTAAATCAAATAAACCCACTTGATGTACTTGGGTGACTTTATAAAAATATTAGATTCAAGCTTACAATATATTGATAATGGTGTAAATAGCTGGTTTGTGTTATAAATATGTTTATTTGAATTTAAGCACAAGAGAGTATAGTCTGTATCTAACTGATTTATGTGCTGTAGTGTTCATTTGAAACAAAACAGATGGTGAACTGCTCAGTGATACTTTTCTGGTTATATGTTTTGCTGGAAATATGGAGTTTTATATCAGTAAGTCAAAAGCAAAGACATCTCTATGATCAATAGAATTGCTGAGTAAGAAAAATAAAGCAAAGAAGATTTTCAGTAAATTTTACTTCACATTTTCCAGCTAGATTTTTAGGTCTGTAGTCCAGGGAATCAAACTATGGCTGTAACTAAATTCATTCAAAGAAATGTTCATGGAGCACTAGAAGAGACTTTGACTAACCATGTTACTGGCAACCACAAACACTGTTACTGTAGAATACCGATATTCCTCCCCCAGAGTTTGAATAATGGCACAATTTTCCCCAGAATAATTTTTTTCTAGAGTTATTATCTAATTTAAACCTCCAGCTCTGAGGAAAGGTTTATGGAGTATTTTCAAGACATTGTCATGCTGCATTTAAATCCCTGCAGTGAATTTAAAGAAAATAGTGTGTTTATGAATATCTCTCTAGGGTCCCTTGTCTGTTAAAATGTTGAATTAATGTGTCTCAGAACATGTATAACTATATTGAAAGTAGCAAGATTGACAGCATACTTAAATTTAAGCATAAGTTTCCAGGCATTTGTTGCACTGTGGCTCTGACAAGCACACCTTTGATGATGATCTATGTGCTCTGAGAAAAGTCATGAGAAATGTTGAGAAAAATTCTTCTTTATGATGCCACTGCCTCAGAAATGCAGTGGGGAGATCTGTCTGATATAGGATCTTCAGTTGTATTACAGCTTTGTAGGCACGGATTGAGGTAGTCACAAAACTAGTCATGGGTTGGACAAATAGACTCTACTTTGATTTTATTCATATTTCTGAGAGCATGGAGTAATATTCCTTTTATGAACATAATTTGCATAAACACTCATTTGGACTGGACAAGGTCTTTGTTTTTAGCTGTGTAAAGGGTCCCTTCCAACTCAGCTTATTCTGTGATTCTGTGATGTGTGTCAACCTATGCTTAAGCATGATAAAAATACTTATGGAAGTGTTCTTCTGACTTGGGGTGCTTACAAGTAAGAGCATTGATATGAATCAAATTATTTATGAGAAAAACATCTAGCTAAAGGTTTAACTGCTTTAGTCTTTAAAGTTCTCTAAAACACAGACAGGAGATAATAATAACAGCCCATTTTTGACATCTTCAGGGAAGAGGATGAACATAATTAGGTCTTCTCATATGAAACTAAATTTTTCACCTATGTTTTCTGTGGTCACTTGTGTGATGTTGTATTTGAGTGTACTTCCATTATCGGTTTCTCTTTGTTATATGTGCAAACTTTCTCTATCATCCTCCTGTAAATAAATCTTTTGCTTCCTCTAAGCAAAGATAGAGTAAAATTAGTTTAATTTTACAATTTTTTAATGTCTTATGTATTCAAAACCCATAAAGAAGTGCAGAAAAAAAAGCTTGTTAGCTTTTTTTTAAAGCTTGTATTTTAAAAACTCATTAAAAATATCCTAAGAAATGTTTTATCTGGTGAGGGCTATTACCTGCTTTATTGCACTATTTGCTTTAAAGTTTATGTCCCTGTATTTGCATAGACAGTAGCTGGGTCCATCATTTCTGGATATGTATGTCTGGGAGCCTGAATATCAATACCTCTAAGAAGCATAATGGATCTTAGTTACTTTCCAATAATATTTTTAAAGTTTTCTGTCTTCTGGAGAAAAAAAAGCAGGAGAACCTCTCACCAAATTAATTCGATTTCTTTAGTAATAATCTTCCAATTGCTTAATGTTTACTCTTCCATAACTATCCAGTGCAGAGTTTTTATTTCTGCAACAATTTTATTCCATTTTTCAGATATTGCCTTTCTTCATCTGTTTCGGTTTTTTAAAAAATTTTTTGAACATCTTGATTGAAGAAAGCAATAATATCTGAAAAAATTATCAGTCCTTTATTGTGTACTCTCAGGACTATTTGAATAGGAGGCCTTCAACAGGAGTTGAGATCAATGCAATGGTTCAGTGAAAATTGCACAGGCTTTCCAGGTAATGGTAATGCATTATTTGCTGAATAAGATCAAAAGGGTCTGAGCATTTTGTATCTAAGGTGGCCAGGAACAACTATAGAGAAAAGAGCTTAATTTTCTATTTGTGCATCATCTAGTTTTTAGTGGAAGACAAACACTGGATACTAATTACAGCTATAAAATTACACTTTTTATAAACAGACTGGAGAGTTATTTTAAGTGATTTCTTGCAGTATACTACTTTGCCACCTGTGGGGGGGAAAAACCCCATACCCATCCCTTCCTCCACTCTCCACACACACACTGGCATCTGAAGACTTGATCTATGGCTTACACTTTCAAGAGAGAAAATTGATCTTTACACTGATTTCCTCTCTTTTGTATGTATATTTCTCTCTCTCTCCCTCCCATTAAATATTATTTAACAAAGTGTTTTATCAGCAATTTCTGTTTTTTAAGGCAATATGTTTAAATGCACTAAAGCTCTGATTTGTGTGGCATGACACTGTAGACTAAGGAGAATTGTGTGGCCATTAGTATCTATCACAAATATAAATGACTCAAAATCTTTCAAAACCTCTTTTAAATCATATGAAGTCCTTGAGTCTCACGCATTTAATATGTAGAGACTTAAGCTATGGTATAAACCTCGTGGAAATTAATATAATCATTCATGACTTACACAGTAATTCAAGTATACATATTATTGTACTGAAAATAATATATGTTGAATGAAATTTGTTGGAATAAGATGAGGAAGTATTAAATGCTATAAATTTTATTAGATTGCTTTAAAGTGGAAGGCTTGTTTTCTTTTTTTCTTTCATCTTCTTATTCATTATTATAAAGATTATAATTTCCTATCTTTGCAAGTGCACAGAAGGTAATTTAAAATAATTTCTGTGTCTGGGGGACCTCACATCTAAGAAAACTTCAGAATTTTGAAAGGAAATTGTAGTGTCTTGAATTTCTGAAAGTGTGGTTTCAGGCTGTGTTATTCTAAAATTCAGGAAAGGACCAAGCGAGTGGTTTAAATCTATCTCTGAGAATTTATTTCTAAGCAACAAACAGTCTCATCTGTGAATGTATATGAACTGAGCATGTAAACAGATAGAGTCACATCATTGATACACCTAATATTTAAAAGAGAAGGTTATAAGAAAATGTTCATGCTCTATGGATTACCTAGTAATGTGAAAAAACAATGCAAAATATTTATGCTGAAAAGCAGTAGTAAGTTTCCTGAAGATTCTCCCTCAAAACATCCAACTCAGATGGGCAAGACCACTATAATGTCACAAATTTTTTCCAATGACCTTCCTTGGATACTTGTAAGGAGAAGAGATGTTTGTCCGCACACAAGATGCTGTTTCCAAGCACAAAAACATCACCCTTGACCTAAAGGAGAAAAGTGTAAGCCACAAGTTATTATTTCATGGTAGTATTTTTGTATCTTCAGGTAGATGCAGATAAGTGTTATGGTAATGGAGGCACCCTGAAAATTGTACTTGTATTGCCTCTACTAACTCTTCTTCATTAGAGCTACAATCACACAAAAGTTGTATTTTTCATTTACTACCCTGTAATACAATGGTAATACAATGTTGTATTTTTCAATAAGGTTAAAGTCTTTTAATTAACAATCTAGGTAATTTCCAAGGAAATTATTTGATGCATAATAGTTTACCACAATTTTTGTGAATTAGCATGTGATCTTTTTTCCCTTTTTTTGGTATGATTTATGGCTATTATCTACGTGAATTGATGTCAAACTTCATGAGGTAGGTTCTGAGAAAAATATTTCAGGTTTTCCCTTGGAACTGGTCAAAAATTGGAGGTGAAGGAAGCAGTTATGCCACTGCCCACTGAATATTTTACTGATTTGATCTTTGCTTTGCTTTCTGCAACATTTGTGTGAAGTAAAATTTATTCATGAAATATCAAACAACTATGTCTGCTTCACATAGGTAGAATTTAGTGAAAAGTTACATCATGTGATTGATGTTTCTCCATTCTGTGGAATTACTTCTTTCTGCCATATTTCTGCAGGTTCTATTAAGAAAATTGCCCATGTAGAAACTTTCACACTTCTGCAGTCACACCTACTAGCTTCTTTCCAAAGTAGAGCTAACAGTTCATTTTTCAGAAATATTTCAAGCTCTTGGCTTTTCATTCAGGACTCCAAAGTCTATATCCTCCTTTGTAGAAAAGTCAATAAAACATATTTTAGCTATTCAATATGTTCAGGGATTGAGTCTGTTTTCAAAAGATACAGCATAGTTTATAAGAAAAGAAGTCTTTCCAGTTTAGTGTGTTATTATAATGGTCATGATATGTGATGCTTTTCTGGTGTGTCAGCTACTATGGGACTGAGATTAGCTAATCACAGTTTACCACCCTCATAGTCAAAAAAAGCAACTAAAAGGGGGCAAACTCCAAAGGCTAAAAATCCAAGAAGTGGGTAAAAGAAATTACCCCTCTGTCCTGACATTGGGGTGCTGCTCATTCATGTCTACAGCAGCCAAAGTACGGTGTTTGATATAACATATCATGTTAGCACATTATCAGTGACCATGTCCTTCTGGAGGGAGTGACTTTTGTTATAAAAATACCCACTCAGAAGATGCCTTCAGATTTCTTTCTTTTTTTTTTTTTTATACTAATGGATAATTTACCCAAGAAAAACAGTATTTCCGCTTGGATGTAACTTCAATATCACTACTTTCCACTGTAAGAACAAATAGTAAGGAAGAGCAAATCAGACTGTCAGTTACAGACAGATTTTGGGAGCCAGTTCTGCTATGATCCATCACACCCAAAAATGTTTTTTCTTCCAATAAAATCACTGAAAATGTTGTTTATTTGACAAACTTGAATGAGTCAAGGCTGAGAACATACATCACAGCACTACCTTAGGACAGGGATCGTGCCACTTCTCATGTACTGTGCAGTGATAAGCAACTTGGTGTCAAATGGTAAATAAACTCTTCTCACTGGAAAGTTTGACTGGTAAAACAGCTCAGTGTATTCAGTCATAACTTTAACTGCAAAAGGACTACGAATTATAGTTACTCCATGCTGACAGAAATCTTATTCAGAAGTCCATCTGGTTACATAATAACATGTGAATTGTGGTAAAGACTTTAAGAATTTGTAGCTTTTAACCATGTCCCTGTTGTTCATCTGAATTCTAGTCATCCAGCTAAGCCACAGGACTTCTATAAAAGAGCTTCTTTCAGTGGAGGTGTAATGTGGCTCTAAAATGTGTTTTCTAGACTCTATGACTGCCCACACAAACTAAATGGGGTTGTTTGCACAATATTCTGAAGTGTTAGTGACCAGGAGAAAATGATATTAAGGGTTGCACCCAAAGGAAAATAGGAGGGAGAGGTACACTTGATAGCCATATTTTACATTTTTAAATGTACAGTTGCTTAAGGGCTAATTCTAATCCTTTTCCATCATTTTCTTGAATGATAATGCTCCTCAATGAAATTCTTTTTTTTTTTTTTTTCTGTTTAAGCAGTGGAAGAGAACAAATTTTCCTACGTAACAAAACACCATCCTGGTAGTACAATGATGGATCTTGATGTTCCATTTTAGATATCAAGTCCATTAGGATCTAGACATCATATCTTGGGATACTTAATTTCTTTAATTTCTAGCAGTATATAATTTGGTCCAGCTTCTTCCTTCTCACTGTTACCTAGAACAACACAATACACCTGAGACTTCAGGTATATGGAGCTTTGTATGATCTTTCAGTTCTCAAAGATTCTGACAAGAACTAGAAATTTTTACCATCTAGTTGAGTCTTAAATAGAAGATGTCATATTTAACACATGTATTAAAGAAACTGTATTCAGCTAAAACATGTTTTCCTGAAGGACATCAACTCTTCTTCAAAAACCTTAAAGAATCCATAACTCTATTTACTTATGGCTTGTAAACTACATATTTCTATTTTGGAGGTTTTTTTCATCAACCTGCAGTAGTGACATCTCGTTAAGTGTTTGGTTTTTAAAATGTTGCTACTTCCTGACTTATTTTGGGCACACTGGATTGTAATTTAACATCTGATATGACACAGCCTTGCTTTGCTGCTGCATTCCAAAATTAGATAAAGCATATGCATTGAATACATCTGGATTTTCTACAAGATTATTATTAGCTTCTCTCGTAATGACATGACACTATTTACTACAAAGGAACTAAAGTTTCATGTTAGCGTTTCTTTCCTAAAACTGTAATTTTCCTTCATCATGGACACCAGTGATTTCTTACTCTTTCTCAAACAGGTCTAGGTTTTCATTCCAATTTTTCTATAGTTTATATCAGTTGTCATTTAATATCTGTTCAGCGTTTGATATAACATTCTAAAAAAGAAAAAAATACCGTTCCTCCAGCAGCTGCAATAGGCTTTTATTAAGACATAATTTTGATTATATTATTTATATAGTATTTATTTTATTATATTTTATATATTTATTACATAAAATTCCTACATTTCAGTACTTAGTTTATTGGTACTTAACCTCTGCTGTGCTTTTTTTTTCTTGTAAGCTTTATTTGATTTTGTAATGGCTCAAGTTCTTATGCAATGGTATAAGATGAGCATTACTTTCTTTTCCTACATAAACCCAATTCCATCTCCCTCACCTGATCATGTCAGCCTCTTAAAGAAAAGCTAATTGTGGTTATAGATGTCTGGAAGGAAGATGCTGAACTGAAAAATCACACTTCCATTTGAATAAATTTTTCTTTGGCAATTTACTAGGAACACCTATGTTTATCTCAGCAGTAGATTAGAAAAAAAAGAGTTTATATAGGGACAGATAAATTGTTCTTCAAACAATATGGCACTAATATTTCCTGAAATCTTTCCTAAAAGCTCTCTGGCCAGATTCTAATATCATTATGCTTGTATCATTAAATGAAATTTGCTAAAAACAATTAGATAGATGAAAGAGCCTGGACTTTGGGGAAAGTATTACTAGCTAAGGACAACCAACATAAAATCAGAAAAAGGAAAGTGAAAAAAAATACAAGAAATTAGAGACAAGTCAGTCATACCATCTAGAAGAGGGAGATAATATAGAAAATTGTCTTCTCTGAAAATCAGTGAGGTTAACATACCTAAATCATCTAGTTCTTAAGCACAGGCTTGAATGACTGCAGTCTAACAAAACATCACTGCTTATATGTATGCCACTAAAGGCACAGGGTTTTTCAATTTCATTTAGTTCCAATGAAAGACAGTTAAACTGAAGAATATTACATTGCATTTTCTGAAATTTAAGACTATGTCATAGGCAGTTATTGAATCACCTGACTAATCCTGAATTGTTGTTCTGCTATAACTTGATCATATGTTTAATCCCAGCAGGATTTATTTTTTAAACAATCAAGCCTAAAGAGACAAAAAAGGTCACAGGGAAATCAGCTGCTTCAGGTAAAATAATCCTGTTTATGGGTGAAGTGGCTCAGCTGGCCTCCAGAGAGCTATTTTTTTAAACAGGGATTAGAAATTGAGATTATGCAGAATACATATTGTGCTTTTAATACTTTACAAGGGGTATTATATTGGAAAACATCTTAATGATTAATAGGTTAGCTTGATGACTATCAGTTTGTGGCTTTTGTTCCTTTTAAATCATTTAGGAGACCAATCTGCATTATGCACTAGGTAGAACCTCCATTTTTTAGCATGATTTTTTTTTCCCTTTGCTGAACACCAGTTTGAATTGGTGTTTTCATACCATTCACTGCGTGAATGTGTCTGTGTGTGAATGTGTCACATAATAGGAATCTAGAAAGAGGCAACTTGGTCAAGGATGTAGCATTTCATAAAGACCTTTAATCCAAGAGAGGTCACCAATTTCAAAACCTTATAAACTTGCTTAGATTTCCCAGCTCTTATGCCCAGCTATGAAATAAGTTGTCTTTTCTTAGGAATTGAGCATTGCTAGGGGGTGGATTTCATACTGGAAGCTTGTGAAAAAGAAAATAGTCACCAATACGTGAGTAAAAGACATTAGAACACTCAAATAAGGAAAGTAATTGTTTAGAGGATTCCAGTTATATCATGTTATTGGCTAGAGGTATTTGGAATGAAAATATCACAGACCCATGTAGCCATGATAATTACAAACTTGGAAGACATTTGGGTAATAATGGTCCCAGCGTTCTGGTGTTTACTGCTGTGAATACTGTGTAAGAGCTTAATGGGAGCAAAATATATAAATAAATTAGGAACTGCAACTGTATGGACAACAATTTTAAGTTCATGTCATGGCTGAAAAAAATGGGGATTTGTTTTTATAAAAATGTATTTTCTATAATCTTTAATTGTATCTTTGCATGAGTTTTAGAGATATCACATTTCTTAAAAGATTTTTTATTAAGGGATGTGTGCCCATACCTTACCAGTAGTGGAAATAACAGACTGTGAGAATCCATGCAGATGGAGCTAATTAACCATGGGATCCAACCAGGAGAAAAATCACAGTCATGGTTTCACAAATTCACTGTTTATTATCTCTGCATGCATCTTAAGGACTTAGTGCCTAAAGGGGCTTCTGGTCTGTGTTGAATTGGTAGGGAAAGGTGATCGGTCTGCAGAGTAGAAAGAAGGGGGACTCAGAGGAACAGGACTCAAAAAGCAGAAAGTAATTGCATCAGCAGGGAACTGTGATCAGAGGGTGTGTGGAGCAGAAGCCCATTTTCCTACACAGTGTGCAAGGTCGACATGATCCCTAGTTGCAAGCCTCTTGAAACTGGAGATCTTGGGTTTACCCTGTTGGGTACTTTCATGTCAAGTTTACCTTTGTGTTCAACAGACAAAAAACAAAAAGCCTCACTTCTTGGAAGACTGACACTCTTTGCTCAAGGTTCACACACAACAGTGTGTACAGAAGTGAGTGGGGAAGGCAGAGATCACGACTGACTTAAGACACACTGGTGTTTGTTAACACAATGTGTATCTGTGTTAAACACAGTATAAGGCTTGTGGAAAAGGCCATGTAGTTAAACATTATTTAAGGACCTTTCTTAAAGTCAATAGGATAGTCTAGACTTTATATTGAGCTTTAATTTGCTTGAATCCTGACTTTTTTTCTGTCTAATTTGAACTGAAATTGAATTATGTAACAAAGTAAGAGCTCAAATTTTTCCTAATGAAGACAAGACTAAAGACGTTTTACTCTTTTTTCCCTCTCTACATCAAGAAAAATGGTATTTTAGATATGTGTGTGCTGTGCTGCTTCAAGACACGTGTAATGATTGATATTGATTGACACTGATAAGCCTTTGGTGTACTGGATGTGCTTACATTTAAAGCAAGAATATATCTCCTTTTCTGTTAAAGCTTTAGTTGCTTCACAGATGCTAATGGGCAATAAATAAGCAAATACTTTTTCTGACTTCCATAACTACCCTTTGGAGATTGTGAGACAAATGAGAATGAGAAGCAGTTTGATATTTTTTGCAGTTCCTCCTGCTTTAGTTTTAGCTAACTTTTTAATGATATTTCTCATGACAGAGACATTATTTAAATGTTCTATTCTGCTTTCCTGAGCACATGACGTGTGGCTCACAAGACCAGTTAAAGTGATATTTTCCTATCTGACATTAAAAATATTTGCAATAAAGTAAATTCAGATTTTTCCTTTAGTAATAATCTTTGTTATTAATATTTGGGTTTTGTGTTATGAGAGGTGCTAAAGCAGAAGAGAGATTGCAATCTTTGTCCCAGTCTGAAATAATCAAACACAGCTTTAAATGTGAAATTTTCACAGGCTGAAGTTTTTGTTAGAGCATACTTAAAGATAGTAGAAAAAATTTAACCCACTAATTATCCAAATATGTTGGGGTCACTTCATATATGACTTAAGAATCAGCTCAGAGATTAAATGTCCCTCTTGCCTTGTTTACAGGTGTAAACTTAGAATTGTTGCCCTTCATGTTGGAGGAAACTATTAAATCTCACCTCATCTCAGAGCATTTGGAACAAACTCAGCACTACAGAAAACCATTAGTTTTGAAGCTCTCGAGTTATCTGGAATCTCCAAAGCTTTACATTATGGATTCTTGTGTTGAATTTCAGATTGTTCTTTCAACTGTCATCAGTTCGTAGAAGCTACTGCACAATAAGATAAACAATTGCTAAAATATTAAATAATGCATTAGTATTTTCAGAAGATATTATTGGTGATAAGAACACATTTATCAAAAAAAAAAGGAAAAAGTAAATCTTCACTTTTTTAACAGAAATCCCCAAAAAACTGTTGAATATATAATTCCTAGAAATAATAAAATCTCTCGGAAGAAACAGTCATTTCTAAACTTTTGTTAAAGATTTTGTTGTGCTCTTAGAAGTCCTTGGCCTCAGGGTTCTTTTTTGTTTTTTCCCTTACAGATTTCTCAGTAAGTACTTTAGCACAGCAGTTAAGCTGTAAATAAGATTGCCCAGATGAAGAAACTGTTTACACCTAAGTATAGCTCAGAAAGTTGTCAAGAAATGCAAGATGGATCGCATTTACTTCCCGCCCTCTGGACTTTTATCTAATAAGCTGGATGCAGAAAGAAGCACCTAGCATTTCCTTTTTTTTTTTTTTTTTGTGTGTGTGTGTATAGTTATTATCTGGGGCTGTTGCCCCTAAATTGCTTTGATAGGAAAGCAGAAAAGGGTGAAGTGCAGAAAAACCTCTAATCTCTTCAATCTTGAACAGTGAATTGCATATGCACATTGATAAGCCCTTGGTGTACTGGATGTTCTTACACTTAAAGCAAGAATTTATCTGCTTTTCTACTAAAGCTTTAGTTGTTTCAAAGATGCTAATGGGCAATAAATAAGCAATAGTTTTTCTGACTTTGATAACTACATTTTGGAGTTTATGAGACAAATGAGAATGAGAAGTTTCAAAATACCAATGATGCAAATATCTTTATCTTTCTTATCTCTATGAAACTAATCTTCATGAAATTGTTCTGTGTGTGACTGGTGCTGCTATACTGATCTGGAAATGTTGCTAATAACCAACCATCTCTACAAAGCACCTGTGGAGTTAAACTCACCCCCTTGCTCATTATGAACCATGTGAAATTATGCTATATTCCCATCTTAATTGTATTATGGAAAAATTTTGTAGCTTTAAGAATGCAAGGACAGCTGAGACTATTTCATGAGGTAATCTAAAATGATTATATCTCTGATTTTACTTATATGTTCTATTCAGCCTGCGTACCTGGTTGAATGAAAACATTAGTTCTTAAGCAATGAACCAATTATAACCTGCAAGACCTCAGTCTGTGGAACCAGATACCCTCCAATATGTGTCTAGGTCACTTTGTGTTACGGTTTTGCACTAAATTCTAAAAAAATTGCAGGATCAACACTGTGCCAAAAAAACTGAGATATTCCCTAATGACTTCATTAATTTAGGAGACTTGACTCTACTGGGTCAAAGGGAGGGAGTGGCCAAGGTCAAACTGTTAGAAATACCATAGGTTTATTACTAGCAAAGTACAGGTTAACCGGTATGACAAATCATCATAGCAGGCTGTCCAGCTGCAAGCTGCAGAAGACAGCATAAAATTTTTCTGCTAGTGAAACCCAGGAAATTATTATTTTTCAGACCCAGAACATTAGAACGTGGGATTTGATCACAATTTATCATAAATGAATCTTTTCTGATACCCCAAAGGTATGATCCAACATGATTTTCTCTGTGTGCTGGACTTCTCTCTTCTTCTCTTTGCCCTCAGTGGTGGGGGGCGAAAGATTGTTTCCTGTCTTCTTGCATATTATGGTTAGTAAGCTTGAAGAAAAGGTCATACTTTATGCATTCTTAGTGTAGTCTACCTAGAGAACTTGTAGGGAGAAATGCAAATCAATCTCTTTTTTTCCCCTAAAGCTATCTTGCTGTAAAACACCAGCCTTAATGGTTGGCTGCACTCTTTTCTGACACTATAGAAGTTACACAAGTAGTTCTCACTAATGTTAGTAGAAACAGGATGCATAGCTTGAGGACAGATTATAGTCTTTGTCTTGTAGGACATGAAAATAATTGAGACTCTCTTGTCAAGACCTGAGTTTTTCTTCAAGTCCTAATGTGTTTTGGCAAGATATGTCAAAAGTATATCTCATATTGAAAGACACGCATCCTGGAATGTTAGATGGGAACATACAAAATACACAAGTCACCAAGCAATTCATATCACTTTTGTGATCTCCACCATAGCCCAAAAAGCCTTTTGTTCAAGTGTGTTCAGCATTTTTCAGTTGATAAAAAAATGGTTATCCTTGAGAATGACATTTGTCATCTGTGCTACATAGTTATCACTAAAAGAGCTTAAATCATATCTTTTTCATAAAATAATTAATGATTTTTTTATTTCAAAATAAATGTAAATAAATGTTATGGACAAAAATAATACACTTATTTTTCCCATTTTGAAAAATGTCAATATTTGTACAGTTAGAAGATCAGCGTGTGTGGATGTTGCTTTTTAATTCAAACCCCCCTTTAAATGAGTTGCTTTTTAATTCAAACCCCCCATCAGTGAGTGATGAATGTTTTAGACATTCTGTTTACTCCTTGAAAAGAATAATGCATTCGATGGTTTAACTCTGTGTATGTGCATCTCTTACCTCTATGGGTTTTTTGTTTCTGTATTAGATTATTCATCTGGTATTTATGATGCAGAAAAAAACCAATCTGTTTTTTTATACTGGATTCCTGGTGTTGTGCCCAGGAATTAAGAAATCACTGACTGATTCTGTTCATTCTTTGTCAAGCAGATATTATTTTAAACTTCCGAACAACATATGTCAGCAAGTCTGGCCAAGTGATATTTGAAGCAAGATCTATTTGTATCCACTATGTGACTACATGGTTTATCATTGACTTAATTGCTGCACTTCCTTTTGATCTTCTTTATGCTTTCAACGTCACTGTGGTAAGTACTAACCTCTTAATTGTTTTCTTTTTTCAAGTGGGGTTTGTTGATGTCAGGTTTTCTCCCAGATCTGGAGACTAAAACCGAATTAACTAAAATACCTAGAGGTCTTTTATATCTTTGTGGTGTATTTTCACCCTGGATGTACCAATTTTTTCATTCAATTATCTTTGCTTTATAAACAGTTGCATCTATGTTAGCTTCATGTCTAATTACTGTACTCAAATACCGTTTGCTATGGCTTTTGCTCTCTTATGGTGCATAAATTCAGTCCTTAATTTTTCAAGACTCATAAATTTTTACTGTGGTAAAGTAAATCACTGTTATGGTCAGCACATTTATTTAGCCAAGAATCCTCTTTCTCTCTACTTCTGTGAATTTTCATGAAAAAATTACAGCATGACTACTAATTTTTTGTGTGTTCTAACATGTATTGCTTACAATTGTCACTTACTTTGACTTTGGTTTCAACTCATCTTTTTTTTCAGGAGTGTAATGACAAAAAGCTTAATTTGCTTTGAAAATGTTTGTTCTAAAATTAGGTGATGTCACAATCATGATGGATTACATTTGTTTTGGCTTATTTATACTAAGACCAAGGTTTTTATTCTGCTAGCCCTATTGGATTTTGTAGAGTAAGGATCTACAAAGCAAAATTGCAATAAACAAACAAGCAAACAATCCCCCCCCCCAAAAATGCAAACACCTCCTGCCCCTCGGAATCAATAGGTTTAGTTTTTGAAAAAAAATGTCAACAGAGGTTTCTTAATTTTGTAGATTTTTGCCAAAAAAGACTGTTTTCAGCTGTCCACTTTCTAAATACCAGAATTTTGATCTTTCATAAACAGATGTACTCAATCTCAATTTCATTAAAAGTGAGTTACAGACAAATACAGAGATGATAGGATAAACACATATCAGAACAAAAAAAAATCAAACAGACATAAGAAAACACTAGTGAGGAAGGAACCCACGTAAGGTATCATGTTTGATTTTATCATTTACTTCCATTTCCTTCAATGAACTCCCTCTTCATGTCATTTATTACATAAAGAATCATCAATCTAATGCTAGTGAAGATGCTTTTTAAAACCTGACAGTTAGTTTCACATTGTTCGTTGTTTTTGTATAAAAGGTGGTAATCTATTTAAATACATTACTATCTCAGTTTATCTCTTATCTTACTCAAATCAAACAGCCAGCATAATGCTGTTGGTTTGATTTCTATTAATAATTTTCATTAACCACGTTTACTTTATCTGTCAAAGAAAAAATTAAAAAACTTGAAAACAAATTTTTGTCCCCACTGGCAGGACTGATAAGATTTCTGTACTTAATTCTGGAAAAGAAAGTACTATCCAATGATTATTTTTACAGTTAAAATGTTACAGTACTAAAAATGCTGCCATAATGTGATTAATACACGTCTCCTGTCATAGTTTTGAACTTTTTCCCTCAATAGGACCTCTGTATGATTCCTTGATGGGAACACAGTGCCTTACTATATCATGCCTCCTGTCATGACAAGACTTGGCAACTGTTAATACAGACCTCAAGATAACAATGACTTATCAACTGTATCAAGGACGGGGGGAGGTGTAAATCACATTACACTGTTTTCAGACTTCATGATTTAATAAGCCATTTCCTCATGTCTGTTCTCAGATTTTCACTTCATCGACTTTCAGATGTTGCCTCAACAGAACGGTGAGAAGGGGCATCAGGGAGCATCTCACTCCTTTGCTGCTCAGGCCCCGGCACAAAGGCCAAACCTTTAGGGACGCTCTAAATTCCGCGAGCCATAGGTATAGTGCCATACATACCTGTGTATGTATGGCACATATATGTCATACCCCAGCTGGAGATTGATGGAGCCAGAGTGCATGTAAATGCTGTGGAGTCGTTTGCTATCTTTGTATATATTTGGAAAGAAACGGAAGTTAAACTGTGTGAGTTGGCTCTACTGACTTTACACCTTACCTGGATTCTGCCCTACCGCTAAAATCAGGGAGATCTCTTTGGAGATCTGAGACCACAGGCACATTTCTGCCCATCCTCAGTGCATGCCGAGACCCCAGCTCCTTCCATCCTTGTGTTCATCTGACATAAAGGATCCCTTAATTTGGGGAAATATGGTTTCAAATGTTGCCATAAAAACCAGGCTATTAAGCACTAGTTATAATGGTTGGATTGCTCCTTTTTGAGTAGTTATCGATGGTTGTAGAGCAAGAGTATCATTATTTGAGGAAAAGCAAATAACCAGATGGATGAAAAATTATTAAAAATCTCTCCCACTAGTCATTTCTTAAAATGTATCCTGTTCCTTCATTAATTCATTTCTTATGTAGGAGATGATCCTTCCAAGAAGAGAATTTCATCACTGGTTTGTAGCAAGTTTATTTTTTGTCAGTACTTCTCAGGACTATGCTGATTGAGTTTGTGTTAGTCTCAGATAAAATTCTATCCCTGTCCTTTTGACAGAAAAAGGTTAACCCAGCTAGTCTAAAATGATTAACAAAATGGAAAAATTTGATGATTTTATATCTGTGGGCAAAGAAAAATCTATGCAGGCACAAGTATGAGTGCTGACTCCTTATTTTGTCTTCCTAAATTTGTGACATAGAAAAAGCTGCCTGGTGGCATTTTAGATCTTCCAATGACATATTGGGCACAATACCAGAAGAGCATTTGGCATGACTAATGAGAAAATTCAGTGCAATAATACATGATTAATTACATCTGTGTTCAATTTTATGAAGAAATGATTTTGAAATGGGGCAGTCCTTAGGCTTTAAAATGAAACCTGCTTCCACATTAAAAAGAATATTATGATATATGATTCACTGTCTTTATATCTGTAGCTTAAAAAAATGGTCAGAATTTAGGCAAGACTGATAACTGGCAGGGCACACATAGAATTGTAACAGTCCTTTTTCAATTTCTTGTTTGTAGGAATCTTAAAAATATATATAATTTCACCAAAGCCATCATTATTTAATTGTGATGTTTTAGAGCATAGGCTCCCATGGGAAGATGAAGGCCATAACAAATATACAATCATTATAGACAAAATCATTATACAAATGTTTGTATGTTACTGCTATACCTTGAAGAGTCAGTCATGAATAGGGACCCATTTATGTTATAAGTGCAACAGAACCATGTTTGGTTCAAACAGGCTGATGAGAAAGAAGAAAACGAGACTTTGGGAATTGAATTACCGCTGAAATAGAGGCAGCTGGTACAGTTTCATGGAAGTTACAGAATAACTATAAATTAGGCAGCTGGTACAGTTTCATGGAAGTTACAGAATAACTATAAATTAAAGTTATATGATAGTGGTAATATAAATATGGCAATTACTTCAAATGTTTTGCAGCCTTCTGCCCTAGATTTGCAGATATTCTTGGGCTTAAGGCCATAGACATAACTAATTCTCTGGCATTGTATATGGAGAATGACATAGAAATTAAATGCAAGAAACGACCTTGTAAGTGTTTGTGTGCTCAAATGTCAGATCTTATTTTAGCAATGTATTTTGAAAAAATGCCCTATTTTTGTTTATTTTCTTTTTTCCGTACTATGTACATGAAAAAAAATGTAAAGGTTCTTGAGAAAAAAAAAACCTCATTAAATAATGGGCTGCAAATATTGCCCTTTGAAGAGGCTCACGGGAGAATTACTTATGCACTACCAAAACTGTAGTGACAAAAAAAAATAATGCTTGTAGATTTCTTATATTCTTCTTTACAGGTTTCCCACATACTTAATTCTTGAGAGTGGAATATAATCAGTGAGTTGTTAAGTCTTTGAACAAATCAAAAACACCTGATGTTACAGAATATATCAGTCACCTCAGACCTAGCTGTTGGTGAATGCACACCAATAAAATTTAAATTTCAGATTATTGGCTTTGGTAACAGAAAGGTTCAGCTTCAGAATATTCTGGATTAGCAAAAGCAAAAGGATATTGACTGAGCTGTGTTTTTAGACTCGCTTTTGAGAGAGCTCTTTACTGTTCTCTGGGAGTGCTGTGGCAAGACACGTCAAGTCTGATGTTACTTTTCCAGCTGATGCGGGTATCCTGTATCAACCAGGCCTTAACCCTTCTGTCTCATTAATGGAGAAAGAAAGAAAAAAAAAAAGCTTACACTTAATGAAAATTATGGCTATTTAAGCTTAGACAAATACATTAAAACTATATGGATCCTAATCTGTATACTCTTTTCTGACTCTGCCCAACAGCTGAAACACAAGCCAAGTACATTCCCTGCAAAACTGGGCTGTGCACAATATGCAATGGGTGTAGGTTGCAGGATGCTCTGGAAGGGTTGGAGTCATCCAGAGACTGCTCGCTTTATGCTGGAACTCCTCTAAGGCCAGAGCCATATACTTTATAAACTGATGTATACGTAGAGTGCTGAGCAGATTAGGTGCTGCTTTTGCCACATAGACTTGAAAGGCAATAATATTTTAGTTAAGGAATTTAAGCAGTATTAGGAATTTTACTGAAAGCTTTTTTGGACTACTACTTAGTGCAGAGCAGTAAAACATGCCCAGGTCCCTAAATGCAGGGTTAAATCTCAAGAACAAATCTGAGCCTTCTCTAACTTCTCTGCAAAAATATCTGCTATTAGTTATTGCCTCTTCCATGCTAAATTGTAGGCTGATTTCATCTCATACACAGTTAAATTAGGTCTGCTGTTAGCTGAAGATGAAAATCATTGTGTGCTTGGAGATACTTATTTTGTGATTTCGTATTGCAATCAAATGATCTTTGGTCAGATTGACAATTGTGTTTCTCTTTTAGAGGTGGGAAGAATGCATTTTTCATAAACACAATTTTTTAAGCTAAATCTGAAACAAGACTGCATAAAAAAACACAACATGAAAGATCTAGTATTTCAAGTTTGTTTGGTTTATATCAGAAATAGTAATGGTGTATTTACACATCAAAATGTCTCTTTTTTTTTTAAGCACCTTCTTAGCTGTTCTCTGCTGTCTTAAGATTTAGTCTAGCCAGCTATGCAGCTGTATGAAGAGTGGGCAACATTTCATACAGCTCTAGAATTTCCTTTCTTGAAACAAGGCAACCGTGTGATAGAAGTAAGCTGCTGCCAAGCTGTTTAGGTGCTGACAAGTGGTTTTCTCTCCCTGTTCTGCCAGGTTTCCCTTGTCCACCTTCTGAAAACAGTGCGGCTTCTGCGCCTCTTGCGTCTCCTGCAGAAGCTGGATCGTTACTCCCAGCACAGCACGATCGTTCTCACGCTCCTCATGTCCATGTTTGCCTTGCTTGCCCACTGGATGGCCTGCATCTGGTATGTCATAGGGAAAAGGGAGATGGAACAGAATAACCCCCTTACTTGGGACATAGGTAAGTTCCTCCTTCCCACATGGACATACACTCACGTGTATATATCCACGAATGTATGTAAATATATAAAAGTGTGTGTATAAGTCACTCAAAATTTCAGGTTTTATTCAATCTTATACCATTATTTAGTGCTGTTTGTAGAGAAAAAGAAGAGACTGGCACTCCCTGAATTTCCGGTCAATCTGAAAAAGAGGGTTAAAATAAAAATCAGTTGGAAAAAATATGAAATAATTTTAGATTTGTAAGAGTGATTCAAAGTTTGGAAAATTCAGGATCTTTATAGGAAATGGCTAGACAGACTGTGTAGAAGAATAGATTAGACAACTCATCCTGGTTTTGCAAATTAGGAAAATTCATCAACAAATCGTTCCCTCAAGTGTGCTGATTATTTCTTCCTATATATTGAAACAGGTAGACCCTGAAATGTCTTCCAGTTAAAAACTCCCTTTGAAATTACTGTTTAGAGGATCTGCAGGCTTTGATTTTTGCAGAGCAGATGAGGTGTTTATCAATGGAATGCTCAGTTTTGGTCCACTCTTTAGTTTCTACCCCAGCCTTCATTCTGATCCGAGTGTTCCACATTAACTCTTCAGATTTCAAGCTTTTCATTTTTTGTAGTGAAACATCTTCCATAAACAAAGTTTATCTAAAGGTGAGACAGTTTTCCAAGAGAAAAAATATTTGGCGTGGTGGAAATAATGCAAACACCTGTGACCAAAGGCTCAGTGATATGCATTAAAACTGCAGATTGCCCCATTCTTATCGCCTTTAATTTCTTTGTTTTCTCCTATTCCTGTTATTATCTGTCTAAGTATCACCTAATTATGATAAGTCTGAGGGAAAAATGACAATCATATAAAGGCTCCTGACCTCAGAGAAGTGAGGATGCTGGGTCAGGAAGAGAAAAAGAAGAAAGAAGAAAGTCCAAGAAATATGTGTTTCTAGTTTTTCAATAGGTTACTTAAAGATTTGTGGAGTCTTCTTATTCTTCTAAGTTGATTGTTGATCTGTCTTTTCATTTATAAACCAGGTCTGTGACCTGCTGCTGAACTCTTTATAGAGAGCAAACTTCTGACAGAAAAGACTGCAGCTCTAGGGGAGAATATACAAAGAAAGCCCACTGTGCAAAAACTGGTCAAATACCACTAACAGAGAAACTAATCCAGATAATAATAATAATAATGATAATAATGTCTCTCTGGCAGGAAGTAGCTCTGAAGGCACTTTGTCAGCTTATGTAGGCCACAAACAATAGCTGCTTTCAAAGCATTCATTGCAGTCCAAATGATGATGGTGGGCTGCATCCTTGCTCCCTGGGTAGGGCTGTTGGCCTTGCTCCCCATGCTCCCTTTTCCCTGAGGCAAGGCTGCATTCAGAAAACTCTCCTCATATACCCTGGGGCTCTTGGCATTTATTACTGTGAAAACATTAACCTTTACTCATCAGTTTTGTCCTTTCTTGGGCAACAGCAGTAATAACCAGATGTCCCAACAACCTCTTTAGAACCAATCTCAGTTTAACTGGAACGGAGACTTTCCCAGAAGTCCCTCAGTGCAGTGGGTAGGATCTGGGTTATCACACACTGATCATCTTCCAGTGGGCTGGAACTGTTCCTTAACAGCCCCTCACCACCAACTTACCTCAACCTGTGACAATCAGGGACATTCCCTGGACAGCTGTAGGTGGTGCATTTCCACATTGGATGGGCCAAAGCCCTTAGTGGTGTGTGCTCTCAGACTTTCACCTTCTACATGGAAAAAGGGCTTTTCTATTGGGCTTGCAGTCAGGCATTTTTTAGGGTTTTTCTTTCCTAAAGGTGTGAGTTTGCATTTTTGCCTGGGAGGCTGTTCCACCACCTTCGTGGATGGTCTCTAAAATATTTAGATGCTATAAATTTATAATAGAAATTATACTGCAATGACTCCTGTAATGCTCCTACAGATATTAGTTCTAGAGCTAAGTTAAATAATTTATAGCTTTGGGGATTTGATTGGATTTTTTTGTTTGTTTGGGGGTGTTTTAAGTGAAATGGTTTTAAAACGTTAAAGTATTAGATACTGGTAGAGAGAAAAGCTCAGAAAATTCCAGATATCTGTCATGAAGCTGCTGTTTTGCAAGGACCACTCCAGCACTGACAAAATTTCTGGTTAAGCTTATGTGTCACATGTCACATGGCACAAAAATTTAGATTACATAATTTTTTCAATCAGTACAAATTCTGTTACTCTCCACATGCAAACTACTTGCTGATTAAACACAATGAAATTAAGTCTTGGTCCTCTGTGTATCTTTTGCTATTCTGGTGATTGTATGTAGCCAGCCTTTCTTTGTCATTTAAGAAAACTTTAAATGACAAGTTCACTACACCTCATAGCATCCACACTGGGGATATTTTGAGGGGAGAATGGTAGGTGTAATTTAGAGTATGAGTGCTTAAGCAAAGTAAAATGAGGTCTGGAAATCATAATAAATCATAAGCAAATAATGCACACAGGAGAAATCTAACTTGGAGTATAATTAAGGTAGTATTACTGTAAGACACTAAGGATATTCTGTTCTCCTAAAGGAAGACCTCAACTGAAAAATTTGGGCTGTTTTGGACAATATGTAAAAGTGGTTTCTTACTGCAGGCAAAGCGTTAGAATATGATCCTTACTCTTATACATACAGGTTTTAGTTTTTTAACTTCTAATTTTGATATATTAATACCAGAAATGGAGACTCAAGTTTCCATCAATGCATTATACACAAATTTTATTCCAGCCACTGATAGGCTTTCAAATGGAAAACATTAAAAAATACCGTGCAAAAATTATAATTCCTATACTTTTTTCAATTAAAAGAAATGTGTCTCTTCCTTAGAAATTCTACTTTTTATTCTTCACTGGAATGTCTCAGGTGATGTCCACTTGAAAACATTATAGCACCATGAGTATGGATGCTGCAATGTATGGAATAGCTGAAATATAGGAATGACTGTTCTAAGAAAGCAAAATTATGTCTGGAAGGAAAAGAAGATTAATTTGCTTTTTTATGTTTGCTGCTATTTTTGGGGGTAGAGGCAGAGGGAGAAAAAAGCTATTAGATTTTACTTACTGCATTTAGTGCTTCCTCAGAAAGCCTGTAGCACAGATTTCAAGACCAAGGTTTGCTAACACTCAAAGCAAACATTTTAAAGCTGCAGTACTGTTAGCATAATACTTTGAACCTTTCTGTGCCATCAGATATGCACCATATCCCAGATCTGGCAGCATTTGCTTCTGTGTATCTATTTCTCTAGCTAATTTAAACAAATGTGGTGCTTAATTTGCATTTGAATTAGGGCAATGGGAGTGATAACATTGTTCCTATGAAAATACCCAGAACTGAAAATGGCATTTGCTTTTTTCTTACTGGACCTAATTGTAAGCCTCTATTTCTTCTTGTCCTTATTCAGGCAACATTCCCATTGCAAAGAATTTAAAACCATGGTTACATTCACAAATTTAGCCACGTGGTTGCACAGTGAGAAAGGTGAAGTGTTTGGGTCTATTACTGATGAGCTGTCATGATGTGGGGGCATTGGGACATAATGTTAAAAACTGGATCTCTTGCTTAGCTCTAGTATTGCTAGATTTAACTGATTATGTGATTTGGAAGATACACAGCATGGGCATTGCTTTTAGATGCTGGAAACCTTTACCTCAGCAAATTCTCCCATCTCTGGAAAGAGTTGTTCCATGTGCAGCATTTTGACTCTAATGTCTGATAAAACCACGACTCCTGGACACATCATTCCCACCCACTGGAGACAGTGGTACAGTTCTTGTCCTGCTTTTTCCTTCTAGCATTTTCAGGTCCCTCTCTGTTACATTTCACCTTGTTCCTCTCATTTGTTTTCATTGGTGATACAGATGTTTCACCATGATCTTCACCAGCCTATAAAAATAAGATTAATTTTCTGTTAGCTGACACAGAGTAGAGGCTAGACTGTGTTTAGGTTCCTGGCTGATCCTATTTCCACTCCAGTTACATTGGCTCCTATTTCTATAGTTTAACTGGCATCAGATTTAGGCATGGGCTCTTTATTTGCTGATTGCTGTTTTGCGTTAATATATACTGAGCTATATACTATGCCCCTTAAAGATCTTATTAAATAGGAGAAAATTATTTTTCTACCTATCTCTACAGGAAACAGATAATATTGAAAATATTTCCTGTTGCTGAAGGCATTCATTCTGTGAGAACCATGTGAGCTGTTGAAACCCAGCTGTCTTGAGTGTAGCAAGGAGATTAGGAGAGGGCCAAGAGTCAGGATGCTGGCTCCCTTAGATAATCAAAACTGTCAGGTATAATTTGTGCCACTGTCTCAAAAAAAAAATTCCATCCTGTCCACCAGAAATTTAGCTGCAACCTTTTGTTATTCCTACAGTAACACAACATTCTGGATATGGAGGAGTTCTTATCAATGTAAAATACAGTAAAAAAAATAACCTGTGTTTTTGATAGTTGATAAATGTTTTCTTTTGAATAAGCTTTAAAATCAAGCCTGCAAAGGGCATTGTTCTTCAGCTATTTAAATCTTGGTTTCAATTGAATACCTCAAATTTCATCTCAGATTTTTACTCATTTTATAGTTTTTTAATGTATAGCACTTTTGAAAACTCAGTTGTGACTGAACCACATACTTTGCAATATAAAACTTCCCACAAACACTTTGTTTATCACCCTCTTGCAGTCAGACCCTTTAAAAGGACTTGGATGCTCACTCCCAGGGAATACCCACAATTAGCTGTCAGTGGCAAGGTACAGAAAAAGGTGCCCAGCACCTGAGTGGTGCCAGTAGGAAATGCTGAAAATAAGACTGTGCCTTCAGGGCCGTTCACTCAGGCATTATATGTCCCATGTTGGACAGAAGTGAACAGTCTGAATTCAAAAAACTACCTCCCCCACTGAATTCTTCAGTAGATTTAGATGCAGGGACAAGGTGACTGGAAGATCCCTACCTGGTGCAGATAGGAGAGAATCTCCAAGTGTCTGAATCATGTAAAGATTGTGGTGCTTCTGGCCCAATGCAGAAGTTGGCAGAAATGCAGGTGTCCTACGTCTTACATGCAAATTTATGTTAAAATCTTGAGTGCAGGTTCCTAAATTCTGCCCAAGTCTTTGTGGTCCCCAGGTAGCTTCACTCTTGTCAGAATTTTCTAAGTCAAGCTGGAATATCCATTAAGAGAGACATTTACCTGTAATTCTCTTGAGTTTCAACAGCCTGGGAAGATTTTGTGCCAGGAAGCTTTTTCCTAGTTTATGCTAAGAAACCAGTGGCAGCTGGTTTTAGTTTTCACAAGGTCCTGAGCAATTTTGCCAGGAATTTTGAAGGTACAGATTTAAGCATATCTTTGACAATAGGTACTTGTGGCACTGGTATATTTATTCAGGTTAAAACTCAGGCTATCCTCTTTTCAGAAGAAAGACTATTTTTATGTATGTGTGCATCTGCTAATTCTTCCACAAATATTGTATGTCAGTGAACTAACAAGTTCCTGGTGTTCTTAGACCCAGCATAACCATTAGGTAAATAACAGCAGAAATCATATTGGAAAAATCAGTGCCATTACTTTCATTCTTGATCAATACAATACATAATTTGTCAAAGCAATAATTAACTTTTGACTCCAGGGGTTTTCATATTATAGTAAGTCTCAGAATGTACTGTAGAAGCAGGTAAATATGAATGTATTTTTGCAAAGCAAAATTGCTTAAATGGGTAGACATGGCAGAAGACTTGGTATGAAAGTTGAGATAGAGGCTTGGTGTTTATATTTCTTTTTTTATATATGAATTGTCTTCACTATCAATGATCTTCAATCATTCCAGCTTTGTCCCTGTACAACATTTTCTTCTGAAAGAGGATTAAAAACTTGGGTTTGAATGTGACATGAGCACTTTTTACCAAATCTAAGCTTTCAAAAAACATTTAAAAACTATGGAAAATAATGATATTTTTAAAATGTGTGATTATCTGTCTGCTTTTGAACCCCCTGAGACTCATGTTCGCAACACATTCTTTGCAACATTTCACCAGGAACTTAGTTTAAAAAAAAAAATATGAAAACTGAGATTTTGTGTGATCACAAATCTCCAGGTAGTGGGGCTGTCAGGAAAATCAGCTAACAGAAGACACATGGTAAAACTGTAGTGCTAAAGAATGATCAGGTTTTGGACCCAGATGATGGAAACGTTTGGTGCAGGCAGGTACGTGTGCCTAATTCTGTATTCCAGACCTATCTTCTGGAGTTTGAGCCTGGACCTACATCAAAACAGATTCCAGTAATTTCAACAAATGTTCAGCTTATGAAGAGCTAGTTCTAATGAGCTACAACTGGAGTCTTGGGAAAGGCTGCAGCTGGCACCTGCTCTCGTGCTATCTGGCAGATGGCAGGGTTCAGCACAGGTGCCCAGCACACTCTGGTCTGCTTTAGTGGGAACATCAGTTCAGTTTCTTTTGTGGCACTGTAAGAACTAAGTGAACTCTCCTCACTGCCAGAAAGAGCACTTGTAAATTTCCAAGGATCTCAGCCAGGAGAACGGTGTTCTACTGTAAAATATTGGTCTGGTTTCGCTGCTCCAAACACACATCCATCAGGTTAGATCTGACACGTGTAGATTTATGAATCCTTGTGCAGAACAAGAAAGAACATCATGCTGACTACACTGCACAGCACTGCACAGATATTATAGTGTATAAAATATTATAGGGCTAGCTCATTCGCTAGCAGTGATCAATTGTTCACTTCAGTCTGTCATCTCTCTACCTGAATGTTTGATTTTAATTTCTCTTCCAGTCTACTTCATTATGTTCTCAATTATCGGTTTTCTTCATTTTTTGTCATTAGTAATAACAGAACCTACTCCTCTGGAGCTATGGTCCTTTCTGGTTTTGAAGATGTATCTTTAAGAAAAAGAATTTTAAAAATATACTTATGTCATGCATGAGTTCTGGTATCTTCAATTTAGTAAAATAAATGCTAATGCTCTTTTGACCTGGGGTACCTGTATTGAAGGTCCATTGTTGAGTGGAATAGAAATATTTGTATACTCACCTGTCTAGTTTTTTGGTGGTTTTTTTTGTGGGAAGCAGGGCTGAAAATTCACTTCTAATTGATATTTGAAGGAAATGGTTGATGGTTACCACCCTTGTGAAGTATTTTGGGGTATCAATATCTGAGAGACTCAGCCAAATAGTTTGGGTGGTTTCTTGCAGCACTATAGAAAATAATTAGCCCCTGGAGTGTAATACAGAAATAATAAATCAGAATAAACTAGACAACCAAAATAAGATGATCACTTTGAAGCTATGAAACTTTTCAAAGTACTCATCTTATGACTACACACAGTACTTATTACATTGCACATACTTTGAAAAAGACAAGGACATACCAAAATTCTGAAGCACTACATAGTGATGAAACACTCTAAAGCAGTTCAAACAGAAAATTTTAATCCCAGGAGAATATCTAACATTGGAATGCTTTTAAATAATTTTATTGCCATTTTTAATCCTTAAAAATTTTACTCCTCTGTGAAAGTAATGTTTTTATTGTACACGCAATGTGTAAATTTTCCATGAATTCTTTGAGGTTCACAATATCTAGCCTTGTTAGAACAAATAGAGATAAAATCCTTAAAATCATGAAGAAATTAGAATCAATGTACTATGTGTTTCAAAACAACCAAAAAATCTTTAAATAAAGTCTGCTCGATATCTCACCTGAATGGTGAAAATAATTTTGATGTAAAATATTATATATGAGGCCAAATTTGGAGAAGCTTGTGGTATGAAATATTAATGAAAGAAAACTTTTTTTTTCCTCTAATTGGGTTAGACTTTTGAATAAGGTAGAAATGAGAGAAAGTTCATCTGGCTTTTGAAGAAATCCTATTTGCAGATAAATATAGCTATTCATTATTTTTAGTACAATAAAAGCAGAGGCAGGAAGTATTTTCTGTGTCTGTCAGTTGGTTAGATTGGACTCAGAGAAATTTAACTGCTGCAGGAGAGTTTCATATGCAAAACTGTAATCACCAGAACATAGGTGGGCAGTATGTGAGGAAACCCGTGAATGGTGAAGACCTACACTTACAAATTAAGGTCTAGGAAAGGCTTATCTGAAACCCTGGCCCTGCTTTTTTGCCTCTTTTGTATGTTAAATACATATTATATAAATAAATATACACCATATATCAATATACTTTCTACAACAGGTTTTCTTTATTAAAATCCTTTTTTTCAGACCAATGTATATTAGACCTTGCCAGGACTTAGAATATAAACTTATATTTTAAAATATTCATGGAAATTAAGTTTGTGGAAATTATTCATTTTCTATTTGTAAACCCAAACTAGTGTTTTTGAGGTGCAGATGTGTGAAACTAAAATATCATTTATTGAGCTGAACTGAAGCATTCCGTTTGCATTTAGATTAATATCAATTTGTATTTTAGCTGCTCTAGGCCTTAGTAAGTCTTCCCTGCTGTTATTTCCTACCGGCTCAGTTCCTTGATTAAGCTGAATTTTCTTTTACACACCGTACTTTGCCTTCTGATTGAGCCATTTTAAGCAATCACCAAATACCCCAGGACCAAGATATCCTATTGGATTTAAGCCCAGAAAAGACCAGGCATGGAAGTAGCTCATTAAATGGAGTGTGAAATGTTTACATCATTATTAATACATTTCCAAGGTTTTATAACTAGTAAAAAAAATTTGGGCAGTTTTTAAGTCAAAGGTAAAAATCTGGTGCGCGGATGAAGCCCCTGAGATTTGACAGTGTCCTGTTGCATTGAACCACAGATTACCTAGGTATCATTTATTAATTCTACAAAGCAGATTTTATCTCAGTGGAAACGCTATATCTGGACCAACTTCTGCAACCATGATAGAAATTCTGAGTGCCACATGTAGGGGAAAAATCTGCCTAGTGAACACCCCAGAAGAGGGGTTAGTCCCAAGAGATAAAATAACGCCAGGATCTTTCCACATGGCTTCTGTAATGGGAACACAGAGAGTGTAATTCATTGTAAGTTGAAAACATTCTGCATAGAAGCTCTGTTCAAATAATTTGAAGTTACATCAGAGTCTTTAACCCTTAACTGCTGTACTTGGAATTGCAGAGCTCTTGGCTGCAGAGAGCCTCTGAGGTTTATTGAAACCAGTCAGATAGCTGAACCATGACTATCACATGCAGTAAATCAGGTCAAACACAGCTTGTTCCATCCACATCTTAAAAACCTTGGCTGGGTAGATTGTTCTAGGGTTACACTACCCTCCTCTGAGAGCTTTGTACAGTTTGCTAAAACATTAGTGTCTCTTACACATTAGTGTAATAGGAAGTTCTGATAGGACTTCTTAGAAATTTCTACTTCTGTTTTAAAGCTCATGGTTTGGCTGTTCAAACTATAACTTTTCAATCCAGTTTAAACCCACAAAGCCTTTGCTACGTATTTTGAAATCTTTCCAGCAGCTGCTTCAATAGGTGATTGGACTGCCCCTCAGCCCCATCACATAGGTAGAGATCCCAGGCTGCTAGAATGTCATGTTGCGTTCCAAAGACATCCCATAATGACTAAAATAGCTTTTCTTTTGTAGCACAAGAATGCCTGAAATTTTTAATGTAGAGATGTCCTTTGCATATATTCCTATTGTCTATTTATTTATCCTTTTTTCTCTGCCCTTTACCAGAGTAGGTGCTTGATAAAAGAAAGATTTTCTGCTGCCAGAATAGAAAGTCATTTCTCTACAGAAATGGAGAAATTATTCAAGAGTCTTTTCTTTCCAGTCTCTCTTCCATTTCCTATACCCTGGAAAATATTTCCATTCCTTTTGTACTTTCAGGTGGCAGTGCTTAAAGTTACCTAGTACTTACTCTCAGCTAAAGAAGCCAATGTGAAGCTGTGAGAGTATGTCAATGAATTCTGCAGCATGTAAAGTTTTTCACAAGACACATTCTGTAAAAGTAATTATACCTAATTATTTTAAATTGTTTTTCATTGTCAAGTTTAAGAGAGCTGGAGATAAAAATGCTAATGCTTAGGATTCCCTTATGTCACACACTTCAAAAAAACCTGTCATGTCTGCAGACACAGATGTATTATTTCAGAACTGCATCAACTTTAAAAAGGTAGTGTACTTTTCCATTAAGGCACCACCTTTCTCCTTTATTTTTTACTCTTTCTTTCATCAAGCCCTTATCGCACTACAAATTCTTGGGGTTTCTTATTATCTTTAGATATAATCTAGAGTAAAATATCTCCCCCTCACAAAAGCCAAATATGTTTGGATCTAAACTTCCTTGATTCAAGTGGCACATAAAAAAAAGAATTGAAAAATGTTTCTTGTGTTGTAGAATCAAGGAATAAAAAACTAAGACAAAGCAAGAGCAAATAAAGTGCTAATACCATTTATCATACGGCTGCCTGTCAGAGGCAGGTTCCTGTTCAACACAGTGGCTCCTTAGATAAGAACACAGAGGGGAATATTTAGACAATGGTGTAAAATTTATGGAGCAAGCAAGGAGAGGATAGTAGAGAGGGTTAACACACTCAGCTGTTATCTAACCTGCATGGATGTCAGTAATATAGAAGAGAAGGAGACATGGATGTCATGTAGGCTACAGCAGTCTGTAATAACCCAAACTGAACTCCATACTGTCACTATCATCTCCTGTGTGATTATGCAGGTCAGTCCGATGGAAATTAGCATGGTTTTATTGCAATCCTGAAATTAACCTTTCATTTCCAGTTAGACCTACAAAAGGAAACTGTTTCTGTGCTGAGGCTTCTACCCATTTTAAGGCTTCTGCCCCTGTTTTGCCAAGCTGGGAGACTGCATTTGAACAGGTAGTAGGTGCTGAGAGTTGGCTCAGTTTCTGGAGTGGGGAAGATGGCAGGAGAGGGGAAGGTACCACCTGTCAGGGACCACTTCTTGCATTACTTGAATTTAAAAAGCAGAGTCAGGAAGTAAACAGCTCTACTCTTGCAGACTGCTGGTAGTTAGAATGAAAATATAAAATATGTGTAGCAAATTGCACTGCTTTTCTAAAAAATATAGTCCTCTTGATGTTTTGCTCTTGGAAACAAACAATACTTTTCTTTACAAAGATTTTAAGATATCGATTATCACTGTCATTGCCTCCATGAGAATTTATTTACATATTCTGAGTCAGAACTTTAATATATTAACTCTTATAACTGCAAAGTTGTCATAAGAACTGAAAGACTTTATTTTCTCTGATGGTGGAACCTGAGCAGGTGAGAACAGCAGGGTAGAGATGAGATTAATTTACCAACTATGCCATGCTGCACACATTTAGACACAGTTTTGCTAGCAACTTTAAAACTGAGCCTTCTGCAAGGCTTTGATGTGTGGGAGATTTTGGCATATTTTGATATTAAATGTTTTATTTTAAAGTCGTCTGTATTGCTTATGGAGGAGAGTGCTTATTTCTTTAGAAAGACACAAATAGCCTGCCTGTAGTAGCTCAAAACCTTTTTGGCATGACTTGGACTCCAAACACATAAAGCTGCAAAACAGGTTTCTAACTCTAGCTGACACCATAAAAAAACCCCTCATTACCATAAACATTACTGCAGGAACACCTGGGATGCTACCTATGGGTCAAGGCTCTCTTGTCTCCACTGCTGAATTAACACAGGATAAAAAGGCTGCTCCCGACCAAGAGGATGTTACAGTCTAAATAAATATAAGATCAGAAAAGCTCTAACAGATGGGTGCAGACTGAAGGAGCACAGGGAAGCAAAGAGGGCATAGATGGACATGCTCTTTGCACTGAATGGATAACCAGCACAAACATGTCTAATTCCAAACTCAGCTGCAAGGCATTTAATAGCCTGGAAAAGGACAGTAACAGCCAGTTTGCCTAAGGAGCAGTAATGTTAAATACTGAAACACTTTCTGCAGTGACACTGTGAGCATTTCCTTAAAGAAGATGATATTCACATAATTTATATAAATCTGATTATGGCCTTACAATTTTATTTCTCAAATTACCTATACATTTAGATATGTATGGTTCACCTATAATCTAAAAATTAAATTAACATTATACAATATTACCAAAAAAGTAGTTAATTTACTTATGCTATTAATTTTTTTAGTATAAGAACCGTAGGAAAATATGTTGGGGAGAATAAAGCAAGATAATTTTTTTTATAAAATGGTGTTTTTCTTCACTCCAAAAATGTTAATGGCATCAGAGCTGTTTGTAAACTGTTCCTAGTAAAAATGAAAATTTTAATAAATATAGTTAGCTATATTAAGTGCTTTGCACATATTGTCTGCTACTGTCACAGACACTTGATAGTGAAAATTTCCCCATTTTCTCCTTTCTTTGGACCTGATGATCTTCCAGGTCTTTTCCCATCTAGTTGATTCTGTGATTCAGTGGTGTGGGGAAGAGAGTAAACTGCTGACTTGCAAAAGCAAGAGGGATTTAAATCTCCCACATATTCAGACACAGCCATCTGACAAATTACTGTTGTGAAGAGCTGTACTAGCTTATCACAGAGAAGAGTTTCACTAACTTTCCTTTTCTAAATTTACTGACTCTTTGATAAATGAGGCCAAAGGAAGTTATGACCTAGTTCTGCAGCAATGCAGCTGCCCTGACCATGTACACTGGAGCTTCTCTGCAACAGTAAGTCTAAATATTTAGAGAAGTATCGTAAAATATCAAGAGGAATGAGTTCCTTGCAGGTCTGCTGAGTCAGCTCTTAAAATCCTTATACATAGATCTTACATGTAATATAGACAGGTCTCTACCTTGCAATAAATGTATCTCTGCTGTAAGGGGAGTCTTTATTACATTACACTCTGAGACTGGTACAGATGTATATTGGAGTCTTCCTCATAAATATGAGGAACAGGTCTGTCTGATTTGTTTAGCCACCCACAGAATACCAGCTGCATGTCCCAGAGATGCAATCTGCAGCCTTATGAGGCAGCGAGGCAGCAACGCAGCGTGGGGGTGAGGGGGACAACTCACCCAGAGCCTTATGGAGGTGACAACCTCTGTGCTCCTGCAGAGCATTAGCTGGCCCTTTGGAGACTGTCTTGGAGCTCTGCCCAAAGGGATATTTCCCCCCAGTACCACTCCTTTCGTTCTTCTCTCACCAGAACAAACCCTACTTGTAGGCATGAAGTAACTTCTCTGGGAAGACAATGTTTTGCCACGTGGCAGAGAAGAAATGTAAATAGCTAATTCACATGAGTTATCTACCAACTTTAAGAAGTATCTAGGACTATGACTGTCAATCTTTATCTGGGCTCTTCCTCATGGATTTCTCACAGTAGGAGAAAAAGTGCAAAACTTTATTTTGCAGACAAAAGAAGATAGGACATCATCTAGAGATTTTAAGATTTAATGCATCAACTGTAGTTAGATTCTGGCTAGAAATGTGCAGGGCTTGAAATGTGTGAAGCTGTTGATAATTCATGTACATTGTGTTTTGTAGAGTGTTTATGTAGCATTTTGCATTAGGTGGGAGATAGGCCGAACTCCAGACTGTTCTAACTTGTTGCTAACTAAATATTTTTAAATATAGCTTTCCAACATTGTTTTCTAATAAAATGCTATCATTGAAAATATGTAATATCAGGCCTTTTGCTCTACTATTTTTAAGCCATGGACGTGCCCAGGAATGATCAACCAGAGGCTTTGAAAATTGCATTGTAATTTTTATGGTGCTTTCACTGGGGTGGATTGCAAGCTTCCCATAGGAAGTACCTCTCCTTGCACTTATGGCTTTCCAAAACTAAAATGTAAATTATTTAACAGACCACACCTTGGTGATGACAAGAAATTACTCCCTACAAGGACATTTTGTCCATATCTCGAAGGTGGCATCAATTTTACCATGAGAAAAGAGAAATGCTACTTTTTTATTCTAAGTAGTGATACTTGCAATTTAGAGTTGAGTTTTATCAGATTACTAAGGCCTAATTTTCAGGTTTTCAGCACTTCTGTGGGCTCTGCTCTGTTTTTCTTGTTAAAAGGAACATTGCAATTAGCTCTTAGATTTTTTTTCTTTTTTAATTCCTTGATGGAGCTCCTCTTTCTACTGCAACTACTTAGTTGAGTATTTATTTCACCATGAAAACTTCATTTTCAGTGAGAACAAGGAGTCAGTATCTTGTTGTGACTTTGTCAAGTTAGATGAGTTAAAGCTCTGCAAAATATAAATTTTTTTATGCTACTTTCTAAGTATACATTCAAGTAGAAATACAACAGCCAATTTATTTACAAAGAGTATTATTTAACCTTATAAAAGAATTCACCTTTCAACTCAAATTAACTTTTGGCTGACCTAACAGAGGTTAAGCTTGTATCTAAAAATGCTCTAACCCAAGAAGGAGTACACATTTAGTTTGGAAAGCTCTATGGGTTTTGAAAGTATTTAAAAAATATCTGTCTCAATGTATGTCTCTAGATAGAAAAAAACTTTCCCTAAGGATCTTGGGGAAGATACAGGTTCCTCCAGATTATTGTACCTGCTTGAGGCTTGGACATTCAAAAGGAACTAGATATGAAAGTATTCATGTCACCCACCTGCCTTTGATACAGAGGTTTGGGCATCTTGAAGGTCCAAGCCTCATGAGCAATACAGGAACCTTTAGTTTTTATCTCTGTTTTTCTCTTCTGACTGCATTATGTCTAAGTTCAAACTTTCTCTGGATGATGTTACAGATGCTCAAAAATCAGTGGTAAAATCCCAAAGTCTGTCAGAAGATTACAATTTCATCTGATATACATTCAAACCCTGATTTTCTAATTCCATACATAACAAAAGAAAAAAAAAAAAAGAAAAAAAAATGTAGATGCAAAGGTCTGAATTGTTAGCTTTATTAGGAGTGTGTTTGTGCCTTGGATTTTGGCTCATGGCAACCTCTTGCTTCATGTGCTAGTTTGGGAAGACATATAATAAAAATTCTATCCAGTTTCTCTGCAATGGAAATCAAATTGCACATTTATTGAATCTATCCATTCCTAGTGTTTACTGGATTTCTAATATGACAATGATCCTCAAAGTTGCTACTGGTGGATCTACAATTTTGGAGAGATGTCTCATCATGGTTTGTTTCTGAGAATGATGTGGCTTTGAAATTCTCATCTATTTTACTTGTAATTTTAAAATATTCCATTTTTGTAATTTCCACTGTTTGCAAGCTCCCCAAAAATATGCTGTTAATATTTTCACAGGGATGATTTAATTATAT